>JAZDUA010000254.1:0-600000 GCA_038098605.1 Gryllus longicercus
TACTTTTTAAATTGTGATTGTAAGCAATATGTGCCAATTTAAAAAAAATTGCGAAAACAAGATTATCAAAAAACGGCTCCAAATTTTTTCTTTAAACTTTTAGTAGGGATAATGCTAAATGTACTCTGTAAGATGACGGAGACGCCATATTGCTCTATTATTTTCTTTTCTCATAAATTACAAATTTGTAATTTTTTTGACTTGTCTCTCATGTCGTTAATGTAGTATACATTAGTGGCAATTGGTTCACATTGCTGTATTTATTAGTACATGTGCTTTAAATGATGTCAGATTACTTTCCTAGAAAACTCAACATTTTACTGTGAAAATGAGCTCAAAATTCTTCATTTTCAAGAACGCTCAAACGTCATTTAGGACTTGGATAAGTAAATAGGCCAACCTGCGTCGTATTTAGTACTCGACTGCAGAGACTTGCATCAGCATTCCCGGAGTGAGAGAGAGTTAACTAGAAAAATTTTCCACCCTTCAACATTCAAGATGCCGGCAGTGATTGGCTAGAAAACTTACATACGCGATTGGTTTTGACCATTCACAGCGCGTAATCTAAAGGGCAGGAAGAACAAGGGACTAGACGCTTAAAGGCGGAAAGCATAGAAGAAGAGATACGAAGCGTGTGCTGCGTTGAACCGACCGCGCAGAAAAATATCGCGATTGTGAGCAGTTTGTGCTATTCGGGACTTGTGATTTTTGTTGCCGAATAGGAAATGGACACGATAAAGCCAGGTCGCCAGGTTCCGTGAGTCACAATTAGGCACCCACGTGTTATAAGTTTGATAGGCAGGCGTATTGCTTTACACCACCATAAATCTATTATCGTTTATTCACAAAACGAAGGTTCTGTTAAAGGAAACAAAACCTGCCGTCTCAATTAAAGACAGATAGATGAGGACTTTGGTGTGACGTGTTGTGTGGATCTGGAATCGACCACGCACCGCTGTCTGCGGTGAATGGCCGACGACGCTGGGACTCATCTCTGTCGGGGGGGGGCGGCCATGTGACCGTCTGGGAAACCCTGGTGCCCAGAACTGCCTCCTCCAATGGAAGACAGGTGACGAGTCAATGAACGTCCGTCAATGATCCGCCGTCGTCGACCAAGAATACGGTGAAGACTTTCGGTATTAATCCGTGCAAAGGTTTAACAAACAGCTCTTCAAGCATTTACTAGGCTGTCCGGGTGACGCCGCGTCCATGGCGAAGGTGCCGACGTTTCGGTCGCCATTCTGCGACCTTCCTCAGGCAATACGCCCTTGGCAATACGCCCTGAGGGATACGCGAGGGAAAGAATATAGAATTTTCTTTTCTATAATAACCCAAACTCATGAACCACATCCATTCCTGCATGAAGGCTTTAGTTTCAAAATGAATCTTTTCCATTCTAGTCTGTTTTGAGAAAAACAAGAAAATGTCCTGTCATTGGTTTAAAAAGATCCTGGTGCTAAATGATTGACCTTAATGCCCTAGGCTAGTGAAAGTAAAAATAATATTATAAGATAATTCAAGAAAATCTAATCGTTATTAAGAAGTTGAGCTCAAAATTTGGAAAAGTCTCATTTTGAAATTTAACTGAAATAATATATTTTGTATTTTAGGTGAAAACGTATTTTTTCCGTGAAAACAACCTTGTTTTCATTAAATAGTTTTACAAGAGCATTATTTCCGTTCCATTTCTATATTTCATATGTCATTTTTCGTCAAATATGAAGATCAGTAACCCAAAACTGCTGCCTTTCACAATACTTACTTTCACTATCAGCTTATTCAAAATTTTCATTTTGATATAATAAGGCGCTAGAACATAGTGACACAAATGATTAGTGATCTCTGATTGCTGGATTGGAAAGAACGTCCTTTGCAACGAAATTAATATTATGGGAAGATTGCATTCTGATTTATTGCGAAGCCTTGTGGAGTGAACAAAATTCGCTTTTTTCTTACAAATCATTTTACAGAACGACGCATAACTGCGACGACCGACGACCCCTATCGAAAGCAATATCTCATTTCCCACCAAAGGTGGAATTGGAAATATTGCTGAGGCATAGGCAGTCCCTAGATCTGCACCTTTGGAAACTGGTGGCACACCTGGAGTAAATTTATAGTAATTTTATAGTTGAAAATGTATCATTAATGACCTTCCAATTCATACTGATAATTCGATTCTGTCAAAAAGAACATCCACAATAAAACACAAGTATTAAGGACATAATAAGTCATACAAAGGTAATTTATAAAAACTTTTTATTTAAAATACGTTTCGTGAGAGGATTCACGCATTCATCAGGTATTTACATTTTCACCTGTGGATGGGGGAGTCGAGCAAAGTGGACTGGTTTTGTGAAATAATGAAACTTCGACTCCTCCCACACATTCCAACCATAGCCCATTAATTAGATTAATTAGATTAATTGACTTCGAAGGACCACCCAGATTTCTGAAATGAGAGAACAGGTTATAACCACTCCTGCAGATCTGGGACTGCAAGGATGGGGAGATGACAGGGTGCTTGTTACCATGAGACAATAGGAATACAAAACATATAAGCGTATATTATAAATTAAAAATACATATTTGACCTGTGATAAAGATACAACTTAACCTATAAACCAAGTTACATATTTGACGTGAGATTAATGCATGATGAGAACAATTTGCACACGTGGCGTTGTGCATTAGCTTGTTGAGTAGTAGCCAATTACACGTAGCATGGAAATAACACATATGAAAGCAATTAGCGCACGTGGCATTGTGCATTAGCTTGTTAAGTAGTAACTAATTACACGTAGCATGGAATTAACACATATGAAAGCAATTAGCGCACGTGGCATTGTGCATCAGCTTGTAAGTAGTAACTGAATACACGTAACATAGAATTAACACATATGAAAGCAATTAGCGCACGTGGCATTGTGCATCAGCTTGTAAGTAGTAACTGAATACACGTAACATGGAATTAACACATATGAAAGCAATTAGCGCACGTGGCATTGTGCATTAGCTTGTAAGTAGTAGCTGAATACACGTAACATGGAAATAACACATATGAAAGTAATTAGCACACGTGGCGTTGTGCATTAGCTTGTAAGTAGTAACTGAATGCACCGTAACATGGAAATAACACATATAAAGGTAATTAGCGCACGTGGCTTTGTGCATTAGTTTGTAAGTAGTAACTGAATACACGTAACATGTAAATAACACATATGAAAATGGTTACAATGCACTGATTGCCCACATGGCGTGAGCGTTAGTAAGTTGCACTAATGTTACCAGCACGGGCACTGAACATGTGTGGCGTAAGCCGGTTCCACACGTATAACAGCTAGGCACCATTGTTTGAGAGGCGTCCATAACTATGAGTGCCATTTGCACGTCGCGGAGCAAACGCGCAACGTGTCCGTTTAACTTGGACATTACACAAAAGAAAGAGTTACAAGCACGTCCACCCGGCATGGGCATGAGACGAGCACTGAATACACGCCACGCGGGAGCGCGGCGCGGACACGCCGCAGGGCGGCGCGGAGCACGTCTGTTCAACATGAAGACGAGACGAGAACTGAATTGTTCACGCCGCTAGCAGAGCAGCGTGGAGGCCCATCCGTGCAGTTAGGCGATCGGACGAGAACAGATAGACACGCCGCGGAGCGGCGCGGAGCACGTCTGTTCGACATGAATGCCAGACGAGAACTGACTTGTTCACTGCCGCTGGGCGAAACCGTTGGCGAGGCACGCGTCCGTTGCCTCGTGCGTCAGAGAGAAGCTTCCAGAGGCTTCCCAGAAGGCCTTGCGTCGGCCGGAGCGCAGGCGGCGAGGCGGGGAGTGGGGGACCTTGGCCGCGTGGCAGCCGAAAAGTTCTGGTAACTCACACAAAAAAGACATGCCGGTGGCGCAGCGCAGCTTGCAGGCAGCAGTGGGGGCAGCCCCCACCCTCCGGCGACACGCCAGGGAGGGGGGGCGCTGGCGGGGCGGCCAGCGGGCGGCGCAGCGCTGGGAGCTGGCGCGCTCTGGTGGCCGAAGGAGATATTAATACGAAGCATCGGCGCGGGGCGGCGGGCAGGCCGGCTCCCGCTCGCAGCCGTTGGGAAGGATAGCGTCTTGCGAGAGATGTTGCGCCACATGGCGTAAGTAGGAATTTTCTAGGAATGCCAACTGCACGGATGCTGCCGTGCGGTGGTGGGGGTTTCCAGCGGAAGCGAGTCGGTTGCATCGATGTGGCGTGAGGAAAATTCCAAGAAATGAGGCTCTGCCACACGTGCTAATCTGCAGGCTTACACGAAGCATGATTGCGAGAAGTTGCGCCATTGTTTTAGAACTTCAAAGAGTTGCATCATTGTGTAAGAGCTTCAAAAGATGTACGTCTTTATAAATGTATAAAAAATATAATTATACAGAATAAAAAATAGCTTGCTCTGACAACCTGAAACAAAAAAGATATATGTTTAAAAAGATATTGATTACAATTACTTTTTTAATAACAAAAAGCACATAATAAAAAAACTTTAAAGTTCGAATTTCAGTGGAAAAAGTAAGTAATAAGTACAAAATATAAATATAGATTAGATGTAAACAAGCACATAACGTATTGTAAAAACGCATGAAATTGTTTTTTTATATAAAAGGTTTTTTCAACAAATTATAAAATACAACTGGAAATGTTCCCACTGTAAGAGCTAGAGCAAGAGAGGAAATTTTGGGCAGAACGGGGAGACGACCGTGGTAAAAAAATAAGCGTTATAATTTTGAATATTAAGAATAAAAGATAATAAAAAAACGAGAAGTGGAAGATAAAAAAGAGATCTAAGTATAATTACACCCATAACAATTGTAGAAGTAAAACGGAAAGAATCATAAAATATATACATTTTATTCTAAATTATTATTTTTAGATTTCTTGTCGAATATTAATATGTATTTTATTATTAGGTATCAGTCCCTAGGACGGGACATTTCTCGGATTATCTACAACTTTCCTAATTGCGTTTTATTGAAAGTTCATTTTGTAGGCGCATGTGGAGGCTTGCCGCCCTCCTGTTCCTTTGGCCTCCAGCTCCGAATTGCTCCAGCTTAACACCACGGCGGTTCCTCCAGCAGCGCCGACCGCCTCAGCCAACGCGCGGGTTGGCGGGCGGGGCGACGGGCAGGGACGGCGGCAATAGGGCGCGCCATCGGCCCCCTGGGGAGAGCGGCCTGCGCGCGGCCGCGAGCGCCTCGAGGGCGAAGACGGCGGCGGCGGGCGGCGCCGCCCAGCGCCAGCAGCAGGAAGGCCAGCGCCACGTCGCGCACGGGCGAACACGCGCTCGCCCGGCGCCGGCGCCTCCGCCAGCACGCGCGCGTACCTGCGCAACGCACCACACGCCCACGCTCACGCTCATGCACACGCTCACGCCTACACCCACGCCCACGCTCACGCCCACACCCACGCTCACGCTCACGTCCACGCTCACGCTCACGCCCACGCTCACGCTCACGCCCACGCTCACGCCCACGGTGGAAAGCTCCAAGCGGGCGGGGCCTACGCAGACAAGTTCTAGCGGTATCAATACTTTAATAGGAAAACAACACATACTCTCTCTCGCCCTGATCAACTCTTACTTAATACTAATTATACTGCAATTTGTCTCCGAATTAACACATTCTCAGTCGAATTTTTGTAAAACAGTCTAATTTTCGAAAAATTGTACATGGCCTTATTTTAAAATCTATCTTTGAGGAATAGATTTCAAAATGAGTAAAAATCTCCATTTTTATTTTTTTAAATTTAGTTAACTAAATATGATCATTAATTCGTTGATTGAAAAATTGAACCGTCAATTGAAAAATCGTTGATTATCTGTGTTAATGGAATGCTTGCAATTAAAAATTAATCTTGCAAAGTCCACAACAGCTATTCATATCTTAGAGAAACTGTTTGTAATCGTTAATTATGAATCTATAATAAAGACTTTTCCAGACGGCCATGAAACATGAAAAAACCGAATATTACAAATTACATAAATGAAAATCACATAATCAATGAACGTTTGAAACAAAATTATGAACAAATAGTTACTACTTCTTAGACAAACATGTTCATGTTTGTAGTACACTAAGTTAAATTAGATTATATTTCCCTACTCATACTTGGCATCAATCATCCTAACCTCAAAGTCGCTTTATATTGCACAAATATGTTTACTTGGCCCTAATTGAACGTGACGCCTAGAGAAGATAGTTAGTTTGGCAAAAACTTATTAATTTTTTTTACAAAATCAAGTATGTTGGTTTGACACTAGCTGACTAATGGAACAACTTAAAATATTAAAATAAATAAATGTGTTACATGTAAAACATTTGGCCTTAGCATATTACAAATATAAACATGTAATCGTCACTCTGTAAAGTACACCAACAAAACGTCTGAGTCAGAACTGAATCTGTTTTCTCCTTTCCAACATTAACACGTATTGTTCTCTCATACACGCCCCTTACTTTTCGTATGAAGTAATGATTTCATGGCTTTGTCAACTTCTTCTAATATTTCAACCGGAATACTTTCATTATGTCTATTTTTAAATATAATTATCACACACAATTATTCTCTAAGGTGATCATAAATACACACTGCAAGGCCTACTAAAATAGGTCTACTAAAATATGGCGTCATCAGATACCTATCTCTAATGGCAAAAATATGATTGAATTTCTCAAAATTAAAATTATTCTTTAATGGAAAAGAAAAAATGTTGAACGTAACACGTGGATAAAGGGTATAATTGCACTCATGGAAAATAAGAAAACTCCCTCCCATCTTCGCTCGTTTTCTTGAACACACCAATCAGGCAGTTATAACCCTCTTTATGCACTCGTTTTGTTAATTACTGGAATTGTAAGAAGATACCGAAAAAATGTAATCTTTCGCAAAATTGTGTCACTGGCAGTTAAAGTGCAGATAAAACACACACAGTATTTGTTGGATTATTAATAATCTTCATAGAGGTACTTTTTAATAATAATAATAATAATAATAATAATAATAATAATAATAATAATAATAATAATACAGGATTTAATATCTTAATTGTGTCGAATATAGAAAATATCAATACAACTGACAACCACAAGCAGAGTGACATCGTGTTTTTAATCCATACGCTTCAGTTGAAGTTGACGTTAATCTACGCATGTCAGAGCTCATGAAGAGCTTCTAGGTTTCACCTGTGCGATTAATATAAAACATCCTTGAGTTCAACACGTAATTTACAACTCAATGCATGCCAATATGCACTTTTGTCGTTTTTATTTAAATTGCATGCCATCAGCAAACAGAATGCCATCTTCCTCCGCATTCTTCGCTTTCACTCACTGACATCACGACATCGGAAGCCAATTTCTGATTGGGAAATGTAGAAGGGATTAAGGTCCATAATCATTGTTATAAAGTATTATGGAATAATGACCTTAACTCAAAATTTGTATTATGCTATTTTTGTCATATTTGGAGCGCATGAACTGTTTAGTTTCACAGTTTAAAAAAGTGAAGTTTAATTTTACGTTATGAATAGCCAAACATTTTGGGGGGGAGTAGGACCTCATAATATTTTGAAACATTAATTTTTCACAAATACGTCCATTTTGAAATTCGCGCTCTTCCGGTCTTTTCAATATATAATACTTACATATTTGAACAGTTTTTCGTGCGTTAAACCTATTTTTAATATAACATATTTAAATATATGAGGTCCTACTCTGTGGCAGCTGTCAATATGAAAGGCGTCAGTGAAAGAGTAACTTAGGATAAAATTTGTTACTGTACGCCGCAGAGTTAAAAATATTGTATTCAGAGGTTGGTTATCGTGCGACACAACAGTCCTTTATTTTCAGTTATTGAGTAGTGTTTTTTTTATCAGTCTGCGTAGCCTTGTGTCTTCAGGTGTGAACGCCCTGCTTGTTTGTTTTCATTTTAGTTGTGTATTTGGTTGTTGATTCCAATATAGTATTTGTGAAAACGTGCGAACAATGCTGCGAATTCGACTTCCTAATCCTAAGCAGCGATGATGTGGCAATAGGCTCTCTTGAATAAGTGTGGATTCTGAAATATTTACTCCTATAGGTGAGAAGTTCAGCCCTCCAAGTGCATCCAGGAGGAAACTACTTTTTGAATCTTGTAACAAAGAATTGCCACCTGCCGCGAAAAACTCCTGCAGAAAAACAATTATTTTGAAAACTAATATTTTCAGTAATTTTATTTCACAGAAAGTGAGATAGAAACATTGTAATCAATGATGACTGCAATGAATTGTCTGAAGATATTGAAAGAAGAAAAGGAAATACTTGTAAATTATTATTAAAATATAAGAATTGTCTGAAAGAAGTGGCATGCATGTCTTCACACAGAAAAAATAACTTTTTCAATGTGAATGTGAGGTTAGTCGGTGCTATGCACTGAATTGGTTCAAAACACAAGGCGGCCAGAACATTTTGTGAACTGATGGATCTCCCGCCTCCACTCTACAAAATTTGAATGATACAATTAAATAATATACTCTTCTCTGAGAAATGTAGCTGAAACCTCAATGGGGAGGTCTGTGAAGGAATGTGTACAAGAAAAGGAAGGCATTCACTTTGCAGATGCTTTTGATGGAATTTGGCAGAAAATGGGCCACACTTCACACAAGGGTGTTGTAGCAGCTACATCTGTCGATTCTGTGTAAGTGTTGGATGTGAAGGTGATGGCAAAATTCGGTCATGGTTGTATAAAAGGTGAAAATTTCCAAAAGAATGTAGGAAGACTGTGAGGGTTCCAATAATGGAGGTGAAAGGAGTTTTAAAATGTCCATAGATGAAAACGCTATACATAACTTGTGCCCGAAGTGTGTGAACTCATGGTGAGAATATCAGAGTAAGAGATCTGGAGAAGGAGAATATAAGAACAATCATTTTTTTTACTTTGGCTATAATGGCTATTATTAAACCTGATTAAAGAGATTTCAGTGATGAGAAACTCTTGGAAGAAATGCGTTCATGAGGGTATGCAAAATCCTAATAAAGGTTTTAATAATTTTATCTGAGAGAAGGACCCAATTTGTTGGTGAAAATACACATAACACTGTTGTATTAGATGCAGTAATCAGCTTTAATGAAGATGTTCAAAGCAGAAAGCATGTTTTGAGAAAAATTCTTATTAAACCTGGTGTAAGTACTTGTAAAGTATTGAAGCTTATTGATGTGAAGAGCATTTTCAAAGCAAACGTTTCTGTATAGGAAATGAGCAAATCAGCAAGAATGCCAAAGAGACACAAGAAAAGAAACAGGAATGATATGCAGTGAAAAAATATGAAAATTTTAGAGCTGGAGAATTCTGGAGAAAGGTAAGTCCAATTTAAATCTTGAAATTGAATTTCCCGAAACTTCCATTGTGTCAAATTTAGGTACACCTCAAATTAAAAATTCTAATTCCATTGTTGTGAATTTTGGCAGGCATCTGAAACAACATATTGAGAATAAAAACTCAGATATTGTTAATATTTGTTAAAAAAGGAAAAAATTCAACTATACACGTTTAATTCACCTAGTGGTGCACACAAATTCAACTAGTGGTGCTAGATAATGGCACAGACTTTCACGTATTAGTTTTCTATTTCTTTGGTCTCTGCTAGCTATAAGAACTTGCCACATATTCTTGCCAGCTGCCATCTATCGCTCCCAAAGTACATTTTTTTTTTACATTTTCTTAATTTTTCGGTTACCTAATAGTACGGAAATATTAATTTAAAAATATTAAATATCAGTAAAACCTCTTCCTAAATTGCAATGTCCTTTAAACATTTTGGAGCGGATTTTAGAAAATGGCGCTAAATTTCAAAGCTTCGAATCGTTCCAGGTAGTCAGAGGCTTCTTCAATTTGGAAAAATCCTACGTATAGTTTAGCCGCTAGTGGTGTTCAAAGACAGACAAAGGGACAGACAGACGGACAGACTGACGAGCAGACGGACGAACAGACAGACGGACGGACGGAGGAACGACTTTTGAAAAAAAAACACCTTTTTGTGTAAGGGAACCCTAAATTGTGTATTTATGTTGAAATCTCAAAATTGATTTTCCGGAGCATTACATAACTTTCCCTGTACTACGCATATTACTCCATATGTACGTACGTATACAGGAAAGTAAAAAGTGATGGTCTCAATTACATTCTACTTTCGTACAATTTCAGTCTTGCGATGCTTTCATTATTTCCGATGCTTTTTCAAATATCGGAATTAAGGACATATATTATTTCATTATATGTCCTTATTTCCGATATTTTCGTCAATAATCACGCATCTTTAATTCAAATCTGCAATATAAATAAGTGAACGGCTGAAATACTGCTTCCATCGCACACAGAAGAATTTAAACTTTCTCGTATACATACGTGTATACAGAATAATAAACTTAAAATATCATTGAAATATACCCTAATATACGTAGTATGGGGAAAGTTATGTAAACCTGCTGAAATCGATTTCGACATTTCAACGGAAATACACTTTTTGGGGTATCTTGGTTCAGAATTTTTTTTTTTTCAAAATGTCTGTCCGTCCGTCCGTCCATTGGTTTGTCTGGGGTATGTGAACGCCCAAACTATACATATGATTTTTTCCAAACTGAAAAAAACCCTGGCCCTTTGGCCTGACTCGAAGCTGTACGATTTTGAAAAACTTTCATTAATTTTGTGGGTATTTCATATGACGTGCTAGGGACATTTTCAATTTTGTTTCAAAAATGGCCCCAAATTTTTATTTTCCCGAACTTACTGCCGTAAGAAGAGAAAGTATTGTAATCGTTCGCCGAAAAATAGCGAATTTTCGACTTAATAACTTTTATTTTCGGGCTCTTGAAAGGAAAAAGTGGATAAATCCAGTTACTAAACATAGAAAAAATTCACTAACACGTGGTGTAGCCAGAAAACATGTTTTGTGGGGCCATGATACCGAAAAATCAATTGACGGCAAAACATCTCTCTGTCCGTCCTTCCTTGCACAACGTTAGCGCATAAATCGCGTGGCCGATTTTCTCCAAAAGTGATATTCCCCAATCATTCTGGCTGATGTCGCGGACTTTGATGAAACCATGATGTCCCAGGGACATTTTCAAAATTTTCAATAAAATTAGATACAATTTTTTTTATTAAATTCTTTGGTTGAATAGTGAAAAAGACGTTTGAGAAAATAGGGGGTATCATTTTCACCGACATCCCCGGTGTTTTGAAAATTGGAAAAAAATATTTTTAAAACTTCCAAATTGGAGATATAGATTTTTCTCTCATAAAAAGTCAGTTGTACAAAATTTGCTCTTCAGAAAAGGTCATTTAGAATTTTTTGAATAAACGACTTGTCTTGGCTTTTTTTTTTTTTTTGCGATTGAAATTTACAACAAAAATTCTCAATACCGCCGCAAATTTTTTATTAAACTTTTCTTCTCATGTAACAAGAGACGATAACAAATACGGTAATGTCCTTTTTTCGGGTATTACTCGAATTTTGAAAATAAAAAAATAAAACTACAAAATCGAAGCTACAGGTTTTTGCCTCAGACAAAACTGTTCTTCAAACAATTTTTTTTTTAAACTAGTGGTTTTTGCGTATTTTGCGATTGAAATTTACAACAAGAAATTCTCAATTTTCGGTCCAATGTTTTCTTTAAATTTTCTCCACATATGTAACGGTAAGAAATATGATGCAATCTCATTTTCGGGTATTACTCGTTTTTTTTCGAAAATTGGAAACAAAAATCAAAACCACAAAATTGATGATTGAGATTTTTGCTTCAAAGTCTGTTGTAGCTCTAAATTAGATCTTTAAAAGAGGTTATCTACAATTTTTTGAAAAAAAAAGATTAGTTTTTGCATTATTTCTGATTGAAATTAAAGAAATATAAAGATTTCACACCAACTATGGAAATGGCTATGGAAAAAATTGAATGATTGATTAGAAAAATAATTCCAGAAGTAATATCCAGGTGATTAATTTGTAATATTCATAAATTTGAGCGTTTTTTTCAGAGCCTAGAGTCCATTCTAATTTCTAAGGTTTATCTAGATGGACTCGCGCGGTGTGCCGACTTTTATTTTTCTTTTAATTATAATATGCGAAATAAAAATTGGCTATTATATCACTTATTAATGTTTATTAATTGTCAGTGTAGTTATTTTTCGTGTCTTTTAATTGGAGACAATCATTGTATAGATTAAATCAGAAACACAACGCTTGAAAACGTATGTGTACATCTGATTACCACCCACAAGTGGCAGAAATGCTCGCGCCTCAAAACCAATGGCAAGAAATCTGCCCATGTCACCTTCAGTCTGAAGCACGAAACATGCCCACCTATAAAAATCAGATCGCAACGTATTCCTCAAAACAACTCTGAAAAAATATTTTGGACTGACTCTGGACAGAAGACTCAAGTGGAAAGCCATATTAAGAATAAAAGAAAATAATTAAAACTACGACTTACAAGTAGGGCTGTGATTTATATGCATTCACATATTTTGATTTTCAACATATTTTCCACGTTACACTATTTTTTATTTCTACACTTACACATTACATTACCCTATTTCGCATATTTTCCTTTTTTAATTGTATATATTACCAAATAGTTTACAAATATATGTGCATATGTCGCTGTTTTTATTGTATATAAATCACAGTCCTGCATGTGAGGTTAAACTGGCTTCTGCGAAGAAAATCATCTTTAAGCATCGCAAAGTAACTCTGCACAAAACAACACTAAACCAGCGTGGACATATGGCATACAACTTTGTGGAACAGCTCAAAATTCTGACATTTAAATATTACAACGTTTCCAATCAATAGCCTTAAGGAAGTTTGTAAAATCTCCATGGTACGTAAAGAATGCAACTATACATTTTCCAACAAAAAATCAACAAGACCAGTGCAAAATACCGGCAACGACTACATAACCATCCCAATATTCTATGCCATCAACTTACTAGACAATAGTGACATCACCAGACGACTTTATCATCATACTTCAGACATTGCATATCGAGTGTAAATTGATTGTTCGATGTATTTATTACTTTATATATTTATTGTTAACTACTGTTGTCTTGGTAATATTAGTGGAGTACGGTCAAAAGGCTCTACTACTCTCATTTACTAATAAGCACTAATGTTTGAAATTTTGCCAAATGTTTATTTGCAAACAAACTGCAAAATAAAAATTTAAAAAATATGACAAAAATGGCGCTTTTAGCAAGAATTGATAAGAAACTACGTGCCTATTGTTGGCAGCGCCCATCGCTGCATGCGCGCATTGTTGCCAGTGCATATCGACTGCCAGATATAGACAGATAGATAGTGTTGATATAGACTGAGATGTGTTGATATAATATTATTACATAACCGTTATTAAGGGGCGAGAAACTGTGTGCTGTTTTAGCCCCACTGGTTTCCGAGAATGATTTTTGCATGTTCCTGTAGGAAGGGACTGCAATGAGACAAGTGGTTTTTGACACCTTGAGAGTTATCACTATTTCTGGCCTATTATGTTCTAGTGGCTTGTGTGTCAAAATTCTGTGATCGAAATAAATTCTGATCTTTTCATTTTCACATCATTTTCATTTTTAAACACAGGTTCAGGTTTGTTAATAGTAAGTGGCATGATGATTACTAAATTTATGATTGGTTGCGATTTGTTGGTGTGTAATGGAAGCGATCTGGTTACGGCACATTGTGTAATCAGTCTGGGCAAGGGTTGCACAACCTGAAATGATGTGATCTTTATTTTTCGTCCACACGCTACATTTGCGGCATATATCAGATTGGATCCTGGGATCGTTTTGAACTTGTTTTCTGTAGTTTCGAGTGGTAATAACTTCATCTTGAATAGGTGGCATGAATTATTATTATTATTATTATTATTATTATTATTATTATTATTATTATTATTATTATTATTATTATTATTATTATTATTAGTGTTATTATATTTCGTCATCAGAACTCGTAACTCTTCGCAAAATAAATTTGTCTGTGGATGCGGTACCTGGCGCGCCCCACCTTCCCGATGCGCTGCACCATCATGTCGTGCCAGGCGCGCAGCAGCCCCGACTCCACGGCCCGGAAGTGCAGCGCGCTCAGCCGCTCCGACAGCGGGGAGCCCCTGCAACGCACCCCCCCTTCTTGTCACTGCTACTGCCATCATTATCAATATTAGGCATAATTTTCCAACTTTTGCATTGGTTTACTTGTACAAATTCGATGTTAGGTAACACATATTGTATTACAAAACTCAACTATAAACTAGTTATTGAAATTAAGATGTGTGTTCATTATCATTTTCATTGAAAATAGTATCTATTGATTTTAGAGACATCTAGTTATAACGTGAATTTACACTACTATTTATAGAAGTTTAAAAAGTAATATGAGCAATCAGCTTACGAAACACCAAAGTTTATTACTCTACAGTGTTTCGTTAGGTGGTTGTTCACGTCATCATGTAAAACTCAGATAAAGTCTGAAACGAACACATTATGAATGCGAATTAATGTGTCATTTAAAACGAAGATAAAATTATAAATAATTCAATATATTTTTAATGTAAAGGAATTTAAATCTATTTTGAGTGCCAAACAAGGAAGTGAAGAAAGTTAATAATCGCAATAAAACGCAAATAAATAAAAAATGGGATCCATTGACGATCAGACGTGTCAGCTGGGAGTTAATGACCGAGTGTTAGTGCTCTTTCAGGAAGATAAGTGACTTCAGTTGATGTGATAGTGCCCCGGAGTTTATTGGAAAGTAGAGAGCTGTGTTATGAGTGAGAATATAGTCTGGTTAAGAAGACAGTGCAGCGGAAATGGTATACTGTCTCGGACTCTCTCTCGCTCTCTTTCTTGCTCTCTTGCTCTCCCTTTGTGTAAATTGTGAATTACTCAAAGTGACTCAAGTGGAACAGTCTCCTGTTGTGACTGTACCAAGTGTATGATGATTATTGTAAACCATTGCTAAAATAAACTACTGTTGTAAGGAAATCAATCTATTTCTGCACAAGAGAACCATTACCTGCGCGCTACATGCACGGCGAAGAATGTGCCAGCGGTCTCCCGCGCGGCATGCAGGTGAGAGTCCACGTTCGGCACCAGCCCGTGAATCACCGCACTGCCCAGGCTGTCCGTTATGGTGGACACGTTCTTGTACAGCAGGATCCATACAACACTTGTTGTAGCAGACACCGAAAGACAGTTCTTGCCGATGCTCTGCAGCACTTTGGAGTCCGACGCCTCCAACGCAGAGACAAACTCCATGATGCCGGTGCCAACTGGCAGGCGTGAGTCGAGCAACTGCTGGGCGGTGTTGATGTCCGGGTAGTAGCGAGGGTTCGTGAGGATATCCACCAATGCAGACTGGAAAAGAGTGATGAGCACGACACCCAGCAACAAGCACGATGCTATAAACGCCTGAACAAACCCAGTTTCGTGCGCGTCCATCTTCGAAAAGGGAGCCGTGATGAAGTAGTGAAAAACTTCAATGAAACTCTGAGTAATACGAAATGTGCTCTTTGATTTGCTTCGCTTTCCCTCTGTATTTCCGAGAAAGAAAAGGAATACGACAGAGAGAAAGTAGAAAAGGAAAGCCGTTAACCACAGCTTCCAAGAGAATATTTTGGAAATAAGATTCCAAGATGGAATTTTCCCTGCCTTCGGAATCAAAAAGAGAATATTTGCGTAGTAAATAGGAGGTAATATGATATCGACATTGATGTTTCCGATGACTCCCGAGGCCATATGGTTGAAAGCTACTTCGCTGGCGCCATTGGACACGTCCTTGAGCGGCCCAGTGACAGAACCATTCTTAAACCTGCGGGTATACGCGAGACCATCTGTGGGGGACACGAGGACCGGAGTGAAGTTCATGACCTCTTTGATGGCCTCGTACAAGTTCCCATCGAGTCCCGCGTAGGTGACCTTGTTGCCGGTCGATTTCTGCGGGATGACGAGGGGGTTGCGCGGTACCAGGCTCAGGCGCAGGGGGTGGCCGCGCATGTCGTCCCACAGGGGGCGCATGGCGGCGAGGGGGTTGGAAGGGGACACGGAGACGACGCGGCCACGAGGAGGGTGGAAGGGGTCGAAAGCCCAGGCAACGCCCCTGGCCCTCTCGGCCCCGCCTCCGGTCCCGCTCCCGGTCCCGCCCCCGGTCCCGCCCCCAGTCCCGCCCCCGGTCCTGCCCCCGGTCCCGCCCCCGGTCCCGCCCCCGGTCCCGCCCCCGGTCCCGCCCACAGTCCCGCCCCCGGTTCCGCACCCGGTCCCGCACCCGGTCCCGCCCCCGGTCCCGCCCCCGGTCCCGCCCCCGGTCCCGCCCCCGGTCCCGCCCCCGGTCCCGCCCCCGGTCCCGCCCCCGGTCCCGCCCCCAGTCCCGCCCCCGGTCCCGCCCCCGGTCCCGCCCCCGGTCCCGCCCCCGGTCCCCCCCCCGGTCCCGCCCCCGGTCCCGCCCCCGGTCACACCCCTGGTCCCGCCCCTGGTCCCACCCCCGGTCCCACCCCCGGTCACACCCCCGGTCCCGCCCCCGGTCCCGCCCCCGGTCACACCCCCGGTCCCACCCCCGGCCGGCCTCCATGCGAAAACATGCAGAATCCCCCAGCCGTCCCACAGCTCCTGGAAGAGCGGCAGCAGCCTGTCGTGGGGCGGGGACGGGAGCGCAACCAGCCAGATGGCAGCAGCGGGGGCGGCGCGGAGGCAGGGCGGCCCCACCTCCAGCAGAGCCAGCGCCGCCTCCGCATCGTCCGCAGCCAGCAACAGCGCCGCCGGCGCGCCGCCCCCGCACTCCCCCGACACCTGCAGGCACAACACAAATTAGAACAATTGTTGTCACGAGTAGAGCCTAGAAGTTCAGTTATTAAAATATGCAAGCAAAGAGGCATTTGTTTTACTGAAAAAGGCAGGCAAAAAGGAATTTAATCTAGCAAAAGTACGAAAGCAAAATAGTATGTAAAAAATGAAAAATTATATTTTAAAGTTATTATTGGAAAAATTAATTTTTATTTCCTTTGTTCTCGGTTAGCTACTTAAATTTCCACATATTCTTGAGAGACGTCATGGATACAGCGAACACAGACAGAGAGCTTTCATATAGCAAATATTTATTTAAAAAGAAAAAAACAAATATTTAAAATTAATTTCCACTTTACACCCTAGCTCTAATAGACCTACTATTCCCTGATCGCGGGAGCGATCCAATCCCGATTTTTGATTGGTTTCAATTGTGGCATTCGTCACTCCTACTTCTGAAGCGCGCACAAAGCCAAGCTTCGGTGACCGAATGTCACACTGGGACACAAAGTCAGTACTAGCGTACTGACTTTGTCAGTACTAGCGTTTGCCTCGATTGCAAAGTCAGTACTAGCGTTTGCCTCGATTGCAGGAGCGATCTTACCCGATTGAGAATGGGCGTGAGTCGTGGCACTAAACCACTCCTCACCTCGGCGCACGCACACAGCATCGCTCTCAAGTGACCGCAGTCACCCAAGGACACGAAGTCCTCCACGGGCTCGTCAACACGTGACTTGCCTCGCGTGCCCTGCCCCGCTGCAGCACCGTCGTAGCGCCGTTTTGTGCAACTGCACGAGGTTCTCTCACTGTCTCCAGAACCCCCCAGGCTCTCTTGACCTACTACGTCACGCCGCCCCCGCTGCGCTCTATTGCTGGCCATGAGGGTTTGGGCTCCGTTTCTTAAGACCGGAGGACCCCAAAGCCTCGTGTCTCCCGTTTCCGCGTTCTTGCTTTAAGCAAAAACCCTTCTCTCCTTCCTGTGGCGAGGAGTTTCCTCTTACTAATCCCTTACCAAGCTTCCCCAAATAAATGCCACGAGGCACGCTGGCTAATACGTTACACTAGCCTGCTGCCATCTATCGCCGCCCAAAGTACATTTTTTGACATTTTCTTTTTCGGTTTCTTAATTGTAGAACAGAAATATTAGTTTTATTTCGCTATCTATATTTATCCCTTTTCTAGTTTTATATTTTTTCCTCTTTTCAAGAGTTTCAGAGGCTACCTTTTCGATTAGTTGAAGGAGCTTATGCCTTTCTAATTAGATGTCCATATTTATAAGACCTCTCTCCACATAGAGGTTTATGCGTGTTTGGAAAAGTTTTCTAATACTTGGATCATCTAATAGATTCATTTTCCGTACTGGTTCTTTAACATCTTTATTTCTGTGTTTTATTTTCACCCATCTAGTTGGCAGAACAACTTTCCCTCTTACCAAGAAATGATCAGAACCTATATCTATTCCTCATGCTTTAAATTCCGGGGATAATTTTCACATCTTCTTATTTGCTATTAGATAATTATTAATCTGCTTTCTCAGGAGGGTAACTCCAATTTACCCTATTTCAACGAACGTAATGTCATTGCGAGTATCAGCGGCACCAGATGCTATTTGGTTTGGACTCACGTTAGGAGGGACAAACGTTAAAACTCATGCGCGGGTATGCATGTAGCGAGCAAACAACAAAAGCGGTTATGTGCACGGCAAGCAAGTCTCAACAAAGTCCCATATACGAGGGTATTGTTCCGGGCGAGTCAGCTTCTTAGATCATTTGCGCTGTGAATGAAGTCAATGCTTAATCGCAAATATTATCAAGTGAATCTAGTTTTTTAATCAACTACTTAGGTCATAGCCCCGTATATAGTGCATGGCTTAGTCGCAAACTCTCAAGTGAATATTGTTTTTTCATGGATCAACTACTTCGGCCATTAGCCCTGTAAATGTAGTACATGTTTTGTTCTGAGGGACGCGAGGGGTACTCCTCCGCTGGAAATCGAAATCTGATGCCTACATACACGTCTGATATTGGAGTTCCCTCCTCACAGTATAATTACTTCTGGCGAATCGCCCAACTGGCTGGGCCGGGCTAAACTATACGATTCAAACTGGTCTCCCAACATGTATAGTTGGGACTCTCTCTCTCTTTCTCTCTCTCTCTCTCTCTCTCTCTCCCCCTCTGTATATATATATATATATATATATATATATATATATATATATATATTGTGACGAACGCATGTGAGTAGGTTCGTCCCACATGCCCACACATCGTGAGAATGCCTGTGACAGAACGGCTGAGCGAGCGCGGCGCAGTGCCAAAAGGGCGCGCCCGCCGCCAAGGAGACTGTTGCCCGCGTGCTCGCTGGGCAGCGCAAAAAATTGGCGTGGAATCAGTCGGAGGGGGGGAGACGACGGGCTACCTCTACATCGGAGAGCGAGTACATAAATATGCGAACCCGCGAGCGGTCACTCTCTTTCGTTCCCGTTCGCCAAGCCAGCATCACTCGCCTTAGATATTGTCAGCCGCGGCAACGACTACGTTTATTAGATAGGAGTGTTGGACGTCGAAGAGACACCTAGTCAGCTGTCCACGAAATTTCATAATTTTCCGGAAATAAGTAACTCTTCGGACCATGACGCGAGGAGTTACATGTGGCTTGGACTACGACGCGGGGAATTTACCCGTTATCAGGAAAGTAGTACGAGCTGAGATCTAGTAAAGTGCAATCAGCCGCGAGCGATGCCTGCACGAACAGAATTCGCACGAGTTATCCTGTGAGGTGCAAAAGCAACATTAACGCGTGCGTAGTAAAAGGCGCCGGGCCTGGGCGACGAAGAAGAAGAGGACGGAACCGGGACGGAAAGGCGTAGGAGGCAGAAGAGGACGGAACCGGGAGATCAAGACCGGAAGAGGACGCGAGAAAGCATCAGGCAGTCCCGTCTTGGCATCGCAGAAACTGGGAAGCGAGCGGCGTCGACGCAGAGGCCAGAGCACGCCAAGGACAGACATCAAAAATACAGCGAGGAACCGGTCCGCGAGTACCGCACAAGTAGGTCAAGTTCACGTCAGCCGGGGAGAACTAGTGTGTAAGGAAAGTGCGAGGGAAGTAAGACACGGGAGGCAAAGTAATTAAATTCAAAGTTCCAGCCATTTTGAAGCACTTTTGCCTACAAAGAAATTGTAAATAGGTCATATTTATTCTTGTTATTCATTGCCTCAACAAAAATAGTGTAAAGAGACTGGTGCATTTGCATACATTTTGCGTGTAACATTGTGGGACAATGATAAATTGTAAATTTTGTTCATGTTCAGTGTAAATAGGAATAATAACATGTAGTCAAGCTGAGTTACAAAGGGAATTCCCAGTAGATATTAGGGTAATTAATTTGTGAGTAGATTTTTACGTTATTGAAAGAGTCTCAAATTTTGTGTTTTGTGTTTTTAATTTGGTGCGATTTGTAAGAGTCGAAGTGGTTATTTTTTAAATCATTAAACCCAGTTTAAGTGATTTATGTGTTCTTGCTATTGGATTGGCTCTCAACACCCCAAAAGATCCCACTGCCCTTTGATATTATTAGCTCGCAAGAGCACGATATCTGCGAACCACCCCAACGGGCGATTCTATGAAAGTCATGGTTGCAGTAGGGGCGAGGTTCGTCAGAATATATATATGTATTGTGTGTGTGTGTGTGATTGGAAAGGAGGGCAAGGATGAGAGCATCGGTTTAGGTTCGTAACCCGTGTATCATGGAACTGCTCCGGCATTCGCCTGGTATTGATCAAAGAAACCACGAAAAAATATCGATCAAAGCAACCGGTCATTAGGGTTCTCCTCCAGACAATGCTTGAATTCCACTGTCAAGCACAAAACATTCATTGTGTGTAGCTAGTGTCTGATCTTATCTGTTGAGAAAGGAGCGCAAAGCCTTACCACCGGGATGCGGAGGTGGGCGGCGGCGTCGACGCGGAGGCGCCGGGCGTCGAAGCCGCGACCTCGCGCCACCAAGCGCACTTGGCGCGCGCCGCCCACCACGTGCGCGCAGAGGCGCCAATCAGCGGGGCCCATTTGCGCGTGCGCGGCTGACGGGGCGCTCAGCCGCGCCTGGCACCCGGCCACCAGCGCCAACGCCAGCACCGCCCACGCCGGCGCCCGCGAGCCGGCCGGCTGCCGCCGCATCACTGGGCGCAACCTGCACACGCCGGAAATGGTACTTTATGCTATTGGTGTATTACGGTAAGCTTTGAAAACGAGTGACGTTAGGAATGAGTTTTTAAATTTGTATGAATTATAAACGAGTTAAACGAGCATAACGAGCAAACGAGCATAAGATTGTTTTTCTGCTATAGCATTGTAAATCTAGAATCTAGAAAAGGTCCAGCGTAATGCATCAAACTTTACTTCCAGGGGTACCAAGAATAAAGGGCTATGGGAGTCACTCGAGAGGAGGAGATTAAAGCCACGCCTCTATGCAATGTATAAAGCGTACACAGGCCTTCGAGCGTAGAAATAAATTCAAAGTCGATTAGGGAAACCTACATATTTCGGCAGAGTGGATCACATGCACAAAATTCTGACTAGAAATCAGAAAACGGACGTTGGGAAATATGCATTCGCGAATCGAACTATTAGAGACTGTGACAATCCCTTTCCTCAAAGCCGGAGCAAATTTAAAAATAAATTAGTTTCCTGAATGCTGATATGTGTGTTTAAATATATTTAATATTATGCAGTGTAAGTAACTATGCCTTCTATGTAATGAAGTATTATTATATTATTGTTATTAATAGTGTGCAGTGCAGTAGCGTGAAGTGCAGTGACGTTGTGAAACTGACGGAAACGAGTGTGTAAGAAAGACATAACATTACAGCTCGGTGTTTCGCAGTGCGGTGAAGTGAAGTGTGGTGAATTGGAGTGCAATGAGATTTCACGGAGAAATGTTCACGTTAATTTGTAAAATTTGTAGATTTTGTAAAGTTGTTAAGATCTGTAATGTTAAGTTAGTGTATTCTGCCACCGAGTTCTCAAACTTAATTGCAGAGTAATTAATAAATCTAAATTTATGAGATAATCAAACTTCATTTTGCGAAACAACTTTCTTGGACGTATAACTAGGTCAAACTATAATGGAGGAAAAGAAATAATTCATACATCTTTTGATGTTCTTTGTCAGAAAGAATAAAGAAATAATATTGGCAAGAAATGGATGATTCTGGACAGTGGAAAGTGAAGACTGTCGTGTTAGGTTTGGTAATAAAAACAATACATATAATATCAATATTTACGTATGATATCAATACATCAGTGTAATATAAATATTTCCTGTTCGGTGAACGATAATATCACGGCAATATCACACCGAATGTAAGAGAAACGGATCATGTCAAGGTAAGCGATAACGCGCTCTCGTGTAAGCCAAGAGGGGGCCAAGCGTTAGTCCAGCCGAGATGAATTGGTTTGGTGAATGCTTCACCTGTGCCAGTAGTTTCGTTGTCAGCACCTATTCGATCAATTTTTCAAGCCAGCGCGTTGCTTTGATGCAAGTTTTCAAGCCACGTTATTGCTTTTGCAAGAAAAGTTGCTGAAAACAAGTTGAAGCATTTGCAAGAAAACTAGGAATTTTCTCTTAGTACATTCAGTATTGAAAATGCTATTTTAAGCATGGTAGTAAAAGAACTAGATGTAAGGTGCAAGCAATTAAATTTATTTTATTATTAAGCAGATTTATTTATTAATCATTGAAGAACAGTGTTACAGGTGCAATGCTGATTTGTCTGATTTGTACAGTACTTTGTTTTCTATTTCTCATCACATACACGTTTTTGAAGAAATCGTGATTATGTTATTTCTCCACAGCTACGAATAGGTTCTTTTTAATTTGTTGCGTCTATCTCGACGCAACGCGTCTTCTAGCTCCTTAAGGAGCGTTGAGTGCACTGACGTAATCCTCCGTGAATAAACGCCCTCTTAGGGCCCGCTGTGTTGTCAAGTCACGTCAGTCGTAGTCAAGCCAGAAAGTCGCCGACAATAGCGTCTTTGCGCTCGGGTCTCGCACGCGCCCTGCGTCATGTACCAGACTATAGAAAAATTGGGAAGGAATGAGGATAGAGGTAAGGTTTAGAACGTTTCACAGGGGTTGGACTGTGAAGCAGGCAAACTCGTTTTGTCGTAACAAATTTCACGTGAGGTTCTAGGGGGATTCTACGGGCATCGAACCCGGTTATGATAAATATAAAGATAGTTAAACGTGTATAACATGTATGAATAAAAATATACTCGATCTATAAGATCAGCTCACAGCAAGAGCAAGCAGAGGAGAATATTTTGAAGTGTGCTAAGGAAAAATGCAAAAGATTACAGGAATCAGACAGCATGGGTTCATTAATATGATGGCATTTATATTAAATATTTCTAAGAGAACAAAAGAGAAATTGTGGTTGGTACAGCCTACGATAGTCTAGATGCTGCTACATCACTTCATATTTTTATAGTTTATATATAAAATCCTCTCCTATACTGATTTAGTAGTACGGATGAATTTTGTGGCTCTCACATACAAACAATCTTTATAAATTAGGTTTTTAAAGAAAGATAATTTCATGGAGACGTGAAGAATTGCACTTTAACTTTAAAAATATGAAGGATTTATTGAAAAAAAAGTATCAAAATATTAATGTCATATGCAACCCGCAACTTCCCAGTTCGCGCATCACAGTACAATTTGCCTTGCCTTAAAGAAGAACTTTCCAACATAATAAAAAAATGCCTTTTTCAATTGCTCCCTTTCTCCTCATGCTGATTCAATTAATTGCTACATATTTTTATTTAAAAATAAAAGTTTACTGACTTTATATCAGGTCAACTGACACATCAGGTATTTTAACACATTATTAACACAAGCACGTTAGAATTAATTGCCACAATTATGAACTAATTGCCACTTTATTTCAAAAAGACACAAGTGCTACAACTGCACATAATTTTTAGCATTATTTTAAACTTTTGCAATTTTCGAAAATCCAGAGAAATCGCAAAATCGAAAAATTTCAAAACAGAGCAGGGACAACTCTACAATGAGAGCTGCAGATCTCGCACGTATTCTACGTATCTGAATTTTTTTTGTAGACGCATTGCTCTAGAAAGACAACGTCTATATTTTTGGACGACACATAGCGTTTACTCTCTTTGCGATTAGTTCGCGAACCCAACCGGGTGTGCAGCGCAGCCCGAGGCTTCCGTGATCTGCAATTTGAAGCGCCTAAACATTTAGCCTGGCTGTCAAGCTCAGTTATTGTGTGGAGCTTCGCTCGTCTATAAGAGACCGCGCGAGCGGTGCTCGAAGCAGCACTAGAGTTCTGAGGAGCTCCGATTGCTTCACGAGTAATCCCGAATAGCGTGACGCAACTGCTCTTCCAACGTGCAGTTTCAGAGGCGAGAATAGATGCATCTCGCGTAGGTTTTTTAACAGTTGTTTGATGTAGTGTTTTTCGATATTGTTTAATGTTGTGTGTAGTGCATTGTGCTTTTATAAGTCATAGTTTTTGGTTTGTGCGGAGGTGCCATATTAACTACTCAAATTGCGATAATATTCGATATTCGGCCGAAAATTAATTTTGGGAGTTGCGGGAGGGAAGGACAAGCCAGGCTTTTTTTTTTTTTTTTAGGCGGAGTTTTAGGCAACAGCCGAGGCAAAACGTTTGCAAGTCGTTTCGGTAGTGTTATCTGCAAGTAAGAAGTGCTTATACGGTTGCGATAATTTGGTTGCTCTTTTCTGTTTTTCATGGTTTTTGTTTGTTGGTTGGTTGTTTTTTGTTGGAAAAAGTGCGCGGTACAGATCCGCCATGTTATTTGCTCACGAGCCGCTACTGAAATAAAGTCCCAAATATTGCTTAACAGACGAAATTAGGAACTTCCTAACCTCACAATTCGATAAATGCTATACAAGTAACTCGCAACCGACTTCTCACACAAAACTTTCATTACTTTTTAAAAGTATTACTCGCATTATCGCGATTGCGACCCTTCACGCGACTTAGTAACTACGCTACGAAGTAGTTTGATAACTCACCTGGCAGAAGAAATTTCAAAATTATACAAAGCAATAATGGAGCGTTGTGGATTCGAGGAATCTTCACTCTGAATTACAGTGCCAAATTGGAACATTATACATCATCTCGACGTGTAGTTGCGAGCATTTGCGGAGCTGAGATTTTGTTGAGGACATTAGGAACATTGATGATGTTTGAGACTCGTACAGTACAGCTGGAGCTTCTTTCAGCTAGGTATCTATGTGAAGGGTCCGCTAAGTAAGTGAAGAAATCACAAGAATAGTAATTCATATCAGAAAAAAGGGCTATTTTTATTTTGGGCACAAGTTCTTAGAAGTGCACTTAGGATAAATGTAAAAACCAAATTCACACTAAATGTGCTTCTTTCAACGCAAGTGTCATGACTTGTTTGAGTAATAAAAATGATATCTAAAATAGCTTTACCTACACCAAATGATTTATTTTCTCCGACAGCAATGTGAAAAGACCACTTTATAAAAAGCATCAATCTTCTTGACTATATATTTTCGACAAGAAAAATATGTAGCGCATTTCTCTTATCGATAGACTGTTATCAAGCTCCAGCGTGATTGTGGACGTACTTATTACGCCATCCTTACTACGTTCATAATTAATTATCAACATGCAGCACTGGTGAAGAAACTTCCAATTAAGCCATTTCTGAGACTAATGTTTTGGTAGTTCGGAAACTCTTCCTGGCAATTATATCTTTGAACCCCAAAAAGAAGGTTTTTCATTCATTCTTTCGTTACCTATTTACGGCGAAGAAGCTAGCTTATAGCAACAAAGGTGTAATATATTTCCGTTACGGTACGTATTATCGCAATATATTTGTATCATTACTTAATTTTCAGTAAGTGTTTTAATGCGTATACATTTATTTCATCAAGACGGCATATTGCGTTTTGAAAAATCTCTGGACGTCACTCAAATCACCTTCGTACCCATTTATCATTTTACCTTGGCTCCTCCATTTTCTTGTCAGTGACAGATATTTCAAACATACGATGTTGAAGACTTATATTGAAAGCGTTTCTGCGAAATGTATTACAGTAATGTTAACATAACTATTTAAAAGAATATTTGAGTTACTGAATTTTACCCCGTCCATTTTGACACATAGTTTTTCAAACACGTCCAAGTTAATTAAATACTAAATTCTATATCAAGGAAAGAACTTGGATGGTGGGAAAATTGGAAATTTAACTTTAACAACATTGAAGTACATTTATTGTCACATATTCTGAAGTACACCTCTTCAACTTCTCTCTACCAAGATCACAATCTGGGATTACTAAAATTAAGGACAGGATCCTCATCTTCTGAGTGGGAGGGGTCATAAACTGCTTTGACCGACGTCAAGGGGGAATTTTTATCTTGTAAGTCCTACGAACAGTTCATTTTTGATAGCAATTGTATTGTACAAATTATTGTTTACCTTCTGCGTTACTTGTGTGTGAGGTAGCAGTGCTTTTTCTAGCACCGACCCGCTCCGACCCGCTCCGACCCGCTCCGACCCGCTCCGACCCGCTCCGACCCGCTCCGACCCGCTCCGACCCGCTCCGACCCGCTCCGACCCGCTCCGACCCGCTCCGACCCGCTCCGACCCGCTCCGACCCGCTCCGACCCGCTCCGACCCGCTCCGACCCGCTCCGACCCGCTCCGACCCGCTCCGACCCGCTCCGACCCGCTCCGACCCGCTCCGACCCGCTCCGACCCGCTCCGACCCGCTCCGACCCGCTCCGACCCGCTCCGACCCGCTCCGACCCGCTCCGACCCGCTCCGACCCGCTCCGACCCGCTCCTTAGACTAAAATAGACATCATACGTACATAGATTCACGTCCTGGAAGTTAGCAGGACCATTTCATCCAATCACAAAACTGCATAGTACATAATTTGCCGCTTTTTTGCCGTTCTTAAGATGTGGAAAAAAAAATTTGCCGCGGGTCATTTTCTCAAAAAAATCTGTGGTCCTGCTAACTTCCAATGGAAGTTAGCAGGACCACACCTCTAAATCAGCTACTATTGTAAGTATATACCCAAAATTATACTCCAAATTTGCCGCTTTTTATTTGTAAACGATTAGTGAAAAAATCAAACTGATATCTCAATTCCTTCAAAAAATATTGCCAAAAAACCAAAAAATAAAAGATGCGCTACTTTTGCAAGCGCCGTCGAAGAAGAAAAGACACATCCGCTGGCATTCATTCGCCGTAGCAATTCATACTCAACGCCAAAATATGCCGCAAACACGGGCTAAACATAATCAGTAATCAAAACTTTTGCCGCGGACCGGTTATATTCAATTACCTGGGTTCAAATCCCAGAGTTTGCCTCATACAACAGCTCTGAGAAATTTAAAATGCCCGCTCCTCCTAAACTAACAGCCATAACAATTCATACTCTGCGCCAAAATTTGCCGTAATTAAGTGCTTAATATAAACTATAATAAAAAAATTTGCCGCGGACCGGTTAATTTCAATTACGCGGGTTCGAATCCCGCAATGCCCCTGTAAGGAACGTCCGGCGCAGGTAATGAAGACCATACCTCCTGAACATGCAGCCATAACAACTCATAATCGGCACCAAACTTTGACGCAATCAAGTACTAATTACAATCCGTAACAAAAGAATATTCTCCGGACCAGTTAAACTATTGTATAGGGGTTCGAATCCCAGATTTCGCCTTCCTACGAGAGCCCTGAACACGTGAAGAAGTCCGAAAGTTAAGAAGCCCGTTTCTACTAAACTATCAGCCCTAACAATTCATACTCTACGTCAAACTTTGAAGCAAACAAGTACTAAATACAATCGGTAACAAAAAAATTTGCCGCGGAACGTTTAGATTATATTATCTAGGTTCGAATCCCAGATTTCGCCCTCTTACATGAGCTCTGCGAAAGTTAAGAAGCCCGTTCCTCCTAAACTATCGGCAATAACAATTCATACTCTACGTCTTAATTTGATGCAAACAAGTATTCAATAAAATCTGTAACAAAAAAATTTGCCGCGGACCGGTTAGATTATATTATCCCGGTTCGAATCCCAGATTTCGCCCTCTTACATGAGCTCTGCGAAAGTTAAGAAACCCGTTCCTCCTAAACTATCGGCAATAACAATTCATACTCTACGTCTTAATTTGAGGCAAACAAGTATTCAATAAAATCTGTAACAAAAAAATTTGCCGCGGACCGGTTAGATTATATTATCCCGGTTCGAATCCCAGATTTCGCCCTCTTACATGAGCTCTGCGAAAGTTAAGGAGCCCGTTCCTCCTAAACTATCGGCAATAACAATTCATACTCTACGTCTTAATTTGAGGCAAACAAGTATTCAATAAAATCTGTAACAAAAAAATTTGCCGCGGACCGGTTAGATTATATTATCCCGGTTCGAATCCCAGATTTCGCCCTCTTACATGAGCTCTGCGAAAGTTAAGAAGCCCGTTCCTCCTAAACTATCGGCAATAACAATTCATACTCTACGTCTTAATTTGAGGCAAACAAGTATTCAATAAAATCTGTAACAAAAAAATTTCCCGCGGACCGGTTAGATTATATTATCCCGGTTCGAATCCCAGATTTCGCCCTCTTACATGAGCTCTGCGAAAGTTAAGGAGCCCGTTCCTCCTAAACTATCGGCAATAACAATTCATACTCTACGTCTTAATTTGATGCAAACAAGTATTCAATAAAATCTGTAACAAAAAAATTTGCCGCGGACCGGTTAGATTATATTATCCCGGTTCGAATCCCAGATTTCGCCCTCTTACATGAGCTCTGCGAAAGTTAAGAAGCCCGTTCCTCCTAAACTATCGGCAATAACAATTCATACTCTACGTCATAATTTGATGCAAACAAGTATTCAATAAAATCTGTAACAAAAAAATTTGCCGCGGACCGGTTAGATTATATTATCCCGGTTCGAATCACAGATTTCGCCCTCTTACATGAGCTCTGCGAAAGTTAAGGAGCCCGTTCCTCCTAAACTATCGGCAATAACAATTCATACTCTACGTCTTAATTTGATGCAAACAAGTATTCAATAAAATCTGTAACAAAAAAATTTGCCGCGGACCGGTTAGATTATATTATCCCGGTTCGAATCCCAGATTTCGCCCTCTTACATGAGCTCTGCGAAAGTTAAGAAGCCCGTTCCTCCTAAACTATCGGCAATAACAATTCATACTCTACGTCTTAATTTGATGCAAACAAGTATTCAATAAAATCTATGACAAGAAATTTTGCCGCGGACCGGTTAGATTATATTATCCCGGTTCGAATCCCAGATTTCGCCCTCTTACATGAGCTCTGCGAAAGTTAAGAAGCCCGTTCCTCCTAAACTATCGGCAATAACAATTCATACTCTACGTCATAATTTGAGGCAAACAAGTATTCAATAAAATCTGTAACAAAAAAATTTGCCGCGGACCGGTTAGATTATATTATCCCGGTTCGAATCCCAGATTTCGCCCTCTTACATGAGCTCTGCGAAAGTTAAGAAGCCCGTTCCTCCTAAACTATCGGCAATAACAATTCATACTCTACGTCATAATTTGAGGCAAACAAGTATTCAATAAAATCTGTAACAAAAAAATTTGCCGCGGACCGGTTAGATTATATTATCCCGGTTCGAATCCCAGATTTCGCCCTCTTACATGAGCTCTGCGAAAGTTAAGAAGCCCGTTCCTCCTAAACTATCGGCAATAACAATTCATACTCTACGTCTTAATTTGATGCAAACAAGTATTCAATAAAATCTATGACAAGAAATTTTGCCGCGGACCGGTTAGATTATATTATCCTGGTTCGAATCCCAGATTTCGCCCTTGTACCTGAGCTCTGCGAAAGTTAAGATGCTCATTCCTCCTAAACTATCATCCATAACAATTCATACGCTACGTCTAAATGTGATGCAAACAAGTATTCAATAAAATTTGTAGCAAGAAAATTTGCCGCGGTCCGCTTAGATTATACTATCGTGGTTCGAATCCTAGATTTCTCCCTCATACACGAGCTCTGCGAAAGTTAAGAAGCCCGTTCTTCCTAAACTATCAGCCATGACAATTCATACTCTATGTCTAAATTTGATACATACAAGTTTTAAATAAAATCTGTAACAAGAAAATTTGCCGCTGACTGGTTAAATTACATTAGTCGGGTTGAATCTCAGATTTCTCCCTCCTACGAGAGCTCAGAAAATGTGAAGAAGCTTGTTCCTCCTAAACCATCCGCAAAACAATTTATACTCTACGCGAAAATTTGATGCAATCAAGTATTAAATACAATCTGAAAGATTCCAATTGGCCGCGGACCGGTTAAATTCCGAAGTTTGGGACCCAGATTTCGCTCTCTTAAGAGAGTTCTGCGTAAGTTTAGAAGCTCAGTCGTCCCAAACTATCAGCAATATTATTTAATACTGTACGCCAAAACTTGCCGTAAACAAGTGCTTAATATAAACTGTAAGAAAAAAATTGACAAGGGCCGGTTGGAATTAATTACACGGATACAAATCCCAAAAGTTGCCTCCAAGGTAAGTCCTTATCATACCAATTCATACTCTACATCAATTTTTGTCCCAATAAAGTACTAAATACTATCGGTAACAAAAATATTTTTCGCTAACCGGTTAATTTTAAATTACATGGGATCGAATCCAAGAATGACCTTCTATGGGATGTCCTGCGCAAGTTAAAGAAACCGTACCTCCTAAACCAGCAGCCATAACAATTCATTATCGACACAAAAAATATCGTAAAAAAGTGCAAATGTACTGGTAATGTACTGGTAATACCTTCAATTACCAGGGTTCGAATATCCGATTTTGTGTAACGAGTGCCTGGCTACATTAAGATGTCTGTTCCTAGTAAATAATGAGGCATAACGAAGCATACTCTTCCTCAAAATGTGCGGTAAATAAGTGCTTAATATGACAATTGTAATTATAATAAAATATTTTCCCAGGCTTACGTGTTTTCATTCGTCTTATATTTTAGAACAAATTACAATGACTGTATATAGTTAATAGTGTACTCACTACTTCCTTTGGAAAGCGAGCTTCAAAGTTTACCCATTTTTTAGTCATGATGCTATAGTGACATTTCTTTGGCTTTCTGAGACCATTTCCGTAACAGAAATTGTCAAACTGCGCAATGCATCAGGGCTAAATACACAAATAGATATTGCGAATAAGAATCATCTACATGGCGAATTTTTTTCGCAACGTTTCCTGTTGCATCTGGACGTAAGTAGGCATATGGTTCACCAATGAACTTTTTATATAAGCTTATTTGGTGATTCCGTACACCTTCTCAATGTAGCCAGAGCTTTAACTGGATCTGGGTAAAATAATTCAGCGGGCAAAGATCCTCGCTATAGGAAAATGGACTGACTGCTTGTGTCTTTAAAGCTTCGAAGCAGCGATACACATGAGCAGATGTGTCTTCTAAGGTACATCAAACTGCATTTGTGGTTGGCTGGCGTAATTGCCGTTCACCACATTGTCCTTCTCCTTTTGATATTTCTCGTTCTAACAAGACATTCGGAGCATTATTCTTCCGATCAAATGTCTAGACAATTGAGAATTATGACATTTGCATTTTCATAAAACATCCATAATATTTTACAAACGCTTTAATTATCAATACTATTGTTTAATATATTATAGGAATAGTTAATGGAAGATGGTGATTTATTCCTAGAATTAATTGTGTTCTCGTGAATTCAAGAAGTATTACTGCTTAATATAGTAATTAAGTATTCTTTAAATTTATAATCTTATTTTTAGTATTCCTACAGCAGCACATACGAGTATATTTTCACTATTATTTGTAACTGATATGTAATCTTAAAATAAGGCAACATGTATTCTACAACCGAAGACTTCATCAAAGTCTTAGGGGTTTAATAAAATACCTATAATACCTTTAATTTTTCTGAATTCTTTTTTTTAATGAAAATAGTTCATCAATATTACTAATTTTTAATACGTGTATGACTCCTAAATCACAAGATATTCGTGCCCACTGAAGATATGCAAATAAAATTCCAACATTTCAGGAAGTTTGTAAATTCCCATAAACCTTGGTTCGTGTTCAGCCTTCTATGTTTCACTTATGAATACCGTAGTTATAATTTAGAACAAAAATGCATTGCGTCACTCGACAGTGTCAGTGAATACGCGGAGAAACGACGCTACGCACATCCCCGTTGGCAGACGTTGCGCCTGTCTGCAGTGATGCGGCAGCCGATCTGGATTTTCATCCAGATCCATTTTCCCCAGCTCTACATAATGAATTACGTGCATATGGTATGTACGAACACGAGAAAGTAATATACAAACATATAAGGCAAGAACGTAGAGGACACATTGAAACATGGTTTGATATATTTTAACTTTCTCGCTCTTACGAATGTAATTGCAATCGTGCCCTGGAAAACTGCGAATTTCCGTCAGAAAATCTCCAATCGTCGGTTTCTGATAACGTAAGTCTTACATATATTCGTAGTAAATTTCTTCCTCTAACTCGCGGTGATGATGGAATCGTTTTTTAGTGGGTCCTTCACAATCGCTTGACGGCAAAACGTCTTAATTTAGGGGCTAAAAGCCAACTGGTCAAAAAATCTCTGGTCATTACAAGACCAGTCTAAGCCGATTTTCTTCAAGATTGATATTGACTACTGATTGATACTGAAACTTTCTACAAGATTGATTACCCGATCGCCCTGAACGAACGGCTGAGGAAGTTTCAAAACTATATTTTAATTTTTGAAGGTATTTTCCCCAAACCTTTATAAACATTTTCACAATTTTCTCAAAAATGACTCCACATTTGTTTTTATTAAATGTTATCCTCGGATAGCGTAAAAGTGAGAGTGTGGTGCAGGTGCCATTTTTGTTTAAATCCCTTTTAAAGACACACCTTGAAATAATGTTTAATTTTTCGAAAAAAAGTAGTAATTTTCCTCAATATAGGGAATTTTAAATTTTTAAAAATATTTTTTCTCAAAAACCGCTCCAAATTCTTTCTTCACATTTTCTCCATGTATGTATCAAGGGAGGGTAAAAAATATGGGGTAGTGTAAATAAAATCCTAGATTTTACTTCAAGTGTGAAATAAATGGTAAAAGCATTTACTATCGAGCAAATGCATTACTTCACTTGGTGTGCATAACCTTTTACTTGTACTAGGAAGTAAATGTTGGGAAAAGAAGTAAATATTTGTTGGAGAACGCTGGGGAAATTGGTTCATACTCGTATCGTGAGGAGCAAATTCGTGAGGGTTGATTGCTCAGCTTATTCAGTTTATTACTGTGATCACGAAAGCATTGAGCTCCTCAGAAAAGATATCTGAGAAAGACTACTTAGTTTCTCAAACAAAAGAGTTTCGTGAAATCATGGAAAAATATAAGTGTTATATATGACACAGTGTTAAATAAATCGTAGTTTCCAAACATTAGGACTTGAAAGGAAACTGCACACTCTGCGATTATTACTGAGTATGAACAGGCATGTGGAAAACCACTGATACGGCCGCAAGTCAAAGAAAAACCTAGTGGTGCTACAGGATGGCACAGACTTTCCCGCATTAGTTTTCTATTTCGTTTGGTCTCGGCTAGCTATTCGGACATGCCACATACTCTTGCCAGCTGCCATCTATCGCTGCTTAAAGTACGTTTTTTGGATATTTTCTTAATTTTTCTGTTTCCTAATAGTAGAACGGAAATATTATTTTAAGCTTTTTAATGAACAGTAAAATTTGGTCCTAAATGGAAATTTTCTTTGAAAAATTTGAAGCCCTTTATAAGAGAATGGCGTTTAAACGCTATTGTAAATTCGAAATTCGAAGCTCTTTTTCACAAAAAATTGTTGAGTTTTCGAAAAACTTCATTAGAAATCTTTCGAAGCACTTTAACTCATAAATACATCAGTGTTTACAAATTGCTGTAAATGTGCATATTAACCGTGGAGAAGTTGGGGTTGCCTGAGACGTTAGAGGTGGCGCGAGGACATTTTTGACCCCTTTAAGTTATTCCTTTATAATAGTATATCTGACAACAAATAAGTGTGAAATTAATTATTTTAATGATTATCAATCATTTATAAGGTAGTATTACCATAATGTACTATTATAAACAAACATGCAAATGAATAATTTAAAAATTTTTATTAGTATTTATATTTTTATATTAAAGGACAAAATTGTCAATTATCTTTTATTTTATGTAGTGACCCCAGTAACGTTTTTCTGAATATTTCGACGACAAAAGTATCAGAAAATTCAATAAGTTTTTAATTTTCTAACATTGTCTCACACAAAAATAAGTAAACAATTTATTGAAAATGGCTTAGATCCAATCAGAAAAATTTAGAAAGAGTACAAAATATAAGATGTTTATATTAGTGTTACAAATATTAATAAATTAATTATTACATTGAAAAATTGGAAAAGAATATATAACATGTCAACAATTTATTACACTTCACACTAAACTACATTGTTTTCTCAAAACATCACAATGATCTTTACAAACTTTTTGTTATTTAAGGTCGCATCAACTTCTAGGACATTAGTGACCATTATTGCTTGTATCAGTATGGTAACTGTGAGGATGACACGATATGACGATGATAGGGGGCGAAAGGACGAACACAATACAACCATGCCCGAGGCGGGACTCGAACCCGCGATCCTTCCTTCCGATCTCGCTACGGCACTATTGCCTAAGCGATCTCGGGCCCCGGATCCACTTTACAAACTTGTTTTCTGCATTTAGGACAGAAAACTTTTGTTTTCCTGTCTGTACATTATAGGGCATGCATGTCATATTTTTTTATTTTTTGAGAGATTGCTACTTTCGCGGGTTATTCCTCTTTAGTAACAATGAATTGTTTGATTTTTGAAATCAGCTGCTTCGGCAAATTTGTGATCTCTATTGCATGATTCGGTGGACAAGGCTCATTGAAAGACTCTACTGGTACTGTCACCTTGGTCTGACAGATATATTGTTTGCTTGCACAATGGGGATATTGAGGTAACATTCTATTTCGTAACCCAAATTATTCATAATGTGAAATAAATAAACAATACACTTCTCGTAGACACATTCAAGCAATGTAGCAAGACGATCGCACTACTGCAAGCACTTCGCGCTGCCAACGGAAGTCGTGGCGCGGGGTCAGACAGATCAGTTTGCGCGACGGCTCGGCTGTTATCTCTCTGCCAAGAACCCATGGCACAGTCGCAAAGTGCTTATATCTTTCAGGCAAAAGATAACACAGATTCACACAGGACACAAAAGACTCCGCGTCACCTCTCTCAGGTTAACATGAGAGATGTTTAAAAAAAATGTGTAAATTTGGAAAAAAATCCTCAAAATGAACTTTCCGTCATATTAAAGAATGCAATAATCACTATCCGTTCGAAAAGTTTACAGAAAAAATTGGAGCGGTTTTTGAGAAAATGGCATTTGAGCGTTTCTGAAATCCAGTATTTTGAGACCATTTTCACAGAAAACTGTTGCGTTTTCGAGAAAATATCTCTGACATTATTTAAAGCACATGTGCTCGTAAATACAATAATGTGAACAAATCAGCGCTGATATAAATATTAACGATGTGAGTGGCTAATGAAAAAATTCAGTTTATATATTTTGCAAATAAACAAAGGAATAGAGTACTATGGCGTTTATGTCATGTCTTAGAGTGCATTAGGTACTATCCCTACCAAAAGTTAAAAAATAATTTGGAACCGTTTTTAGAAAATCTTGTTTATGTCATTTTTTAAACTATACGTATTTTACGCAATATTGCACGAAAACTACTGTAAGTTTTTAAAAAATGTGCAAGACCTTACTGAAGGAACAGATTATAGACAACAAATTTCATTTGATGGAGTAATCTCTACCTTCAATTTTGAAGTGTTTTTTGTTTGTTTGTTTGTTTTGTTGCAATTTTCCAAAAAAAAGGGCAATACCCAAAAATGACACTACAGCTATTCTTACCGTTCCTTATTACATATGTGGAGAAAATTTAAAGAAACAATGTGAAAAAAATTTTTAGATATTTTTTCTTTGTAAATTTCAATCGCAAAATACGAAAGCTAGTTGTTTTTCAAAAAAAATTATATAACCTTTTCAGAAGAAGGAATTTTTTACAACAGACTTTGTCTTTGTCCAATTTTAAAGTGTTTTTGTTTTCAATTTTCGAAAAATCGGGGATGACTACGCAAATTGGACCTGCACCACCCTCTTAAACGACCATTGCACTATCCAACAAAAAAAAATGTAATAAAGACATTGGAGACACTTTTTGAGAATTCAAAAAAGGGTTTCCTGTAAAGTAAAGCGACATCAGCTAGAACAATAGGAGTATATCAAGTTGGGAGAAAATCGGCTGAATGGTTTATGCGCGAAGGATGCAGACGGACGGGCAGACAAACTGACGGATAGACAGACACACAGACAGACAGGCAGACGGTCTGACGGACAAATGTTTTGTGTCAATCGAGTTTTCAGTACCAAGAACCCATAAAACATGGATTCTGCCTACACAACGTGATAGAGGAATTTTTTTCTATATTTAGCAACTGGATTTATTCAACTTCTCCGTAACACGGGCCGGCAATAAAAGTTTTTGTGTCGAAAATTCGCCGTTTTCCGGCGTACGATTTCAAATACTTCTTTTCTTACGTCAGAAATGGCGAGAACATCAATTTTGGAAACACTTCTACGTCTGAATTAGGCTCTAGTGGCGTTCACAGGCGAACGGACAGATGGGCAGGGAGACAGATAGAGTATCATAAAAATATAGTTATTGTAATTTGTTCAAAGAAATAAGACGATACAAGGCTAACTTATACCCAACATGGTGTCATGTTTCCTGGTTTGCGATTTTTAGAGGGTACTACTAACTGAATGTTGGTAGTTGGTCTTTCTGTGGGTTCTTGACGATTGACTGTATGCAGATGCTTGTATGATTAGTTCAGATCCCATTTTCGTTGAACACACTGTTTTCTCGAAAATTGAAAAATTTGTTCGGTATCTTACAATTCGTACAATCGCACAATTGTGAAGATAATTTTTTCTTAAACAAATGTGTTCATCAAAAACAAATATTCAAATAAGATCTTTTTGAAAAAGAGAATTCTACGATTCGAACCCGGGTAATCGAAACTTAAAAGTGTCGAAGCACTTTTATTATTACAGATTATATTTAGCAATAATTTACTGCAAATTTTGGCGTAAAGAATTGTTATGGCTGATAGTTTAAGAGGAACGGGCTTCTTAAATTTCGCAATGATTTTGTAAAAGGGCGAAATATGGGATTCGTACTCGGGTAATATACTCTAACCGGTCGCGGCAATTTTTTTTATTACAGACATCATTTAATACTTGATTGCATCAAATATTGGCGCAGAGTATGAATTGTTAGGACTAATGGTTTAGAAGGTACGGTCTTCATAATTTCCGCCGGGTTTTCCTTCAAAGGACATTCTGATATTCGAAAGTGCGTTATTGAAACTAATCGGTCCGTGGCAATTTTTTTTATTACAATTTATAGTAGGCATTTGTGTACGGCACATTTTGGCGCAAAGTTTGAATTGTTATGGCGGTTGGTTTAGGAGGTTTGGGGTTCTTAACGTACCCAGAGATCTTGTGAGAGTGCGAAATCTGGGATTCAAACCGGGATAACCTAATCTAAACGGACCGCGACAAATGTTTTTGTTACAGATTTTATTGAATACGTTTTTGCATAAAATTTAGACGTAGAGTATGAATTGTTATGGCTGATAGTTTAGGAGGAACGAGCTTCTTAACTTTCCCACAGCGCATGTAAGAGTGCGAAATCTGGGATTCGAATCGGAATAATATAATCTAACCGGTCCGCGGCAAATTTTTTTGTTACAGATTTTATTGAATACGTTTTTGCATAAAATTTAGACGTACAGTATGAATTATTATTGCCGATAGTTTAGGAGGAACGGGCGTCTTAACTTTCGCAGAGCTCATGTAAGAGGGCGAAATCTGGGATTCGAACCGGGATAATATAATCTAACCGGTCCGCGGCAAATTTTTTTGTTACAGATTTTATTGAATACTTGTTTGCATCAAATTAAGACGTAGAGTATGAATTGTTATTGCCGATAGTTTAGGAGGAACGGGCTTCTTAACTTTCGCAGAGCTCATGTAAGAGGGCGAAATCTGGGATTCGAACCTAGATAATATAATCTAAACGGTCCGCGGCAAATTTTTTTGTTACCGATTGTATTTAGTACTTGTTTGCTTCAAAGTTTGACGTAGAGTATGAATTGTTAGGGCTGATAGTTTAGTAGAAACGGGCTTCTTAACTTTCGGACTTCTTCACGTGTTCAGGGCTCTCGTAGGAAGGCGAAATCTGGGATTCGAACCCCTATACAATAGTTTAACTGGTCCGGAGAATATTCTTTTGTTACGGATTGTAATTAGTACTTGATTGCGTCAAAGTTTGGTGCCGATTATGAGTTGTTATGGCTGCATGTTCAGGAGGTATGGTCTTCATTACCTGCGCCGGACGTTCCTTACAGGGGCATTGCGGGATTCGAACCCGCGTAATTGAAATTAACCGGTCCGCGGCAAATTTTTTTATTATAGTTTATATTAAGCACTTAATTACGGCAAATTTTGGCGCAGAGTATGAATTGTTATGGCTGTTAGTTTAGGAGGAGCGGGCATTTTAAATTTCTCAGAGCTGTTGTATGAGGCAAACTCTGGGATTTGAACCCAGGTAATTGAATATAACCGGTCCGCGGCAAAAGTTTTGATTACTGATTATGTTTAGCCCGTGTTTGCGGCATATTTTGGCGTTGAGTATGAATTGCTACGGCGAATGAATGCCAGCGGATGTGTCTTTTCTTCTTCGACGGCGCTTGCAAAAGTAGCGCATCTTTTATTTTTTGGTTTTTTGGCAATATTTTTTGAAGGAATTGAGATATCAGTTTGATTTTTTCACTAATCGTTTACAAATAAAAAGCGGCAAATTTGGAGTATAAGTTTGGGTATATACTTACAATAGTAGCTGATTTAGAGGTGTGGTCCTGCTAACTTCCATTGGAAGTTAGCAGGACCACAGATTTTTTTGAGAAAATGACCCGCGGCAAATTTTTTTTTCCACATCTTAAGAACGGCAAAAAAGCGGCAAATTATGTACTATGCAGTTTTGTGATTGGATGAAATGGTCCTGCTAACTTCCAGGACGTCATTCATACGTATTGTCAAGTAAAGTCAAGTAAAATGACAAGCAGTCGCCAGTAGGCGCTGCATCCGAGGCGCAGGAAGGGGAAGTCGCGTTCGCTGATGCAATAATTAATAATAGTATATTATTATCAAACAGTTAGGATTTGCCATTACAAAAATTCTCATTACGAACATTTATACAAGAAATACCGATCGGAATTTGATTATACAATTTAAAGACAAATCATTAATGAACTCAAAGACCAATAGCGAACCAAATGTAGATCTGCAGAATAAATGAGAATTCTTTATTATTAAAGTAAAAAGGTTTTTAGATATTGCCATCATTTTTTTATAACAGGATAATACAACAAAACTTCCTGGAATCGCGGCTCTGTATAGAGTCGCACGTCCACATATAATAAAATAAGAAAGTTAGGTGTTCTATGTCGAACCCATGTTTGTAAAATCAATATAATGTTTGAAATAGCAATATTAATAAATATTGTAATAAATGTAGTATTAACCGGGAAGCGTAAATATTTAGTGAATGTTAGTTAGTTAATACATAAAACTATCACAAATGGATGCCCAACTTGGAGCATGATAAAATAGATAGTTAAATAATCTATATATCTTAGGCTGAATACAAAATGGAAGTCAATGGATTTAAGGGTGCCACAAACACCATAAATAACCCTTTTCGGCCTTTTGCTCCACTTTTTTGAAGATAGGAATAAATACTATTTTATGTTATTTTTATCAACTTATCAACGAATTTTTGTCTGAAGTGGTGCCCACGTTACCACGCAACAATTTTATGATCATCAAACATTACTTATTTGAATTAGTGTGCCATATTAGCTCGAATATGGCCAATTTTACGTTGAAATCATAGAAGAGGCCACTTTTCAAACTTTAACGCTTTTATGCCACAGCAATCTTTTCACTAATATCAGAATGAAAATATTTTCAAGAGCTATTGGACGTGTCATGTTAAGTCTTGTGACTTTGTACGATTCAGTCTCATTCCCAGGCAGTTCTAAATTAACACTAATATGTATATTATAAAAAATGTACTTTAATTTGTGCGGTAATCGTAACAAACTAAATTGTTATCAAATTCACAATTTTCACATCACGTTATAACTCTGCCAGTTGTCCGTGGTTAACTGGGTCCGTGGGAGTCCGGTGTCTTCGGGATTTATAATCTGCCTTGTGCAGTGTCATTCAGCAAGTTGCTGCAACTTCTACTAAGCTACTACTGCTAGTAATAATAATGATAATAATAATAATAATAATAATAATAATAATAATAATAATAATAATAATAATAATAATAATAATAATAATAATAATAATAACTTTAAATTGTGCCCCGCGCAAAATCACAGTGTTGGTAGGAAACAGCTGTGCGCCTGGGCGGATTCCTAACATGTTTTCAAAATGCGCGTACTGATGCCTCTTACAAGAGTACCTCGCCTTCCTTGTGCGGCCATTCTTTACTAGCAAGCGAAGTCTTCAGGGACCACGCCTCAGGTTTCTACTGTGTAATATGCATGTGTCTTTGTATTCGAAAATAGTTGGTGCTAAGTAAATCAATGTTACTTGTTTTAATTATATTTATACGTGTGTTTATGTACGAAGGATTCCGCGGATATATTCGATTCAAATCACCCTGTTAAGTTATCTTCGGGTTTTGGCTAGGAGAATAATATCATCTTGTAATGTAGTCCTCTTTCAATTCATTCATATGCTGAGCCAGACAGCTGCCTTTATTCATTATTCGGATTAGTATAGTAGAATAAGAGCGAGAGTAATGATTCCGGTCTCAAATAGCACTTCTCAGATACAACATACTGATTTAACCGTTTTCATGTTAAATTAACAAAATGTATCATATATTAAAACTCTAAAGAGAACGATTTTGATGTCCCTTCTAATCGGCTCCCAGCGAATGGTTTTAAACAGGTAAGGTACCAAAAAAGAAAACAAAAATTAGGAGTAGAGGAAATTATATATTGATTAGATTACAGCTTTCCTTTATTAACAAAAAGCTACGAAATTTGAGTTGTTTGAAATGCGCGGCTAGAATGGAAACAGGAAGATGGCGTCATGTTCAACTTGGTAATTTCGCGGGAAATGGAAGAGCACTTGGTCTTTCTTAGACAACATCGTGTGGAGGTATTGTTGAAATAAACGTTCGTGACTATCAATTGTATTTAACGTACTTCCTTGTACTGTATATCATTCATGTAATATATGCGAGAAACATCAAAGAGGTAAGAGAGTTCTGATTATATCGAAATTCTTTTTCATACATATTGTTTCTATCCTCTCAGAACTATCTTTCTTCAGGAATACATTACTGATCTTAATTTTTATATACAAATTTCATTACATGAAATTGATGTGTTTGATGTTACATGAAATTGATGTGTTACATGTGTTTGATGACATTAAGAAAAATACATCAAGGTAAGATTGATGGCAGGGTTTGCTTTTGTAGGCCGAAACATTATCCTCATATAGGTGTAAAGATCTTAGTAAACATAAAACCTATGTATATTCATGGATGTGCAATATTTTCGGTCGTACTTTTTTACTGCTCTTCCTTTTGTGGTTGTAATGGTTGTAATTAAATAAATACCTCCTGAGTGCGTGTGCAACGCGTATGGTGGCGGGCGACGCCACCTCCAGAGCGAAGGCGAGCAGCGCCAAGACGAGGCCGACGGCGAGCAGCGTAAACATGACCCACAGATCGCTCGGCGCCAGCGGCTGCGATGCCTCTCCGGAGACCACGCCCTCCATGGACGGCATTGGGGCCGTGGGCTGGGCCTGGGCCTGGGCCCGGGTCTGGGTCTGGGCCTGGCCCGGAGTCTGGACCTGGGCCTGGGCCTGGGCCTGGGCCTGGGCTTGGTCTTCGACTTGGACTTGGGCCTGGTCAGGGGCTGAAGCTTGGAACGGCGAAGCGGACTGGCCCCAAGCAAACCACGTTCGCCTCTCTGTACGCACTATACAATGGATAAAGTCATTAGCAAGTGATTAATATTACGGTGCTATTATTGATTTATTGCCCGTGTAATCTGACGTATGCTGCGTCGTTCGAGTATTTATTTCATCCCATTTTAATCACCCATGAAGTACGAACAAATTTTGTCTTAAGTGTCAGTAAGAAGTAATTTTATTTATATCTTCGCCACGATGCTCTCGTCACCGCTTCCCCGGTCTGACCCGTCCTTCTCCACACACACACACACATACACACACACACACCGCCGCCACTGTCCTGCTCCTCCCATCACCGTCCAATACCGTTGCGCATTGCCACGTTCCTTCTACATTTTGCATCTGCTGTTTTGACACCGTCTGGTGTGGTACAAGTACTTGCAGTTTTGATGCTATCTAGTGGCGCCAGCTAAACTATTCGCATTGGTCAGCTCCTATATTTCTGATGAAATCATACTCGTAAAACGCCCAAAAAAAGTAAATACACTCTGGATACAGTGGACTCGGATAGTGACCTTTCAGTTAGAGTGAAGAAAATTCTCTTGTATAGATTTGCGAAATTAATGGATAATTCAGTTATGGTGAACTCTCTACGTTGCATGTAGTGAACAAGGACAATTTCAACTTTCTGAAAAAAATACTTTACGTCAGAACCGCAAATTCCCATAACCTAAGACTAAGGTGTTTATATTTTATTAAATAAACCCTCCCCTTTCTTTGCATGCTTTGGTCAAATTATTGCCCCGATTACGAATTTATCTATCATAAAAAATTAAAAAAACACAACTGGATCTTCCTACATTATTTTCTGCTAACAAAATGTTCCCTCATTGTTACTTTCCTTAGAGAAGCAGATGCCGCCAACTTGACCGTTGTTCGACGTTTCATTCCATTTCCACACTAAAAGAAACTTTCCTCCGCGAGCGGTCCACCTCCAAGTCTCGAGCTCTCTTTCCTTTCGAGTTGCGCGCGTTCGTCTCCTGTTTTCTCCCGGGCGAAATCTTTTTCAACACGTTTCTTCCTGCCTCTGTGCGCGCATCTTCATTGCTCTCTCGAATGTCATCTCCCTCTCACTGGTTACATTCGCATTTACATCGTAACTCTTTATTCTTTGAACTACGTAGCTATTATTCATTTTCTCACGTTTAACACTGTTTAAATGCGGAAATTGCGCGCGTGTCCTTGTTTTACATTCTCTATTCCACGTCCTATATTTTCCCCCTCTACTGATTCTGCTGTATTCCGACTTGTTTATAGTAATTGTTCACGACGTATTTGTTGATGGGTCTTTTGCCCCATTGTTGTCATTGCCGAATTTAATATTTCTGAAAATATTAATTTAATCTCACTATCCTTGTAAATCATCATGCTATGGTAATTATGTCAAATCCCCTCCCACTATACCAACCATCTCTCCTCTCCCGCTCTCCCTCTCCCGCTCTTCTCTTCCCACTCTTCCACTCTCAATCTCCGATTCCCTCTCACTCTTTCCCTCCCATTGTCACGCATTTACACTCCCCTCCTCTCATTCTTTTTTAGAAGCAAACAAATTCAGCAGCCCCTATCCCAGTTTCTCACTCACACTTCGATGTCGCTGAACAGTTGTCCTACTCACCTTTCGCAAACGTGCTCTTTTGTCCCCTGTGAGTTGAAACAGTGTTCTGTGTTGGCGTAAGAAGTTCCAGCACGATGCCAACCAGCACCAAGGACGTCGACACAACAACCCACACACTGGTGTGCAGGGGCCGAGGCAACGCGATGAGGTTGCCCCTGATAGAGATTGGCCGCGGAGCCGACACCATGCAGCCAAACTGCCAGGGGTATCCGTAATCCATGAATTTTTCTGTCTTATAACACTGCATCATCCCACCGCTAATTGTTATCTTCTTCTTGCTTAACTTTTGCCCAGTGCTCCCCCAAGGTAGCACAGTCTTAAATATTTTGAAGCGTATTTTTGCTCCCATCAGTTGAGATAATTGTGTGATAATTTTGAATACCACGCCATCTTTATCAACTGAAATGATGCATAGTAAGATTAATTACTGTGATTTAGAATACATAAATAATATAAGTAGTGTCTAAGAAGAAACGAAGAAACTTAAATATTTGTTTTTCTAGTAATTGTGAGTAAAATATATCCTAAAATACAATTGTCTCAGTTTCTATGGATTTGGGTCGAAAGAAAATCTTATGAGCAGAGCGAGTATGTAGATACAGTGACGGCAGACGTCATGCCCGCCACGTATCTCCCTTAACCTCAGGCGTGGATAATAAATAAAAACAGTGCCGAAGCCTGATAACACCTATAGCAGGCTAAATTTGGATTAATCCTACCCTGAAATGCCAAATAAATGCCCACACCCATACATACTACTGTATGCTTGGCGGACTTTCCGGTTCGCGCGCGCAAATCGGCACGCGCTCTATATTGAAGCCGGGAAGAAGGCACAGTAATGTTCGCTCCAACAAGCATCAAGCCGTCGGCGCAAGTCTAGGCAAGCAGCGGCGACACCTATATTACCTGGCGGCCCGGCGCCGGAAAGGCAGACAAGATTTCGACTTTGATCGAGTGGGCCATAGTGTTCGTCGCCCGAAAGGCAGACAAGATTTGGACTGTGATCGAGTGCGCCATAGTGTTCGTTACTGATTCTGCTCCGCCGACTACTCTGCATAATTTGTTTATTCATTTTTAGAACTTTTGGTGGTTAGGCTCCGAACTCGGACATCTACCGGCGAAACTGTGAACCGTTTACGGACTTGGGATATCACTATTGGCATGTTGGCCTAACCTGGGATTGTTCAATTGTACGATTTGGTTTATGGAATTTTGTAAAGTAGAAAGCCGAAATAAACTGTTATAGTTCGTACCTCAGTCTTCGTGGTTGTTAGACTTTTCACATACATTATTAGTATTGGTAAATACGCTTACTGTAGAGGCCAGGCGGCACGTGCATGACTGGCACGGTCCACTTGGGTGGGCGTTCGCCAGGCGCGTGGGCGGGCCAGCGGCGGGCGGTGGCGTCGAAACGCTCCAGCTGCTCTTCACCCAGCGGCGCGTCCGCCACCAGCGCGGCCCCGCCCCCGCGCCGCACCACCACCAGCGCGCGCGTCCCGCCGCCGTCGCCGCCGCCGACCGACAGAGCGGAGCTCTCCGGCGGCGCCAGCGACTCGGGCCGCGCCTCGCCCACCGGCACCTGCGCGCCCCACAGCGCCTTACGAAATGTTCCTTATCTCAGTGCGAGCAGGCGCATTCGGAATGAGAACACTCACTTTTAGACTGGGGCTTCACACGTTCAATTAAGGGCATTCCAATCAGACTGAGACAGAAGGGGAGGAAGAAGAACTACAAGAGGTGCTACAAAAAACTGAACAGAAAAAAAAAGAGATGAAGTAGCTGAAGGCTAAGATGAAAGAAAAAAGTGTTCATTACCTATTTATCTTCATTAAATCTCAGTTCAAACAATTTGATCGCAATTTGTTTTTGATTAAAGAAAAGTGCATATTCGTACATTCGAACAGAGTGAAAGAAGTTTAAATTAGGTGCATTACAAATAGAGGCGAATGCCTCAGGCAAATCTTGGGCACTCACAGTGATGGTCGGAAAGGCTGTGTATTCGCCGGCAAGCGTGCGGGCGACACGGGCCGTCGTCGTGGCTGCGGCGCGGACATTACGCGCCGCCACCAGCACCGCGGGGCAACGGAAGACGTCGGGCGGCGCGTGCACCAAGAGAGTAAAGGCTTCGTGAGTCGCTAGCGTGCCTAGCAACGTCTCGTTCAAAAGCCAAGCAGCGTCTTGCTCAGCAGCGCCACTCCCAGCAGCGCTACTTTCAGAAGCGCTACTTCCAGAAGCGCCATTTCCAAAAGCGCTACTTCTCAAAGCGCTACTTCTCGAAGCGCTACTTCCCGAAGCGCTACTTCCTGAAGCGCCACTCCCAGCATCGCCACTTCCAGAAGCGCTACTTGAAGATGCACCACTTCCAGAAGCGTTACTGCGGCGCGTCTCCATTACCATATCGCACCGTAGCCAGAACCGTGGTGAAGTTAGTCGGCTCCGACGGTGACACGTCACACCACAATCAGGTGTGCCGCGCCCACCAGCGCCACGCTCAGACGCGACACTCGCAGCAGCGCGACGCCCCGCGTCTCCACGCCCGCTAGCACCAAGCCCAGCAGCGCCGCGCTCAAAAGCGTCACGTTCGTCGTCGCCTTCCGCCCCCGCGGAAACTGATACGCAGCGCACGTCCATCGGCGCCCGCCCCGCTGTACGCGCCGCACGCGCTGCCAGCCCCGCCAACTGCCGCTTCTGCTCCTCCGACGGCGCGCGCGCCAGCAGGAGGTACGCGCCCAGCAGCGCCGCGGCCATCTCAACAGCAGCTTCGAAAAGCACAACGCACAGCAGGGCTGCTCAAGTGAGTGGCTAGCGATGCGACGTGGATGTCGGTACTTTCAAATCATTCGAGGTTTCCGTAAAAATAAGTGCATTTTTACTTTCCCTTATTCACACGTATATAGGAGTAATATACGTATAATAGGGAGAGTTATGTAAGGCTGCGCGAAAAACGGCAGATTTTCGTCAGAAAAAAATTCATTGCTGGGCCTGGTAACGAAAAAGTGAATAAATCAATGTGCTAAATGAAGAAGAAAACGCCTATAACACGTGGTGTACCGAGAATCCCAGTTTAGTGAATACCGAAAAAGCAATTGACTGCAAAATGTCCGTCCGTCTGTCAGTCTGTGAACACCACTAGCGCCTAAATCATTGTTTTTATTTCTTGGCGCGTGAGATCCTGTCTTCACGAATATCTCACAATATTCTGCGTCTTTGTCGGACGCGCAAAATTTTTCCCAAAACTGCTCTGAATTTTTTCTTTAAATTTCTTGTAAGAACAGATTAAAACTTACAAATGTGGCATAAGTTTGATTTTCAGGGTTAAGTCTGAAGTTTTGAAAATTTTAATTGTTTCCGGCGTTTTCCTTCAACTAAAAAATTAAAGATATAGATTTTTCCTTCAAATGAAATTTGTTGTTCAAAATTAATTATTTCATTAAGGTCGTGTACATTTTTCTGAAACTTTTGGTAGTTTTCGGGAAATATTGCGTGCATTATTTGTACGTTTAAAAAATTACAAAAACAAGTTTTTTTCCCAAAAACGGATCCAAATTTTTTATTTCAATTTTGGTAGGGGTAATGCTAAATGCACTCTGTAAGATGACATTAACGCCATATTGCTCTATAATTTCGTTTTTTCAAAAATTTAATTTTTTTACTTGTCTCTCATGTCATTAATATTTATATTAGAGGCGATTTGTTAATATTATTATATTTATGAGTACATGTGCTTTAAACGTCATATACATTTTCTCGAAAACAACCTTTACCATTGAAAACTAGCCAACATTCCACATTTTCAGAAAGGCTTAAACGAAAATTTCGTAAAAATGCTCCAAATTTTTCAACAAAAATTTCGATATGGATCGAGTGATGATTCTTCTTTATTATTATTAAGGTAAGTTTTCGATTCTGACATTAGGCAAACAGAAAAATTAATAAATGTGAAAAAATTATGTTTGTGCGGCGATAGATGGAAGCAGGGAATAGGATGGGGCAAGAATGTAATGTGTTCCTAGACCAAAGAAATTAGAAAACTAACAATTACGAGAAAGTCTGTGCCATTTGTAGCACCACTAATTAACGTTTATTTATTGAACAGATATTTTAACAGTTATTTTATATTTGATGCCATTCGGCTGATGTTTTTTTTTTTTTTCGAAATAAAATCATACATAACAAAATCATAAATAACAAAAAAGCTATTAATTTTACAGCTCACTACATTGAACATTCCTTCATACGTCTCGAAGGGTTAAAAGAAAATTAGTCAAGGTTTTGTTTGTATATTTATGAGTTTGTTTTGAAAATCTCAATTATAAATTTACATTGTCACTTCCAAATTGAATCACCTCCCCTCTCGCGTTATATGAATAAGTGAAAACTAGATCGGTATAAGTGACATTGTATAAATTCTTAGAAATCTAATTATTTAAGTCTATATCACCATAAAGTAGTAGTGCTTTGTTTGATCATTAAAACCACGGCATTTCAATTGTTCATTAAAACGAAAATGCATTGCCACTGAAATACCCAGTGTGACCCATATCCGACATTCGTGAAGCCCTGACGTACTAGATGAGAGAACAGAGGCGTGCGAGCCCTCGTGGTTAGTGGTTCACGAAATAATTGTTAGTTGGTAATGTTTCGCTCTCTTTAAATCATTTAAGTCAAAATAGTTTTATATTGGAAACCAATTTCGAACGTTTCTGAGAAACTGTTATATGGATTTGAGATATTTTTCAAAATTGTAATAGAACGTCCGAAAAATTATCATTTTGTATATTACGTAATAACGTTCGGATCCCGTAGACTTTTGGTAGAGTAGAAATCCCGAGAAGGAACTAGGCTTATAACCAGAGCAGCCAGATCCCACGTCTCACAAATAAAGTTTCATTGACTGATTAGAGTCCACCAACGGAAGTTGAATACGACTTAATCACTTTTTGTACACACATCTCAAAAGAAACTGAGAGTTTGACTTCCCCAAAACAATATTAATTAAACGCTTAACAGCCATGTTCTATAACAAAACAATTCATAAGCCAGTCTATTAAAAAGTTTTTAATTTTACTTACCTATATTACAGTGTACTTCTCTTGCTATAAACCAGAAAATATCCCTAATAAAAAGTTACATTTAAGTACAATTGAATGACTTATTTAGATGAAACAAAGATGCATTTTTAAAATGACAATTATGATGTGAATTTTTAACCCTACATTCAAAAAGATTTAAAATCAAGTCGAATATTTCGAAAACACATTCAAGAGATATTCAAATGAAAACTCTAATTTAAGAAAGCAAATTAAAGAGCGGATAGATAGTGAAGTATAAAGTTTTAAGTTCGAATGCATCAATCAGCGTTTCTGATTGGTTGGTTCAAACTTTTGACTTTAATAACTGGTGTATACGACCAGAAGCGTTTTAAATAGTAATAATAATAATAATAATAATAATAATAATAATAATAATAATAATAATAATAATAATAGTAATAAGAGATGCACTTGTGGACTGCATTGTTTGTCCAATTTTATTATTTCAAAATGTTTGTGTTCGAATACGCCATACGTTGGATATATGAAAAGAAATCATTTTTGTCAGTATATCAACATTTTGACGCAGTTTGTCTTGCACTCGACAAGTTCAAAACATAATAGATGAGAATCATAATTTCTCTCTTAGAATAAATCTGTTTAACTCCAATACTGGATTTATGAAATTGATTTTGTTTTTATTTTTTACGGGAACTATTTAAATAAATTTGTTTAAGCATATTTTAATATTTTTTTAGTAAATTTTCAATTTTGTTTCATAATTTTTGAGGCTCTTTCAACTCTGACGCCCCAAGCTGTAGCTTATTTACTTTAACGATAAATCCGCCACCGGGAAGAACAAAGAATTGAAGAAAAGTGAATTCAATAGTAGCCTGCAATGAAATTAGTACTTCATGAAGTTTTACTTCTATATTACTTTTTAATGCGAAGTCACAAGTTAGCACTTACCAAATACAATAACTGGAAATCTTGCTCAGACAACTTGTAAAGTTCAAGATTAAAACGCCTCACCCTTGTGATAGAGGAGTTCAGTATACGCTACAATGAGAACTGTTTTTAGAATACAAATTTGATATCCAAAAAAGCGCGAGATATCCGCGGTAAGAGCTTAAAAGCATTTTCATTTCAAAGTTAAAAACGGAGATCGATTTCCCATTTCTCGAATATGATGTAATCGTCGCTGCGAGGTTCGTGCTCGGAAGGTGTAATGAACAGTTGATGTAAAATGAAATGAAATTAAGGGTGTCATCTTTACCAATATTTTTACTTTTTCGCTACCGCTACCGCGGTGTAGAGAAAGGTATGTAATGCTGCGAGAAAAAACGGCGAATTTTCAGCAGAACAACTCTTGTTACAGGGCTCTGAAAACGAAAAAGTGGATAAATTCGGTTGCTAAATTTAGGGGGGGGGGGAATCCTCTAACACGTGGTGTAGCCAGAATCCCTGTTTTGTGGGTCCTTGATACCGAAAAATCGATTGACGGCAAAACATCCATCCGTTCAGCCGATTTTCTCCAAAATTGGTATTCCCAAACGATCTGGCTGATGTCGCGGCCCCTTGAATTTGAAACCGATATTATAATTTTGGGGATACTTTAACTAGAGCCCCTGGAAACTTTCAAAATTTTCAAGAAAATGGCGCCATCGACTTTGGTTAAATTTTTCTTAGATACGAAGAACGTTTAAGAACGTTTAAGAGAATTATTATGAAGATTGTTTTTTTCTTAGTGAAATGTGTTAATCAAAATCAGATCTTTAAGTAAAGTCTTTTTGATTTTTCAAACAAATAATTATTTTTGGCGAAATTTTGTGTCAAATATAGGCAATTTTTATTTTCTTTAAACCACTTTTCTTAAAAACCGCAGATTTTTTGGTTAAATTAGGACCTTACATAGCATAAAGAATGCTTAAGAGAATGGTGCAGGAGTCATGTTCGTTAAAATGCCTGTTTTTATGATTTTTTTTAAAAATTAAAACATTTGGCGTCTTCTTGCAACTACAATTGTGAAGATTTATTTATTTTTTTAATGAAATATGTTCATAAAAACATACCTTCAAATAAGGTTATGTTGATTTTTCTGAAAGTATGAGTATTTTGTGTGTAATGTGACTACAAAGTCGCCTGCTCCAAATTTACTGAGCTTCGTAAACATAAATTGGGAAGTATTTGAAAGCTATTGCTAATCTTATAAAAGAAAGAAGGTTGATAAACGGTAATAAATATTAACTTAGAACTGACAAACATATTTCTATACTTTAAGAAGTTTTAATATCTAATAATGGTATTAAAAAAATTGAAAACTCTCTTCAAATGTAATCAAGGTAGGATTGTGTGAAATTATTCTTGCTTGTCAGTATTATGTTCTGTTAATTCTGTAACATTTACATTTATTCATATTTGTTTCATTTCTAAACGTAAGAAACTATGTTTTGTTAATTCTGTAACATTTACATTTATTCATATTTGTTTCATTTCTAAACGTAAGAAACGACTACTTTTCCTAACAATTAAAATAAATGTAAGCATTTATTTTTCAAGTTGTATCTGAGTTTTTAGTATGGCAGAAATTAGAATATTTTAATATTACATTACTATTTTCGATCACGCGAGAAAGTATGTGCTGTTGTACCAGCTCTAGTTTAAAACTTGTATTACCTATTGTTTGTTTCCTCGTCTGCAATGAATCGTTTTATCAACTCCCTAAAGAAAGTGATGCAATTGAATTGCAAACCAGAGGAAAGCAAATGTTTTAACATTTGTCAAAAGTGTGCCACGAAATGTGAAGGCAAAAAATTCAACGAGATTTAAAACAATTCTTGAAAAGTAAGTATTTTTAAAGGTAGAGCTATAATGTATCGGAGCTTGTGAATTTGTACATCCTTAAGTGTAATACTCTTCCAAATTGTCATGTTGCCACAGTTCCATGGGTACAGGCGATTTCAGTCGACAGAAAGTACATTGTGGTACGCAAAAAACATAAATCAGCAGATAATGACCTGGAGGTAAATGTGTAATATCGGAGAAAATACTTTACAGTTAAATCGCTAAGGTAAACCGTAAGGTATTTGTGAAAACTAGCTCAACATTTCGCATTTTCAGAAACACTTAAACGCTAATTCCGTAACCTTTTCCTTTTGCCTGCACTGCTAAAAACGCGATTGAAAATCGTGTTTATAGCCTTTTAACAGGCTTCAATCACTGAAGTAAAGTCAGAATTTTTATTTGAAAAAAGTCTTCTTCAAAAACAACGAAAAATATTTCCTTAACGTCTTGAAAGCAGCTAAACTTGAGCCACAGCAACTAGAGCTGTACTAGACCAAAGTCACACAGTCCCGATGGTTCTTAGCGACGCGCGCCAAGAGCACTATGTAAAGCAGTTCCACCACTATCGATGTGAACGATACCGATGCTGGGTCTATTATCGGGATGTGCCATCCGCTTTGGCGGACGAAAATGCAACGATGGATAACGAAAGCTGAAGGTCTTCTGGATCTCTACACACTGTTTATTGCATCTTAAACGTATTATTTACTATACTTTCAATGGATTGGTTGATTAGTGATTCCGGGAGCGTCAACTGCTAAAGGTCATTATTCCCGTAGGTGTAGTGTACGTTTTATCGCTGGAGGCGGTGATCTTCCGCTGTCTGATGGTGAGGTCCGGCGCCGACCAGGTATCTCCCACCAGCTTGCGAGGATTTCCCCCACCAGGAATCTCCCTTCAGTGGGTCATCGCCCCACCTGGGACAAGCTGTAAACCTCTCGGCATGTGTGGTAGTGTACTACAATACTCAGAATAAAATAATCAGACTTCTTACGCGTTGAGGTTAATATGTGATGAAACTTACCAAGGCTTGAAGTATATCCAATGACTCAATGTATGCACAAATTTTCATAACGGTAACCTTAAAATGAGAAATATAAATGGAATCTACTTACAAAAGAGCTAAAAATATTATATAAATGCTCAACAGTTCTGTTAATTTTTCACAATAAATGAGACTGCTTTTGTGCTTTCACTGGTTTGTGCAGGCCAATGCATTTTCTAAACCTCAGACTTAAATCAACATCAACAGTTTAAGTTAACTTATCGCGTCTCCACACCGGTCAATTTGGAATTGCGAAAAATTCCGCACCTTTGTTCCCCCTCAAATCATCCACGCTCTTTCTTCTATGACGTCTGGTGAAATTTCTGGAGAATATTACATTTCACGAACTGCCATCCACAAAAATCAATGGACATTTTACAAATGAACGCGACAATTGTGGGGATTTACTACGCATTTCCATCTTATTTTCTCGTTTACAGGGAAACCGATTGAAATAGTGACGTATTTTGCACGAGTTAAATCTCTTTATCAACCGCCAATCGGAGAGCTCGAAGGGGAAACCAGAGCGTCCTTCAGTGGAACGAATCGTTTATTAAGCCAGGCACTCTCGCACTTTCTGAGCTGCATCCAGAGGCGACTGATGGCGACGTGCGTGCTGTGATGTCTGATGTCTGGTCTGGCTGGCACGGAGGCCCGCCAGGGGCTACGTCCGCCGCCTCAGTCTGCTGGACGGTGTTTCGATAGGAGGCGCTAGTGTCGCCGGGTGCAGCTGCAGGTTAGGCTCGCCAATTTCCGCAGATGAAAATTGCTAATTTGTGAGAAATACGAAAAGTGTATTCTAAATGTTCAATTATTCGTAATATATACATATAAGAAAAATCTCCAAAAAGCGCGAGCATGGTCTTTTGTATCATTACGAGCCTGCTTACGTCTCGCGAACGCACGCAGCAGCCACGCACGTTTGAAGTGTCATTGGCAGTAGTTCGTGTTTTAGTTCCTGTAAGAATGTGCTGCACGAGAGAGCGCCACTGTAATGGTTTACATCACGTTATAAGGGAGTTGAAAGGCCCTGGCCTGCAGTTTGGGGTGCGGCAAACGGCCTGTGTCTGAGACTGGGCAGGGCCTTCGCCACACTTCGGTGGTCTCTCGTAAGTGCAGCGATCGCCTGTAATGGGGGATTCTGTATGATGAGCTCCCCCTCTACCCCCTTATTCGGCCTAACTTAGGGAGCGCGCGTAGTTTACTGAAGGAGAAATCGGGCAGAGCTTGTTAGTTCTTATTAAAGACAATTCTACTCGTGAAATTAAAACCAATACTGTTTAACTATACATACAAAATGACCCAATGAGGGCGGTGAATCTCGAAGAGTTTATCGCTTTTTCTATCCGTTTTTTTTACCGCTTCTTCCTACTGGCCAATCTTAAACTGTGACTCATCTTTCTTAGGTGGCAGTATACTACATTGATCGCTGTGTCGCATGTGATTTTAACATAGATTTCGGTTATTTAGTGTCAAGGCAGTGTCTGGCAGTCAGGGGACACAGGCAAAATTATATGGGTTGGTCCACGCTGCCATAACCGCACAGGGGCATCGTTGATTCAGATTTCTTTGAAGGAGGCGTATCACAAATCTTCTATTCGAGGAAAGCGTTGAAAAATGGTTCTTTTCTCAAAATGTAACATTTTACTGCCTCCCGGCGCGGGATTTGTCGGTTTCTTTTCTCCAGAAATCTGTCATAATTTGAGAGACACACAAACAGGCAGAAAAAGAGAGACAAATATACAGAGAAAGAGAGAGGGTCAAGAAACAGACAGAAACAAAGAGAGATAAACACAGAGACCGAGAGTTAGACGGAGACCGAGAGTTAGACGGAGGCCGAGAGTTAGACGGAGGCCGAGAGTTAGACGGAGACCGAGAGTTAGACGGAGGCCGAGAGTTAGACGGAGACCGAGAGTTAATTAGACAGAGAGGCAAGCAGAGAACGATAGAGGCAGCAAGAGACAGGCAGACATAAACAGAGACACAGAGAGAGAAACGATGGGATACACAGAAAGATAGTGATAGAGACAAAAAGAGACACACAGATGATCACGGATGGCCCCGGAGAGACACAGAGGGTGTCGGAGAGACTCAGGGAGTCCCAGAGAGACGGAAACAGAGAGAAACAGATACCGACAGAGGCAGACATTACAGAGACAGACAGAGGATTGAGAGACGCAGAGAGAGAAACAGAGAGACAGACTCAGAGAGAGAGAGAGAGAGAGAGAAGCAGGCAGACAGAGAGAGAGACAAACAGAAAGGGACAGAGAAACAAAGTCAGAAAGAAACAGAAACAGAGAGACAGAGAACATAAAGAGAGACACAGAGAGTGAGACAAATAGAGACACGGAGACCGTTTCTTATCCGGAAAGATTGAATACGAAAAAAAAGGACAACGCCGGGTATTTTGCTAGTATGAATAGTACTAAATGAACTAAACAACTTGATTGCAACGCCACATTGATGTATATTTTGTTTATATAAAAATTTTGCAATTGTAATTTTTTATATATCTCTCACCCGATTAATATTTACATTTCGACCTATTTGTTTACATTATTGTATTTGTGGGTACAATTACTTTAAATAATTTCTTATGAAGTTTCTGGGAAACTCAAAAGTTTTGGAAGAAAATGAGCTTCAAAATGAGTATTTTCAGAAAATCTCAAACGCTTAACCATTTCAAAAATGCACAAATAGTAAATTTAGTGATATACTTTTCAAAAATTAAATAAAATAATACCAAAATAATAAACATGTGAGGATACACCTTGGGTTTAGCTTTGTAAAAAGACTTATTAAAATAATTTACAATTATTATGTAGCATTTTATTTTAAATTGGTCAAGTTCAAGTTATCACTGTTCATTGTATTCTCTCATGGTAACTGCTCAAGCATTAATACCAATTTATATAACTCAAGAAATCTGTAACATGACGAAACGTATGCACAGAAAATATTGAAATTGTCAGCAGTAATGGATATTTAGTTTTAAAGTTCACATGATGAATAATGGAACTATATGGCTTCAACACCATATACAAGTTTTTGGATTTTCCTGACAATAAATATCTTTGAATTTTATGAAATTAAAATTTATATCATTCTTTGTTTTTATTATACTACATCTGAAACACATATTTTAGATACTCTCAGTGCTTGATTTATAAAATTTTAGGACCCGGAATAGACCCCAATGAGTTATTAATATCAGAGAAATAGTTATATATTTATAATATAATTTAATAATTATTCTTGAGGTACCGGAATGTCATTCTGTTATTAACGTCAAATACTACATAGAATATACATCTATAGTATTTATTAATGTGCAATCAGAATGTGAATTGATAGGAAGTCTCCCCTCACCCCAAGTGTTACAAGTCCCCTGCTAGGAAAAGGCCAACAGAGTATTTTATTAAAATTAATCCTTTCCCTTCCCCTGATGCTCTCCTCTTGGACCAAGGCAAAAAGAGGCAAAAGATCTGAACAAAATGAGAACTTGAAAAAACATGTGCAGTTACAATTACTTTTCAGAAGCAAATGAAGGAACCACCTTAGTATTTGCTCAATGGATCAAGGGAAAGTGTTGAACAGCTCATTGTTCTATTGACTTTATTATATTGAGATGATAACTCACAAAAGTTGTCTCAAATGTTGTAACTATTCCATAAGATAAGAAAAATCATAATTTTCTTTTGGAAAGAAGGAAATCCAAAGAAAATTCCATTAAAAAATTATTTAGTAATGCAATACTCCATGGAACATTTTGTACAAAGCGCAACATTATATTGTGTTCTGCTTTGTTCTTTACCCTGTAAATGATGCTGTAAAATGAAATTATTTTTCACATCATATTGTTTCAAGTATTGGTAGAAACAGTTATTTTGCCCCTAGCAATTCCACGGACCCTTAAGGTGTTAAAATTTTGTCAGGTGTTCAAATAAAATTAAATAAAGCATGTCCACTTGAACTAAATTGAATATGAATTCAATTCCTTGAATTCTATCTTTCTTTTCAATAAACAATTATGCAGCCATTAAAGTGTTAAAACTCTTTCTGAAGCTTGGGTTTTATTCCTTAGTCAGAAAACAATAAAATAAGACTCTTAAATTTTCTATTACATTTTTGGGGATTGCGATCTTTTGGGCACATACACCTTGCAGCACTGGTCAGAAGTGATCAGAAATGTGCAAAATTTCGAGTTCTATATAAAATTATATTATTTGTATTAAAAAAGTTTGACTTTTTTTAATAAATTCTTAGTATGAGAAATACTCACCCACAAAATCAGATTTTTAAGATGTCAAATCAAGAACGAAGCCTAGTCTTTAAACGTCAGGTAGCAGTACAAAGTTATTTAACTTTTAGAATTATTTACAAAGGGTTAAATGTTTGCTTGAATGCACTGATTTAATTACAATATTACAATTAAATTCCTACATTTTTATTTTTACATAGAAAGAATTCTATATATAATATAAGAAAATCAATTGAGATGAAAATGTGATAAATGTTGTATTCACACTTTGCTTTAATTAAAATTTTGTGTCCCTTGGATCACTGCAGATCTTTACACTATAACACAATTAGCACATGTGATAAGATGTCCAATGCCAAGAAACAAGCTGATAGAAATAATTAAAGGCTATAGATTTAGTAAATTAATTAGTTTAGTTTATATATGTACCGTAGCAATCAGGTTGTTAATAAATAATTTGAAGACAATTATCAGGCAGATAAAAGAAAAATAATACAAATAAAAAATTATAATTGTAAAAATGGGTTAGTTTGCATTTCAAGTTGTACATGGATTAAAGATTATGAAATGTCTTCATACAGGAAAAAATACAAAAAAAAAACTGAAATATAGGCAACCTTGGTAGCTTCTACCAAAGAAGAATTTCATCATTATATCAAAATTACAAAACTTTGGGAAGATTCTTGACAAAACATTGTTACAAAACAATACAAGGTTCAAACATCCATGTTTGAGAAAAAATCCAATTGTTTAGAAACTCAAAGAGACCAAGAGAATATAATCAAGACACCTACAACATGACTTACAAATTTTACTCAAGGTTATCTGTTATCCAAAACATCAAAGAGAAATCTGCAAGAGCTTTATCATAGAAATGACAGTGAAACATTTCATTATTAAGTGTCAAAATTTAAAAAATTTAGAGATCAAGTCAGACTATATAATACTCTGCATGAAAGTTTGAAAATCAAAGTAGGTTGCAATATGATCATTCAATTTTTAAGATGTATTGGATGGTATAATGTAAAATGAAGATGGTTTACTTTTTTACTACTTTTAATTGTTCATATTTATGTAGAAATAATAGAGCCTGGAAATTTGACAAAATGCCTTTTTATTATTGTTATGATTTTATGAGTTTTAACAATAGGAATCACTTAATTGTAGTTTTGGAGATGTTTTAGTAGATTTTCATTTTGCCTTATTTGTGCCTTTTTTCTGCCTTTTTTGCTATGTTTTTCCTTTTCCCCCTCGTGGTTGATCTCTTACGAACTGGAATCATACCTGCAAGCCTGGACAATGTAAAGGCATGGTCTTGAATTGTCTTTCTGTGAACATGGAGGCTCCAGTGTCAGATTGTGTTAAAAATTTAAAAGGGTAAGGAAGATGCTTCCAGTGAAGATTTTTGATATTTTTTGTTGATGCTGACAGTCTTGTTCGCTCATGAGAAATCTCCTTATGTTTGTGTATGGCATCTGGTTCCTTTCGAGAACAGTCATCTGTACATGGTATACCCTTCTCAGTTCCTTCTTGTTTTCTCTTCCCTTCTGACATTTACAGAAGCATGAGAAATGAAATCTATGAATATGTTCTTACTGGCACCATCTCAAGATTCAAAAGGGAGTACACAATAGCAATTTGTAGAGACAGCATCGCGAGTAAAATAAATTTGTAGTCATCCTGATGGTCATGTGCAATCAAACTTACAATGGAAATGTAGTTCCCTTATATGTAAGTGCTAATGTAAAATTTAGATTTAGAATAAAAATGAAAATCATTTTAATTATTAATTTTTTTACAATAATTATTTTTAAATAGAGATTTTGTAATGTTTCTTGTGTTTTTACCCCTACTTTAGCCAGAATAAATGCCAATTCTCCAGGCTCATTTGAGTAAAAATAAATGCCTTTCTGCCTGCCTATTTTAGGCAAATAAATATCTGAACTTCCGATCTCTAATTATTAACAAAATGAGACAAAAAGTCACTGATGCTGTTATATAACCACTAAAAATGAATCATTAAAAAACAATTCATTGTGTATTATTTATGTATGTAAGGAATATTTTCATTTTCAATGAGAATTTCTGAGGGATTTCTCCTCTATTGTTTTTTTAAACATTGGTGAACTAATTTCCTTACTATTCTGTAAATGGAACTACTAGCAAATAAACAGTTTTGGACAATTTTTTCCTCATTTTGCAAAGCTATCAAATCTCTATCTATTTAGCAGCTATTTTACAGCCTTGGCCATTTCCTGCAGCCCGATTTCCATGCATCATTATTACACATGTCTGTCTCCTCCATTTCTTTTTTCTCTGTAGTTTTAGTTATTGCCATGTTCCATTTCCTTTTTGGACTTTCCCTGTATCTTCTTGGATTGGGTGTCCATTTCCAGGCTTTTTGTGTAAGTCTATCTGATTTCAGTCTTCTCATATGTCCATTTACCATTTTAGTTGTTTAATTTTGATAATTTCATTCAAGATAGTTTGCAATTTAATTTCATTCCTTAATTCATAATATCTTATATTGTCTAACTGGAAAAGTTAACAACGTCTTTGCCAAATCATCATTTCTGTTGTCGGAAGATTGTCTCTCATTTTTTGTTTAGATATAGATTTACTTGTTTAAATTTAAATTTATTTAATCAAAAAACAGTAAAAACTGTATGTGATGAATGGGGGAGAAAATAATCAGCACATAATTTCTTGAGTTCCAGAATCCCTTCCCAATAAACAAATAAAAATAAAATATAAAAAAAAGTGTGACATTAGCAACATTTGAAAAACTAGACATTTTGCTCCAGAGTTATAGAAAATTTATTTGCAACAATAAACATACTGCATATTTTATTTTCTGCAATTGCTAACAAAATACTAACTTGCCCATACCTCTACTCCTACCACTACAATCCAATGGAGAGTTCAAGAAAATGTGTGCATAGTGAAGAAGAAGAAGCAAAACAAAGGGCCATCTCAGCATTTGTTCAATAAATCAGATAATCTGGACAAAAACCTGATCAAGATGGGGGTCATTGACCCAGAAGCTGAAGTACATTATTTGTTACAAGCGTATTAAGTCTTTAAAAAAATTATACAAAACAAATGTAAACTAATTCATTATATATCACTGTTTTGTTAAAATAAACATTATTTTTCTTTTTTTTAATGTATAGTATCTATTTGTAAAGAAACAGTTATGATTCTATGAAACAGCAGAAATTATTTTACTTTTAACTTAAATTTGTGTACCGACTTCATTTGTTTAATGTCATCTGAAAATGCATTGTAAAGTAACGAACATGTATTGTATGTGCCTTTCTGGTGATACTGATAGCTGCTACTGACACTCAATGAATGTGATTTCTATGATGTGTATTGTAATCATAAATATCAGTATTGCATGAATATATGCTCCTACCATTACGTAAGTCAGTTTTGACAAATATTGTTAGTGTCCGAACTTCTGCACCATAAAGTATCTGTGAAATGTAACTGTATATTCACATTTCTTTGACCTTATTGAAATCACTAAACTCCATAACACTGGATTCATCTGTCTTATAGCTATTTGTCCTCTTTAATTTCTATTTTTCACATTCTCTTTGTCTCTACCATTTGTTGTTAGTGTGGCTCCCAAATATCTATACTGTGTTTTACCTTTAACAATTTCTATACTACTAGTCTCTTAATCATAGGCCATTTCCCCCACTACCATGTACTCAGTCTTTTGCACATTTATTTCCTTTTCCCACTTTCATACTCTTCTTCTCAGGAGTGGATCCACTCGATCATTTTGGAAGGGCCACTATATATTATTATTAAATAATAAATATATTTGTTATTATATTGCATATTATTTTCATTGCATATATATGATACTATACATTTTTTAAATGACATAATTCAAACATAAATATATTTAAATCAATTTCAATCAATCATGGTCCCCATCCCCCATTCCTCTGGATCCGCCTCTGCTTCTACCAAATTTATAAACATAGTAAACATTTTACTCCTGGTTTAAACCAGACCTTTATTAGTAAGGCGGATAGTAGGTTACATCATCTTCCTCTTCTGTCATTATTTCCTAGTTGTCTACAAATAAATTGAACAACATTGCAGTACCTATTTTCACACCTATACTTTTATACTTTATTTTCCATTCTTTTAAGGATTTATCAATGTATATCTTAAACAGGGTTGGAGATAAACAGCAGCCTTGCCATAATTCTTCATTTACTGAGAAGTCATCTGATAGACATTTTCCCACATTTACTTAACTTCTGTTTAAGAGGTTTGACTGGTTTTAAGTATATTGTTGATATTCCTTTCTCTTCCATTGACCCCCATACTTCTTTTACTAGTTCATTATCATAATCTATCTATTAAAACTTATAAAATATTGATTTTTATGAACCTTGCAATAATTTTATACGGATACATTTTGAAAATTTGTGACATTGCTCTAAAATTTGTTTTCTTCTCATTCATTCACTGCATGAGTAATATAAGAATTACTTGGACATTATATTGTAATAGTAAATTGCTAATACAACAGAAGGTAAATATGATTCAGTGCTTATCATTCTCCTGTGATCACTAAATCATTGTTGTTTCATGTTCATTTCCCTAAGTGAAATTGATGATTTATTTTTGAATAGTGTTCTTTGTAATAATATAGCACACTTTGTTATACATTTTGTAATATGATGTTTGGAAATGAACTTGCACTAGGGTTCATTTTTTCACACACTTTGGCAGTGCTTAAAATGTTTAAAATTGACAATTCCATTCTCTCTGGGACTTACTTAAAAGTCAAAGAAATGTTTTTTGCATTTCTACTGTCAATCAAAGATAAAAACTACCAAAGCTGTGATTTCATCATCAAAAAAGGCAAAAAAGAAAAATGGTATATAAAAATTGGGGAAAAGAAAATGAAGAATATAAAGTTAGAATATTAAATAATGTTAATAATTGGTACATGATATTAATTGAAGTGGGCAAACTAACTTATGATCCCAATAATAGTCTAAAATACAATTTTGATCATGAATTGGTAATTTTTCTTAATTCAATAAGTAGTAGAAAAGAAGTAAGGATAGACATGTTGCTCTTGAAAGATTTTATGGGCCAAACAAAGGCTGCTCCAAGGTAATTTGCGTCCTTGTGCAAATATATGCTGTCCATGATTTGCCACAGTTTCTAAACTGGTATCTTCTGTGTTTCACACTTTTCAATCAATTTTGTTTGTATTATGTGGAATATTTTCAATATATGGATCAGCTTTTGTCTACTCACAATCATAATTCATTCTACAGAATGACCTGTTAAGAACAGTCTTTATAGGATTCAAATGTGCAAATTCCCAGTGTTGATGAAAGAGAGAAATAACCTAAATGCTGACTGTATCTCAGTTTTTAAATTGAGGGCCAAATGGTTCTAAATACATAAGTTTATTACAAGTTGAAATGATAATTGTTTACGAGTGTGTTGAAAAAATAGTTGTTTACGAGTTTAAATAATAATTAATTTTAATTGTAATTAATCTAATACAAAATAATATAATTTATCATGCAAAATTGAAATGTATTCATGTTTACATATTTCTACAGAAGTGCAGTTTAACAAGGTCATTATTACAGATTTTGGTGCCACAATTAATATTTTCTTGTTAAATGTTGAGATATTATATAGTTATTACTTCGTTGGCTGATAAGCAATGTATATGAAGCACATTCTTTTTTCTAAAGTTAATTAATTTAAAAATGATTCATTGATTTTGTTTGAAAAGTTTAAAAAATTGGATTCAAAAATGTATCCAGAGAGATTGTAGATAAACTATATAGTACTTAAAGGTAAATTGTTCAAGAAAAGTAAAGAGGAAAGGAAAGGAAAAGATATGTTATTTGTTTAAATTAATGTTAACCCAACCTCCAATACTTGAGTATTATTTAACGGTAACATCCAATAAAACTTAGTCAGAGATTTTTTTTTTTTTTTCACTGAAGGGAACTATATTTTTCTAAAACTAATTGATAAAAATTATCACATAATTGGACATTTACTTCAACAGCAACATTTTTATGATGGTAAAGTAGAACTCTTACCTTGGCACAATAGATAATTACTATCTTTTTAACTTTATAAATGTGAATAAATATTTAAACTAACATAACTTTGAAAAAAGAAAATAAATAAATTTAAAACACATTTTAAAATGATTAATAAGTACCAGGTCTAGAAGAAAATACATTAAAATTATCAAAATTAGTTTAATATTTATTCAAACTATTTTATAGTCTTTTTTCTGAATTTTCTATTTTTTCCCCTAAACACTTGTGTGAAATTTTACATTGCAAATTGTTTGAAACTCTCACCACAAAATTTTGATTTTCACATGCAGAATATAATACATGTAAGAAAGAAACATTTCATTCAATGTGAATAACCAAGACAAATGTTATGCAAATTTTAGGTGATTCACTTTATAAAAATGCCAAAAAATTGATTTCAAATGAATAGGTAAGTGTTTAAGCCTTCATATAAATTGCATCATTTAAGAATACTATGTACTCAAAGTAATTACTTTTTATTATTTACCTTCAAAAACAATCTTAAACTGGTCATTACACACTCTTAACAAATTACGATCAAGAATACTTTGTCTTGAAGATGCAAGAAAACTATCACATGGACTGTCTGGGATACCTGAACTTCAGTGACGTCACTCTCCAGGAAAATTGGAATGGGCAAATTTGACCTTGCTTTAAAGATTTTGCTAAAAGAATTGGAATACCTTTCAGGAAAGTGACCATGATGCAACTAATAAGCTCCAGTTTTCTCAGAGTTGTATTAATAGTTAGGATATTGAACACCATGTATGACTGCTTAAAGGGTAAAGGTAGCCTTAGCCCTTCTCTATCAAGTTAATAAGCACACTCTGCTCATAGCAAGAAGATCGCTAGATTCTCTGAAAAAGTGTTTCATGATACGCAAGAGTTCTGTAAGAATTTCAGACCATTGTTATGACAGTCATAAATAAATTAATGTTTAAGCAGTCTAAGCACATTCTTAGGCTGCCATTGCAAGGGGATTTTATTTGCTTAATTAAGATAGTATTGATGATAGTCGTGTTGTTCATTGGCATCCTCAACCTAAAACAGGAAATGTCAGGAGACAATACACATCTGGGCCCCCTTATCCATTAAAATTTTATTCTTACATATGACATTTTACTTGTAAAACAATTGTCAATAGGTTTATTTTGATTTTTTGAAATGTACTGTTGTGCATCAGTAGAACACCAATTTGGCCGCATTTTTTGGTGTAGATTCATACTTCTTGAAATGTTTAGCTGTTTTTGTCCAGTTTGGGATGGTTTTTTTGAGAATTCTATGCATTGTGATTGAATTTTTTTGTTTTATACAATTTTCTATCACAGTCCCTTTTCTTTATTATTGTATTAAAAGAAAGACTAATAGTTTGAGGACAAGCAAAAGTATTTCTAAAAATTTCTGTATGTCACATCAGTAAAAGAGAAAACTAATGGAATGAAAAACACCAAACAGGAAAGGTTATAAAATATTACAGATTAAAAAATGTCTTCATGGGGTCATAAATTAATTTATTTTGTATCATTGTAAATCTCTTCAATGTTTTAGAGATTTCATTTAGCTTCATTGCTTTAGAGATCATCACAACACTTAGATGTTCTTGATCTCTCAAAGGACTTCCATCAATTAGAATAATATTCAGGAGAAAAGACTTACATTTCTACCCAAAAAGTATTTAAAATGATGTTTCACTTAAGCTTCCCTAATCCAAAATATATGAAAATGAGATCCAAGTAAAAGAATTTCTATGTGCAATTGTAAATTATATGTCAGTAATAAATATGAATTGATTTCCTTATTTCTCTGACAAAAACTTTAAAACTAGAAGAATGCATTCTTATGATTTACTCCTAACAATCTGAAAACAAGAGTGACATGTTATTGAAGGAAACATTCAGACCAGACAAATATCACATTTTGCTTTTTCTGAGATTAGTTGTTTTCTAGGAATTCTTATATTGACTTATCTACTAATTTGTTAGGGGACTCATGTTTGAAGAGCAAACTATTGCTGTTTCCTTCTTAATAACCAGAAGTTATGTAGAAAATAGAGAAAGAATTGCTTTCAAGTGTAACTCTTTATGTCAGTGTTTTAAAGAAAAAACTTCTTATGTGAATAATATTTTTTTCAGGAATGGGGCCATTCTGTAGTGAACAAACCACCTCTTATACTTTTCATTGTATAATTACCCAATTATGTTGTGCTTCAACTTGGCGCCTTCAAATTTAAGTAGGGTTTTAAACTTTAGAATGTTTTTGATCTTATAATTAATAATTGTTTTCAAAATTTTCTCAATAACAGAAAAGATGTTTAATATAGTTTAAGACGTTTTCTTTAAATTTCCTTTTCTCATAAATTATAAATAATTACTTTCTTTACTTTTCAAGTACCTTCAATGTTTAATTTATGAGCAATGCAGTTTTGGTTTAGTTTTCTCAATTCTTCAAAAAACTTATAATTTATTAATTGCAGGCGCTGTTCCACAGGGAGTAAAGTGATCTTAGTGTAGCCTGCGACTTTTAACAAAATCTGTAATTTGACATATTCAACCAAATACATTTTAATTTCCCCTCCCAAAATTTGTCTTTGGATCAATCACTGTGAATTGGAATTCAAGAAAGTTCTACAAAGGTTAAAGGAAGTTTATATTACTACACTTATGTTAATCTCATTAAAACAATTTAATAAATATCTGCACCAAAAATTATGTCTTTCAAGCAAAATTGCTCTAAGAGAAGAAAAATTCTATTTTTAGAACAATATTCAGATGATATTCAATTTTTGACCAAAAATATCAAGACTTAAATCAAGTCGATGTGTTAAAGTTTTAATGAAAAATATAAATTGGAAACTTTATAAGGTAAAATAATGAGTACATATAGTATAACAGAAGTACATATATCTCTTGAGCATGGAAAATCTGAACAATTGCAGTTTCAAATTTGTGTACAAAAGACCTGTAATTACCAGACCTAAAGTATCACAACATTTAAATAAAAATAATCCTTTTTAACATTTTAATCTGTATTTATAATCAAGAGTCGATTTTACTCCTGCTTCACTTTGGATGTTAATTGCACATCGTTGGGCAATAGTTTGGTGGTGACAAATTGGCAGTACTTTTATTAGTTTACTCATGACACTTTATTACAGACATTCACATTGTTCCAGTGTATCTTATAATTGGATTTATGTAAGAGACAGAGTCATTTTGACTCAATGTTAGTAGACTCGCTTGTGTATTGGTGGCAGTGCCTATGTATTTGGTACTTGCAATCATGGTTCTTAGCTGAAAATGAAATTTCCAAGATATTGGAAGATAATTGACTTTTCTGATCATGGTGAAGATTTGTCAGGCTCAGATAACAGGGTTGTGGATCAAAATTATATGGATGAAGATGAAGCTAATGATTTGAGTTTTCAAAAGTGTGTGTGACAAACATTTCATTGGAGATAAATTAGAGACTGAGAGAAAATTATTTTATTGGGTGTTGTAGCCAATTCTGGCATAGAAGTAAACTTTGTAAACATTGATAAGGTTCATGGAAAGAGAGTCTACACTTGAAGCAGAAACCCAGGTGTAGTATTGTGGAAAGAAAATAACAGGAAAAAATATATACATATTTTTCTTGGCTCAGTGAAGAATGTAAAAGATATTAGATCCTGTGTAATTACGTACATGTAACTCATATACATGCATTTGAAATTCTCCATACAGATGCAATGCTCCAGAATGTACTCTGGCACACAAGCATCTGCATTGAAGTTCAAAGAACTCTTAGAAACCATGTTAGAATAATTGATACAGACATTCCAAGCCAATACAACAGAAACAAATTTGTTATATGAATAAATTTATTCAATGTTGTAATACTTTTAGTTTTATTTGGATATTTGTGATCACGTTTATATGGGAGTCAAAATGACTGGGTTGTAAATGAGCACATACATTGTGAATCTAGGGTTAAAAAAGAAACTGAATACACATATTTTGGGAAATAAGATAAATTGACAACACTTTGCTGTAAAATAAGTACAAGTTTACTTAAATAACAAATTATACATGCATATTCATCTAAAACTATTATGTTTTTAATATATCTTTGGAGGTAACTCGTGTATACCAAGTCATAGAGCAAATTAAAATACAAACAATAAAATGCCTGAGCACAAAGATATTACATCACATATTGTTCAGTTTTAAAATTGTTTTTACATGTATTCTAAAAATGTAGTATAACAAAATTGTACATTAAAAAATAGATTGTTCTTTAATTTGATCAGTAATATTCTATAACCATTCAAGTAGTTTCAGAATACACTTTTAAACAATATCAGTTTATATTCCTCTTACAAAGTATTAAATGTTAATAAACTGAATGTTGTAAAATAATCCTAAATAACAGGTAACCTGAAATATCATTGCCTAAAGATGCTCAAAAAACACTATGTAAACAATGATTCATGGTCGAGTCTAAGGTACTATGTAGTTCACAGATTACCAATCAGTTTCACTCTTCATTTCCAACTCTCCTAACATGATAGAAGAATATCACAAAAGCTGTATTTCATCTAATGACATGAACAATGTCTTTTCTTTGTTTTAGTTATTTATACAATAAAACATTCACTTTCATTACTGTTTAAAAGAGCACTAAAATGTGCATATTCAAACATCACAACAGCAAATATAAGTCATGATTTTAAAACTATATGTATCCTCATTGCAAGAGGTTCACATAAAAGTTCCGACTAGGTGATAGAACACATCCCATGTCTTATGTCATGCAGTCTCGATACACTGAAAATCAGCACTCATTTTACATTTTGTTCACGATATAATGTGATCATTTTCTTCACATTTTCCATTCCTTTGAAGATTATGGAGTAAGCTACATCCAACGTCTTTGACCATGCTTCTTCAGCATCTGGAGTCATGACCTTCCCAAGTTTCGCCTTCAACACTTTCAAGATAACTCCCTTAAGATCCTATAAAAAAAAGTTGGTAATGAATTTTTATTTACTCAGAGTTGAAGTGACATGTATCCAAATCATTCAATTTTAACTTTGATTGTACAATCCTACCTGAAATTGTTTTGGTGTAATGTTTCTACGCCCATGATTTTCTCCTAACTTGTTAAGCATTTCTACCAATACTCCAGTGTCATCCAAGTTGTCGACAACACTGGAGAGGGCATATATTACACTGTGTGAATGTGCTTGAAACTTCTTGTTTGTCGGAAGATCCTTAATTGGCACATCTTTAAAAGCATTGAAATATTTGGTGTACTCTGGGAAGTCTGTAAAAATCTGCAACAGAACAAGACACGACAGTAAGTGTTTTGTATACATTGGATAATATACTCCTTTTATTAGTATCCTAAATGACTTTTGAATTTCAATTCTTTATTTACAGTTAACTCTCAAAAAAATTATTTTGTCAGATGTAAATTTGAATATTGAATTAATCTCTTCCTATTACATAAGCAGTTTGGACAGGAAAATACAAAGGAGATAACATTTGATCAAACATTAAGCCTTCGGAAAAACATTCCATAGAAATTTTACTCGTGTGAGAACTTAAGTTATTTCTAATACAACTGACAGGAAGCTCGAACTGAATTTTTCTGGAACATTTTCACATTTTCGATTTTAATCTTTCATATTAATTTACATTAAGGCAAGAAAGTAGATGTTAACTTGAAATTCCACTTTTGCTGTGTGATGCACAATATTTTATTAGAGACTTTTAGTTTATGACAATTTAAGCGTGTGATGTATAAATTTGATTAACAGTTGCGAAAAAAACTACGCATTGTTCCGTTCGGGGCAAGTACTATTTTGTTTTCTAATTGTACTTTCCAAGGAGCTAGGTATACATAATTCCATGGTACTTTCAGTACTAGTATGGTATAGTACTTCTGGTACTTTGTATATGACACGAGGTTTATCTGAGCTTTAATCACCGAAGAACTATGTCCCTCGCGTTTACGCGCTCGGGACACATTTCACCCTTGTGAATAAAGCTCTTCTTAAACCACTTGTTATATAAAAATATTTTACAACTCAATTACAATAATTTACGAATAGCTCAATTTTACGACAATATAATGTACATTGAATAATATGGATTTTGCATTAAGGATACATAATTGATATCAAGTGACATTCTCCGTTTATTTTCTATCGTTTTATTAAGAGGTATTCATACAGAATTTGAAAATTTCCACATAAATTGAAGCTCTGTAGCTGGCATTTTAACAGGAATTTCCAAAGAACACGAAGTTTTTGACAAATCAGGGTATATGCTGCTAGTTAGTAATGGCAATACCACTCAGTATTTTCAATGTCAATGTGTGAAGATCGCATGGATATCATTTTCTGCGTAGTGCACATCATTCATTAAGGGGAACTTTTGCCTGCAGTGATCCCGACAGAAGCTGTATTTTTACATCTGTGTGAAATGAGCTAGAATTCCTATGAAACGCTTTGCTGCTTTTACTCACGATTGTGTTACTTTAAAATATTGAACCCTAACACTTGTGTATTCACGACATAGCATTTAGTACTATTGTTTTCAACGCGACATTCATGCCAAAGAAATATATCACAACGATCTTCTATGGAAAGGAATGAATGGAAATAAGAAATTAATTCTATATGCAGAGGGCGAGCTGCAGTGGAGCGAAATTTTGTAAGTATCAGTTTTAAACTTGAAATCTACTTTGTATTAGAACTCCAATCCAACCGACCAGCCCCAGAAACTACTTACTTTACAGCTTTTTAGACCCAGAACTGTGCAAATGTAAACACGTAAATGTTGATGAGGGCTGAGATTAAACGGCACAGAAAATCAAACGGCCCCTTTAATATATTAGTGAAAGATTATGTCTTTTTGCTTCATTTTAATTTTACATAGATTTTGTGTTACGTTTTCAGACAATTCGTGCTATGGAATGCAAGTATCCAAAGAACTAAATCTCAAAAAAATTAATATGAAGTCCAAAAAGGAAATCATTTCGTAGATTAATGTCATAATGCAGCTTCAACCCGTTTCTCCCTGTCCTCCATCTGGCCTCCATTTCCCCACAGTGTTCCTCCTCTCCCTCTCAAACCTTACCCGTCTCCACAAACGTGTCCTTTTGGACCCTTTGATTTAAGGGAATATGATTCATTACAAGTTATGCGCAATTATAATGTGTGTTGCAGTACGTGTGCATGCCATTATTTGCAACATTCATTTTCTTTTTCGTTTTGAATGTGTTGGATGCAGGGGGGGGGGGGGGGATGGGGAGCAATTCCCTATCCGTTAGTAGCTTAATTATAGTTCTGTACCGATGGTTTCTTATGAATGGTCAAAACCGTCATCTGCCCTTAGTGTTCTATATAGAATCCCCGCCCCCACTGAAATGGATAGGAGCACCTTTGAAATAGTTAATAGGAATCGTAATTACAATAACGGATTCTATGGCGAAGTGTAGGGACATCTGAATATGTTATTTCAAAAACGCTTCATTCCCAATGTGTGCGAAAATGAGTTAAGCTCACTACTTGACTCAGAACAATATTTCTTTCTAAAGTGTTACATGTGAAAACGCCACATACACCATATTAATATAATGGAAGCATTTTCGGTTCTTTATTTACTTTGAATAGGCGGCTTCTCTGAGGATGCGGCGTTTTCTAACCACATGCGCGCGCCTGACAACTAATGGAGAAATGGCCTTTTTAAAATCAGCCATTTGTTCATTTTCTCCCCTTCGATTTCTGACACTAGATAAGGCTACTCCGATTGAAAACTTGGTCCTCTACGGTTCTTCAATTGATCAAAACGTGATAAATAATATTGTTACTTCGCCTTCAATCTTTTGTCGTTATTGTTGATCGATTAGTGGTTCCAGGTGCGTCAACTGCTGAAGTCATTAGTTCCGTAAGTGTAGTGCATTGTTTTAAATCACTGGAGGCGGTGGTGATTTTGTCCCGCTGGATGGTAAGATCGGGAGCCGACCTCCTCGACAGCTAGCGGGGATTTCCTCAACCAGGTACCTCCAATCAGCGGGACACCGTTTCAGCCGAGACACGCTCTAAGCCGACGCCGGCCCCGTCCTACTTTCGGCTAGTGGGGGTTACCCCAACCAAGTATCTCCCACAAGCGAGGAACCCATCGGTCTAGATAACCTCTAAGCTTCCGACGGGTCTCCCGGCGGTGGTGTAGTGCGTGTGTGTGTGTAAGAGGTGAGGATAGTGGAAGAAATAGGAAGGAAAGATCGTGAGCGGTCCGTGGCCTGTTTGGTAGGGAACTGCTCCGGCATTCGTCTGGTATTGATCGGAGAAACCACGGAAAACTAACGATCAGAGCAGCCGACCGCTAGAATTCTCTCCAGACAGTGACAGAACTAAACCTATCTATTTGGCTAGTATCAAAAACCCTGCCACCGTCGGAACTCAAAACCCAGGTCCTCCCGGTCAGAGACACTACAGTGACATCAGTTGATGCCCTGCGCCATTTCTCTCGGTCCGGGCGCGTTGACTGTGGTCAACAGTCCCGTATGTGTAATACTCGTTATATGCCGCTAGATACTGGTGTTCCTTTCCCGCTGCAAGGTGACATTCGGTGCCGATCTAAACATCGGCTTTCGGGGATTCCCACCTAAAGGGCTCTACACCAGAGGGCAACCATCTCAATCGGCAGAACCTGGAAGATGTAGTGTGTTTGTCTAAGGGGAGAGTAGGGGAAAAGAATGGGGAAGGAAAGATCGTCCGCTGTCCGAGGTTCGTTTATAAGTGTTGTGGTGCGTTATCGTTGGCATTTTTCATGAAATAATTGTAAACGTTTTTAATGTTCATGTTCATGAAATAATTGTAAACCAACTTTTGTTGGCAATGACAACGTTTACAATTATTTCGAGGTTCGTTTGTTAACTATGCTCCGGCATTCTCCTCCAGACAGGGGTTGAATTCGACCTACGTTAGAACGTATCGAAAAATTTGTCTCAATAAGGAGACAAACTTTAGAATTTACGTCTCGGATATTGCAGTGACACTGTTACCCTGAGCTTTCTCAGCCGGTCGATGTTTTTTAGTCGATTCATTATTGGAAATAAGTTTTCATTTTGAACATCAATGTTCTGTTGGAGATGCCACATTCCTAAAATAGACCGGTCGTAACTGATAATCGAAACTTTAGCATTACATCTAATACCAGCAACTAATCATTACAAACTTGCTCCATCCGCAACAATATTTTGAATGAAAAGTAGATTCCTATGTGACAAATACTTAATTCATTTTGCTGACACCCCTCCCCATAAATCAGCCACAAATAAGAACACACACTAAAAAATAAACAAATACACTGGAAAGACGTGAAACAATAATGAGGAACCTATGAGATTCCCGTATTTCTAACTTTTTAAAAGAGTGAATGTAATTTATTACTGGAATACTTTTGTGGGTTAACAATTTATTTTAATGTTTTTCATTCCATTTTTTTTATTGCAACATTCTCAGTAACACTAAAATTTGCTGGTCAATGGAAATATATATATAGCGCAGTAGCACCTTCTACCTCTTCGCAGTGGCACCTTGCGGGTGAGAGTGCTTGCAACATAAATTATGATTGCGTTCTAACCACATTCATAATAGAGGCTGGAAGTATTGTCCCTTTCATTTGCTTCCTAGTGATCTGGTTGCTACTGCAATTTTTAATAGGAGGCCCTGATTGAGCTCGGTGCGGAGATACTGTATATCTGTTTTCAAAAAAAGGAGCACCTTCCCAGTTGAAGGTTTCTTTCGTACGCTGACAAACAACCATGCTGGTTCGGATGGCCGAGATCGTTAAGGCAGTAGTACCGTAGTGATCTCGGACTAAAGGATCGCGGGTTCGAGTCCCAAGAGTATTGTATTTGTGTTCATCCTTTCACCCCCTATCATCACCATATCATGTTATTTTCAAAGTTGCCATATCGTTAAATGCAATACTGGTTGCTAATGACCTAGATTTTTTTTTGTTATTTAAGGTCGCATCAACTACTAGGTCATTAGCGACCTCTATTGCTTGTAACGGCATGAGGATGACACGATACGATGATGATAGGGGTGTGAAAGGACGAACACAATACAATACAACCATGCCCGAGGCGGGACTCGAACGCGCGGTCCTTCGGTCCGAGATCACTACGGCACTACTGCCTTAACCATCCGAGCCTGTTTTCGTCAGCGTACACGTACAGATCACTACAGCACTACTGCCTTAGCGATCTAGGATATCCGGACTGGCGCCTAGATCTTGATACAACTTTAAATTCCCCCCTCCCCCAAAAAGAAACAAAATCAGAACAGGAGGAGGTGGAGGTGGTGGTGGTGGTGGGGGGGAGTGTACTCACGTGTGCAGCACTGCGATGCCGCTGCCGCGCAGGTCCTTCTTGACGAGCGCCCACGTGTCGGTGACGTAGCGCTTCTGGCGCGGGGTGAGGCCCGTGGCGGGGTCGGCCACGTCCAGGCCCGCGCTCTCGGGCCCCGCGCCCCAGAAGAAGCTCAGCAGGCCGCCCATCCCTGCACAGCGACACACGCGCGCGTTATATATTGTCACAGGGTACACGATAGGGATGCAGTTCAAAATCTTTGTCCGTGCAGTCCAGTATGCACTATTTCTGCGTGGAAACTTTTGAGCATGTTCGTAATTTTTCATGCCGAAAGCTAACAGTTTGACTGAAGCGCCTCGAGCTGCATTCGTGTTCGCTCTCTAATTAGGGATGCCACATGAGCAACAACACATCGATGTTTGAAAAAAAATTTAACTGACAAAACAGAGTAAAACGTAGTAAGAACAATTTAAATACTAATCCTTAAAGCCTGAGCGCTCAGGATCATCTCAAGGGTTGCCAGCTTCCTTAGTTCCCTGTACAGAGAAGATCACAGGAAGAAGAAGAAGAGCATCAAAATATTTTTTTAATTTCAAAGAGTCCTCCCTTGATAATTTTCTCAGCAAATGTCACAAAATGCTAAATTTTCACATTTATAATGCTATAAACATTCAAAATTCTCTATTTTAAAATTTAAAGTGTTAGATTCCACAATCACTACAGACGATGAAGCGCGTCATACAGATACATTACATAACAATATTTTTGAGTGTTTACATATAGTGTTTACGATGATCGCCGACTCTTTATAGTCCACCCTATAAGAGTCGTGGGGCTTAGAGACTGTTCGCCCGCGAGGTAGAAAGGATTGTAATGCTACGTCAGGTGCAGGAAGGCCATAAAACTCCTAAACACACTATTATTTCAGAAACTTCCCCTCGTTCATTCATCCCTTTCTTCATTAAAGAAGAAAAACTCAAAGTTTTCTTCAAATCTCTTAGAATTTCATTATACGCAACAGTATTTTGCAGCCTATTAATAAGCTGCGTAACTTGGTATGGATAGGAGTAAATACTTTATCTGTCAGACTGCAATCGAGTAATTACGAAGAGCGTGTGACGTTTTCGTGGCCTTCCCGCGTCAAACTTGGCACAGCAATATTTTTCACTACATAGAGCTAACGTAACAGAACGGAATGAGCTTTGTGCGTTTCCTCGCCGAGTATCTAAATATTGAGATGGCGTGCTTCGCAAAAACACATTTCTCAAAAATATTGTTATGGAACATGAGTGCACTTTCAAGTCATCTCTTTACGTTCGTTATCATTGAGTAAAGAAATAATTTTTGTGTCGATTTGAAGGGAACATTACCTTTTACGGCTTTCCGAGTCTGGCTTATTCCAAATTTGCCTGTTAACGATCATATTATCCAATAAGGGGTGAGTAACTCCAAAAAATTCATAGTTTCGAAGCATATTCCGTACGTTATCCAGGTAGCACATTAGTCAGCACGATGTGGCTTGGGAAGGTAGGAATACGGTGACCAGGAATAGCATTCAATAATGTGTTCAATAGGGGGCAGATTTTAATGAAATGTTCTTTTTCTTTTAACTTTTGAACAATTCTTTTTAGTTTAATTTTTAATTTTTATAATATATAAAAATGAAAATGCCCATACTTATGACCCTTTTTACATTTTTCGTCGATTTCGACTAATAAGTCATGCTTTTACCTTTTCCCGTCAATTCCGCTGATATCATCGATTTTAATATCATTTTAATGGTTCTAACTTCAAATAATATTTATGAGATGCAACAAGTTCTCCTCAGAATTTCTGAGTAGTCATTTTCATTTCTTCGTTCAGAAATTGTAATGGCAGACGTATGTAATCTAAGGTTCCTCTAATGTTCCTGTTCAATTTAGATATACAAATTAGTATATTGTATTTTCGTTTATCCTGAAGTTCAATCTCACAAATTAATGAAATTTAAATCTGTGTACTCATTTTATAAATGGTCCTTTTTGATTTTTGTCTACTTCTCTTTGTCGGTGGCCACTTTCCACTTGATGATCTTGAGCACCTATTTCACCCGCACGTTTTCGTGAGCCCTGGAATACCTCCCCCACTCCTTCACTTAAAGTGGTTCAATTTAGAATAAATGTTAGCGACGAGCGTTGTTTACAAAATCCCGTTATGATAAATGTTCGCTCCGGCATAATAGATTTTTTTAAAATCAAATTTATCGGTAAACGGAGCGACATTTTTGACATAATAGCCCTGTCGTCGAAATAACTAAACACCCACTCGTCTACCATCCAGCGAAATGAGGACTGAAGAAAACGTGCGCAAAATAATAGCACCATTAAGCAGAGGCGTAGTATCTAGGTATACCGGCGCCCACGACAAGCATAGAATTTTCACCCCTGTCAGGGTACTTCAAATTAAAGTTGTTGTTATTGGTTTTTAGCGGGTATACTCTAAATAGCACGCCTTGTGAGTAGCGCCCAAGGCACGTGCCATGTCTGCCATACCGTAGATACGCCTCAGCCATTAAGCAAGAATAATGTTTCTGTATTAAAATCAAACATGCTGTTAAGAAAACAAATGCAATTTTTAAAAATACCTGCGCAGGAAACTTGCCTACCACGCTCAGCCATGACGCATAACGCCTACCGCACACAGCGCGATTTCTACGCTGCCTCCGCCGACGCGACCACACGTCAACAAAACAGATCTCCGCGCGAGCTCGTGACGAGCGACTCCCGGCGACTGGGATGCGTTCGCAATGCACCGCGCCGGAGATCGTCGCTGCCCGTTCAGGACCTCCGCGCGCGCTCCCGCCCGCGACCTGAAGGTCGCCAGCCTCCAAGGTCGCCACCCGGTCTGGCGCACCGGCGAAAAACAAGAATCCGCGTGGCCGCATCAAGGTCAGTTCCGCAGCGTGTCACCGGCGCCAGACGCGTGTGTCACCGGCCAGGAATCGGTTGCTTTCTCGTGAAAGGTACTCGCGGATACGTTCGTGCGTAATGGATGTAAATGAGTGTCTACACTTCGATTAAAACTTCAAGTCCGTTGACACTTCCGTCAGCTGTGACGATGTCATCCATTCGTGAGCTTGAACGACAGTGTACTGACGTCGAAGCGTCACTATTGTTACGTGCAAGCTCCCTATGGAATGGCAACATCATGGCTGACGAAGTTTGGACGGACTTTATGTTTTAATCGTATCCGCGAGGAAACCTTCTTGCTTGTCGCTGTTGAACGAAGTAACGGCTTCTCCCGGAGACCCGAAGGCGCCGTGTCGATGATTGGGTTCTGGTTGAATGGGTAAAGACTTGCGATTCGTAGGTGCAAAGCGAAAAAATCATCGCAAATGCATGGATGGGCATAAACCGGGAGGTTCAAGGCTATGGTGTCCCGAGTTGCATTCACAAACCGGTTTTATAGTGTAGATGGTATGCAGCTGATTGAAGCTGCAAGCATTTCTGTAGGAGATTTTGAGATTTTTTATGCGATTAACTTGTCTTAAGTTCGCAGCATGCAACAGTATGCAAATAATGCAACCAATGTTTCATATTTCTATTTCAATAGAAAGCCTTCGGCATCCTTGGCGTATCACGATACTCCCGGATACGCCAGATATTTGGGACTACACATCACACGAACTGTTGTGAAATAGTAGGTACGCTGTTAAAAATAGTTTAAGTGTTTCTTAACTAAATTAATTTAAAATAAACATTGAAGTAATACTATTATTCATAATAATAATAATAACAACAATAACAATAACAACAACAAAGGAAAACGTGTTAAAAATTACGATATGTAGTTTCAGAAATTTCACCACTCTGTGATTATTCATTTTAAAAGTTTGTCATGTTACTGAAGTAATGCATGATGTGATCAATATGACATGCACAATTTCAAGGGATGTAGACGTACATTTTCGAGACTCTTACTAAACATCGCAATAAAAATCGTTTTCAGGAAACTTTTAGCATATTAAACACGCACGTTTTGTCACAATTTGCAGACACATGGACATTTTTGGTAAGTGTGCTTAAAATCAAACTGGGCCTACCGAAATTCATTTGAGCTGTCTTGATGCGTTTCCGATCTTCTAAACACGAATCTTCTCCGGGGCAGGCACAGCCTCACGTGATGACCCTCGTCGCCCCGAACCCACGAGCCTCGCACCCGGCCGAAATGCTCCCAACTGAGCGTCCGAGGCTTCGTCAGGTGAATAAGAGGAGTGAAGCAGCCCGCCAGGAATGCGACTCATGACTCACCCAGCCGCGAGTCAGAGAGGCGACCGCGAGGAGTCGGTCCTTCGGCCTCCGATGCGGCCGCTAAGGTCGAAAGTCACGTCCGGTCGCAGCGTTCGAGTAAAACTCGTCTTGGTTCGCAGCGAAATCCCCGGCGCGCAGCTACAGGGCATGCATGGAAATCCCAAATGGCCTGTGGTGCGGTTCTTTCAGACATGTTGCTCCCGTGTCAACTGCTGTGAATCCCGGAGTTTAACGCTTTAATTCCACGTGGCGAGTATCTTGTTAGGTTACGGAAAGACAGATAGAGGACGATCGTTACAGAAATAATCGCACCATTTGAAAGTCTTATTAAAGTAATGTATACTATTTTATACCCTCAACCCAAGAGTTGTATACTACTTTATACCGCAGGTCCTATAACCTTAATAAATGACTAGTTAATCATAAATGTAACTCTACTTATTCCAATATATTATCATCTTGGTTCTTTGTTTGTGACCAGGGCACAAGTGTCGTTTAGTAATGCCAACTCGTTTAAATGTATTTGAGTAGTCGTACGTTAAGTAAGTCACCAGGATTTTCCTGCATTCTTCGTCTGAGCGTGTAAGAAAGTGGTATGTGCGTTCATTAAGTGTAATTACGTTCTGTATGCGGGCGAGTTTGCTTCGAACATGGCCGAGACTCGGTCAGCGTTCTTGACCGCCAGACCTGATCTATATAATTCCGGTAACGGGATAAAAGTGTGAAAGAACAAGTCCCTACAAGGCAGAGAAATTACTTTTTTCGATTCATTATTAACTCAAGATCTATGGAAAATAAGGAATTCAAAGATTTTGTCTCAAAGTTGCTCTTTTGCCTCACATGAAGTAATTGTTCTACCTGCCTCAATCGTGATACATATTCCACAGTGTAATATTGAAATAAAACTATATTTTATGGCAATTCTATGTACATAGATAGAATAGAATACTCTAAAGGTCACTAGTTTGAAATGAATGGATGGATATGTCGTCACCTTCTAGTGAATTGTCATGTGTTGCAAAAGAGTTGTGTCCTTTCACAAAAATGTCAGTGATTGTAATTATGTGGTGCTTTACGTTTTTATGCTAAGGGGAACAGCAGGTGTTTTTTGTGATATTTCCCTTCAACATAATGCAAACATATCTTATCTCTAAATATAAAACATTTCCATTACAATTTCAGAAATACTTGTATGATGAATTCTGGGTTCACAGTGAATAATGATTGTATTGGTCCAGAATGCGTTAACTTCCTATATTTCATTAATATCCAAGACTTAATAGTAAACGACATAAACAATATTTTTTTCTATTTTCCATAGAATGAATATGTAGAACAGTTCTCATTCTTCTACAACCACATCCCACACATGTCTAATTTTCGGTGAACATTTTTGCTGCTCGAAATTTTAAGATGTATCGCAATTTTTCAAGCCACTTTTCAACCTTATTGATTTTCGTGGCATGAATTTTTTCTGCATTAATTTATCCAATTGTACTAGATCTTTAAATGCTGTCATGCACATTTTTAACATTTTGGTAATTGTTGAGTAATAACACTAAGATGATAAAATGTTTCGATAAATAAAAGTGGCTTGAAAAATTGCGATACATCTTAAAATTTCGAGCAGCAAAAATGTTCACCGAAAATTAGACATGTGTGGGATGTGGTTGTAGAAGAATGAGAACTGTCTTTCCATTAGTTTAAATTGTTGAACAGAATTATCCTCTAAACATTCGAAAATTTAACAAATTAGCATATTTAAATTGAAGTGTGCGTCTTAAAAATTAGCATTTATCTAATTCTGCAATCTACTTGTATCTCGAAACGGCTCCAATTTACTACATAATTGTAGTTACAATTATCAAACAAACATTTCTTCTGTAAATATTGAAGTCTTATAAGTTCTCCTTGAAAAATAGTAAAAATTGAGAAACTTTAAAAAAGAAAAGCATTGTGACTACGGGATCTCATTCATCTCCCTTCCGTTGGACTTCCAGTCCAATTACCCTCCCCACGGCTCTGATGAAGAAATCGGGCTAGTCCTCGCTCGACGCGACGCCGTTCAGGGGAAGGGCCAGTAGGTTGGGAGGGGAGGGGGGGGCGAGCGAATGCCCACGTCGCGACGCGCTGCATTTTCGGCAGTATTTCACCAATTTTCCGACTGCAAGTTGGCGCGTGGCCATCCTCGGTTGACGAAGTTGCTTTTTATCGCGCGCATCTGGAGGGGTGTTCTGACAGCGAATACGCCACCTAATTAAGAAAAGTTTCCGAATAGAGGAGTGCTCGACGTGCAGAATTCCGCCTTTAAAGGGGACGGCGCGGAGCGGAGCAGTCGGCTGGCGGGCGGGGACGCCGGCGGCAGGAGAACCGCGCCGGCACGAAGACGCGCCACGGAGGCAGCGAATATACATGCGAGATGGCACATTTAGGTAGGTAAACATCTATTGCATGTAGGCTATACTATTTTTACGCAGTTGTTAAGAAATGTAGTTCGTAAATTCTAAGGCGGTTCACGAAAACTTTGAGGAGCCATTTTTAAAAATTAAACGGAACATTTTTGAGGTTAATTTCTGCAAATGAATTTATACATTTCAATTTAAATATTTTAATTTATAAAACATAGGATATTGTGATCGTATATTTTAAATAATATTTTTACCACTTTTTGTGTACTAGATATAATTTAAATTTAAAAATAGTTCCAATGTTTATAATATCAAATTTAAAAAATAAACTAATTGTTAACTGTATTCAATGAGATTTTTCTTTGAAAAAAGGGACTAAGCATTGTAACTACACTGACAATTTAAACTTTATTTACACAGACGTGTAAGGCACGCGAACAAAATTGCAGAGTATATTTTCATATCTTTTTTTTTTTTTCAAATAATCTGAGCAAAAAAGTATAATATTTAACTCAAATGGTATTAGAAAAATAATATAAATAATTACGATATGTTAATTTTTTCTGTCAGTTTAAAAAAGTTGATTATACTAATAGAGAGGTAGTAGCGTGCTTAGAAAGAACGCCTTACCAGCAACAAGGCCCGATCGTTCTCCATGTTATCGCGGAAGGAAGTATAGGGCCTATTCCTTCATGAAGGACATGACGAAGGATAAGAACTGATTTGACCTTGAAAATAGATATTGCCGCGGAAATAATATTTCCGTATCAATTCTTGTGAAAAACGCTAATTTTTTTCTATATTCAGAATTCATCTTGTACGTAACTCAGGATAGGAAACTCAGAATTATGAAAACGTACTCTCCCTGTAGCTCGTCACACACAGTTCTTAACTGTTGTTGACGTAAAATAAGATAAAATAAAAAATAATAGGGATCGATTGTACTATTGATTGTGAGATCACAGGTTCGACCTCGGCATGTTGTTAGAAATTTACTTGCTGCATTTAACATTAATGAGTTTGTGGCGCCTGTCGTATTTGCATTTGTAGGCCGACTGGTCTGATTTGTGATTTCTGTGATATCTCTGATAATGTCCAGGCGAATGCTGGAGCAGCATTATTGAATACGGACTACCGAGCAATCGCTATTCTTTCTTCTCTATTCCACCCTCATTTCCATCCATAGAGTCGAGTAATGGGCCCATCACCTTCCCTCGTAGGAGTCTTGATGATGGTGAAAAACAACAACAACAAAATTTGTTCCTCGGTTTCTGAGTGAGAGGCTGAAGAACCCCAGTACTTCCGGGTATGAAGTGTACCAGTAAAAAGTTTTAAAATTTTCTTTGAATTTGTATATTTTCAAGAGAGGGGAGTGGTTGCCTCCCCTTCCCCCCAGAGCTGCCAAATGTTGAATGAGCTTCTTTTCAGAAAATTGTAACAGCAGTAACCAAGAGCATACTATCTTAATGGGGACAGACAAATATGCGTTGTAATACACAATAACAAAAAGAAGTCCAAATATGTTTTTAAACATGGCATTTCTAAATAAGAAATGCAATTTTTAATATTCAATTATTTAATTATTTGATAAAACGCACATTCCAATAATACGGAACATAAGCACCTTCTATTTCAAACCGACAAAAGAATTGAAGTTAATGCAAATACAAAATATCATTTTCCTGCTATAATAGAACATCTTAATAAAATATTCAATGCTTCTGACTGTTGCAGGGACTATCTGTAGCAGAGGAGATGTAATTATAGTTAGGTATATTTTGACCGAGTATAGCTTATTTTTTGCTGTATTTTTATTCCTAGTATACATAAGAACTGTATAAGTTATTTTACGAGAAAGAAATGTTAACAGACACCGATATTATTAACAGAATTTTCTAAACAGAAGGGCTTGCAGAAATGTTAACACACACTTCACAATTATGTTATATTCACGCATTCATACCAACACCTCCTTTTTATGGATTCGGCGGAAATATTATTTAATTTTATGGTGAAAAAATAAAGAATGAAATAATATTCCCCATAATATACTTTCCTCAAAGTCTATTCGGATTTGTTCTTCGTTACTTGGCTTTTAAAAAAGGCTGTAGATGAAGAAGTAATCCCTAAAAATTGTGTGGATTTCATTTGAAGAAAACATATTATTTGTATAATGAAATTCGTTGTACCTTGAAACAGTTATGAGAAAACGTAGCTCTCATCAAATTACAATATTCATAACTGTCAAAATGAAAAGAACAAACGAATACCGTTTGATGCGAAGGAGGGGGCCATCCGCGGCAGAATGAATGACGGATCGATGTGCGTGTTCCTGATCGAAAGCTGTTCTCACCTGGTTGGGGCGTCCCCGCCGTCGCGGAGCTTCCGCGACCTGCCACCGCGAGCGCCACGAGCGCCGCGAGCAGAAACATCGTGGAACCGAGTCGCAGCATCGCACAAACTCGAAGTGGTGTCCCTTAGAAACGTTCCTTTCTTATATACGCATTAGCACCCGGAGCTTCACTGAAGGACGATTTCTTCGAAAGGAGAATTTACTGCATCGAAGCGAATCATTACTTAATCGAAGGTTGGTAAAGTTCCATCATAAATGGGGATTGTTTTCCTGGTTGAAGACTTCAACATGGAATCAATTTCTGTGTTGTTTTGTTTCGTTATCTCAAAAGTGCAATTATGATTTTACAAAGCCAGTTTATTGCAAATGTATCAAGTTCGTTACTACAAAGGCTACGATCTAAAATTTATTAAAGGAAGAGGCAAGATAATATAAAGAACCTTCAAATTTTGCAGTCTATGATTAATATTAGACAAAAGGGCATTTGCAAAACGGATAGAAGGGCCATTATTAGAATTGTATTCTGACAAGAACTTATGAAGTTCCGAAAAATATGGAGAATTTGTTGTTACGACTACATAAATTTGATATTTTAATGACATTCTATGTAAAGAGCAGTACCTAAGTTTCGCATTACGTCACAAAATACTTTGTCCATTATAAAAGAGACATATCACTTTCTTGCACTTGATGATATAGATATTTCAATGCAATAGAGATTATATAAAATTCACAAGGATCGATTACTTTTTTTAAAAATGTTTAAATTATCAATTTTAAGGGTTTATTTTATTAGAAGATTCTTCTTGTGAAGAAACTAAAAATTTAGGAAATTACTTCACAGGGCGCATGCGCTCAGAAGCTGCTCTTCTACTTCGCCCAACTAGCGACCCGGAAGGGGCGGTCCTGAATTCGCGATTCGGAGTGGAAAGAAGTCCAGTCTTCGCATGGCATAGTTCTTGATGAACATGGTGATGCGTTTGAATTCTGAGCGTATGCCAGGGAGAATGGCTTTAAGCTCTCTGTCTTACACCGTATATGTGAAGGATAGAAGAGTTGACATGAGAGCTGAATGATTATGAAAATAAACGATTATGAAATATGATGGTACACATATGTTGAGTAGTAGTATGAAAAATAATCAATGCCACAATCACAAGGTGAAAACTCGACTCTAATTGTCAGCTCATAAAAAAGTCGCACTCCACACCGATATACGCATACCAAGATTTTTCCGGCACGCCTCGTTGATGTATAGCATATCAAGAAAATGCCTGGCACTCCTCGAGTAACACGAAATTATCTGGCTCCCCTCTTTGAAGTATAGCATATCAGTTTTTAATAGATAGCTCATTACGTTCTCAAATATATTATTAGAAATATTTTAAAAACATACTTCATAGAGATCTTTTGTAGCGTAACATCGTCTTATTCTCTCATTACTACTTCTGTATACTTGATCAACTGGAATGGAAAATGGCGGCTACGTAATCGTACGTTGTACAAGTGACTCTTTGTCTCTTGGAAATCTACAAATTAAAATTGTATGAATTTCAAAGTCAAAAAAGGTAATTCGAATTGAAGTTGCCAGTGTATGAGTCCCACGATAATATGACGATGTAATGCTACATTCAATTATGAACTCAACGGATCAGTATCGATTTTTTTTCTTCTTCCGCTAAGCGCTTCGGCCACTCAATGACATGATAAAAATGCAAAACCTTTGATTGGACAAGGCATCCTTCCCAACGAAGTATCAGCTGCGTGGAGTCCATTTAACGTAAAAACATGGGAGGATATAGGAGCATCCGTGTGCAACGCTGAGAAGAGTTCATCCAATGGCATTGCGTGACGATGGATTTTTAAATTAAGAATTAAATAGATATATTAGTTTTATACGAATGTAATGCGATATAGTATGTCACATTTTTAGTTACAATTAAAACGTGCTTACACTTTGACTATAACTCAGAACCAACAGTAAGAGTCTCATAACCAGGCATGGTTGTCTGTCGCACGCGTGAATCCTAGATTTTCTAATTTACCCATCAATGTCTAATTACTAATTATAAATCGTATATACTAAATTTGAAACGCCTAATTTTGTCTGATATCTTCCTAGTCTCCGCATTCTAGATTCGTCATGCTTCACATACGTATTGTCAGTGCAGAAGAAAGTGGATCAAATAAAACATCGACATTTTGCGAGCGGTGTTATCCTGAGCGGAGGGGTTTATTTCCGGGTCAAACACAGTGATTTACTCTTTATAGCGGATGGCTGGTGGACTATTTTAAAGAAATGTTTGTCATGAAAATCAGTTATTTTTCTAAGCATATTTCTTCACTGAACTAATACTAGTGGTGGTAACTCAGTGCTCTGTCTTATTATTTGTAACACTTTCAATTTTCAAAAATTCAGCGAGTTTAACAAAAAGGAGACCGCCATTTTTAAGTGTCCTTTGCTCTAAAGAAAAAAATAAATAAATAAAAGTTTAGATTCGTTAAAAAATGCCTTTCCTTCGAACCAATTTTATGCGACTAGTTTTTTTCAAAAAATGTACATGGCCTTGTTTAAGAATCGAATTTTTTATAAAGAGATTTTTAAGAAAATTTTGAAATTGTTATTGAAGCGGCATGTAAAGTAACCCCAAAAATCAAAATATCTGCAGGGATTCAAATTGATAACATCAATTTTGGACAAACTCATCTGAACGGTTTAGGCGAGAGCGATCAACATAGATGACGGACGGAGAGATGGAGGGACAGACGGCTGACGAACAAGTGGCAGATGGACAGACGGGCGGAGAAACGACTAGCAATTTGCCAATATGCCGATATCAAGGACCCCCAAAAAAACAACAAAGATTCTAACTAAAAGTATTAGAGGAAGTAATTTACGTCGTATAGGAACAAGATTTATCCATTCTTTTCGATATCAGGACCCCACAATGCAAGCTTTTTGTCGAAAAATCGCCGAATTTTGGCACAGCATTACAATACTCTCTTCACTTCATAAGTGCGTAGTACGATGAGAAACAAAAATACCGGTTTGGTCATGCCATTTTATTTGGGCTCTGGAAGTAAAATGACGGTTTTGGCGTGCCCCTTATTTGTGCCCTGGCCGTATGTGTAGTCCGCGAACTACCGAGTGTTTGACTACACGTATATTTCGGGTGTGAAAATGTTGCCAACTCATGTTTCATGACATATTATAATAATTGCTAATAAGAATCAAATGAATTCAATTAGTGTACTTACTCCCTTTCCATCAAAAATTAAATATGTAATATATACATTTCAATCTCAAAAAATATAATAATAATAATAATTATAATAATATTTTTTTTAAAAATCTCTCAAAACCTAACTTTTACTTTCTCTTATACATACGTATATATATATATATATATATATATATATATATATATATATATATATATATATATCGATTTCAAGATTTCAACGGAAATACACGTTTTGTGGTCACCTGATACCGAAAAAGTGATTCTTTTCAAAACGTCCGTCGTCTGTCCGTCAGTCAGTGAACAATAGCACCTGTGATTTCTTCAAAAATGGATATTGCGCGGTCGATCTGGTTCCGCTCGAGACGCTGCGAATTTGAAAATCTTAAAAAATACTCAAAAATTAGTTTGAAAAGTACTTATTCAATAAATTTTACAATTTTAAATAAACATAAAGTTTTTATTTTAGGAGGAAATGCAATCCTTATCTCCGATATTCCAACCGTCAGTATTGAAACGTCGCGGAAGTAACCAAAGATCTGTAATTTCGAGAGTTCGGAAAACAGTCCACTGCAGTAGTGAACTTCGATTTGAAAAACGTTGGTTTAGGGTGCCGATGTGAATAAAAGATACATTTCCTAACAAAAAACACGTATAGGAATCAAAATGCGTAAACACGACAAAAATGACGCAAAGGTCCCAAAAATAACGTAAAAACTGAAAAATGACAAAAAATGCCCCAATAATTATACATTTGTTTTACCTACATGCCATGATAAACATTCATTTCCGAGGAAGCTGTGTACGCGTAAAATGCACCGATGAATAGATGACTCGTCAGCAGGGCCCGAGCCCTGGCGAGTGCCGGCGGGCCGGGCTCCGCGGGGCTTACCTGGCTGAGAGGAGGCAGGGCGTCCCTGTAAAGCGCGGGGGGCGGAGCGGAGCGGAGCGGGTGCGGCGGCGGTCGCCCGAGGAATGCGAGGCGGGCGGGCGGGTGCGCGCGCCCGCGTCTGGGGTCCGAAACGCCTGATGCAACCCCCCTCCCTGCCTCTGCGCGCCGCGTGCGTTGCACCACGGCCCGCCGCAGTTTCATGGGACCGGGACTGGCTCCTTTGGGCGCCGCTCCGCAATGCCGTGGTTTATGCGTGTAGCGAGTGTGCCCACGTGGTCGCCTGTGAGCATGTGTCTGTGCTTGTGAGCGTCTGTGCTTGTGAGCGTCTGTGCTTGTGAGCGTCTGTGCTTGTGAGCGTCTGTGCTGGTGAGCGTCTGTGCTGGTGAGCGTCTGTGCTGGTGAGCGTCTGTGCTGGTGAGTGTGAGAGTCTATGTATGTGTCTGTGGATATAAGTGTCTGTGTATGTGAATATCTGGTATGCGCATGTATGAATGCATGAGTCGGTGTATGCGTGGATATGACCGTGTCTATGCGAATATAAGAGTGTCAATGTGTGAAAAGGTTTGTGCATATAAGCGCATACGTGCATACACAGAAATGGCTTTACTAGTATTCATAAGAAACAGCTCTGAGAGAGTCAATATTAATGGGGGACGCCAACGAATCACATTTTCTCATTATATATATATATATATATATATATATATATATATATATATATATATATATATATGACGCGTCAAAATTAAATAGTTGCCAGTAATAGAAAAAATATATTCAATATGATTTTATTAAAGTGTATTTCTGAACAACGGCCCTAAACCCAATGAGCAAATTGTGCAGGAGAGGTTATGATAAAAAAAATCAGATCAAATTTAACCGATTGTGTTGTGACAAATTTTGCATACAGCCCTTTTTGCAATTAAATTTGCCCAACTAGAAAAGTCTGAATATCGATTTTCAATTGCAAATTGGACTGCATTTTGCTCACGTTGGCGCTTTCCCGTTGTTAATGGTATGTTAAATAATGACAAAAAAATTGTATAAAGTTTCATAAAATCTAAGACGGACCTCTATAAGAAAGAAAGCGGCGAAACAAAGCAAAACTTTCTGAGAACGCAACAATTTATATTCCTGAAAATAACCTTTACATGCCCCCTGTGCTTAACGCGGAACAGGGAACCATTTTTTAAGAGAACTGTGAGTAAATATTGCTTGGGTATGAATACAAAATTGATGCGTCTCTGTGCTCATTGGTCAGCGTGCTCGCTTTCCATAACGCGACCCCGGATTCGATTCCTTCCTCTTCTACCTCATATTCCCACTCCTTACTTACACACTCTTACACTTACACGTACTGCACTTACATATACAAATACACGCAATAGTTTAATTGAAAGGTATTGTTTAAAATATTGAATGCTTGAGACAGACAAAAACATCTTTTCTAATGATTAATGGAATATAAACTTGGGAAATTTGAAGGGAAAGAACTATTTTGTAGTGCTACAGCAGTGGACGTGAGAGTAATGTAAACGTTAGACAAACTTAATATACGATGTTCGAAGTTGGTGCTCAAAAGCGTCTAAAGAATGCGACCTTGCGTTCGCGTGCAACCAGTTCGCTGGCTAGGCCGGTGTTCGAAACCACGTTTTCAGCGAGACAAGAGAAAGGGACGAGAATTCCAAGTAGTCAGTTTCTGCGACTCAAGACAAGGAAGCATGCGGAACCGCCGCAATTTTGGAACGGACTTAACTTAGACTGTTTTGGGAGAGCAAAGGCATAGACTTGCTGTTACTGGAACAATAAAACGACGACAAAGAGACCGCGCTCACAAAGTTTGGACTTCATAGAAAGAGCTGCTCGTTGATCTGTATGTTGAAAACCAACAAAAGATGAATAGTATGTGTTTGTACTATCGTAAACCTTCATAACGTAAAGGAGTCCATGCACATTCAGAATATGTGACAGCTTGACCAGTCGGACTAAACCAAGTCCTTAGGATCTAACTCGCTAGCATAAAACTTTTTCGATCGGAAGCCGTCGGCTCCTGATTGTTTTCGTTCAGGAGGCGCTCTCGAGATGGACCGCAACCTCAACGCTGTGCACGTGTGCCTGTGCCAGGTACAGTACGGTTAGCTCTCTCTGCAGGGCGGATATCGACGCATCTCGCCTGCATAAAGGCGAGCAACAGAGGGGGTGGAGAGATAGCTGCGGGCAGACGACCTATAGAGATGGCAACCCCAGTCTCGCATGCCCTTATATTACTCGGGCAACTTTTCTTGAACGATGGATTGACCATTTCGGGTGGAGTGGGGGTATTAGTTACAAAGTCGGCCACTAGAGTATTTTAAGTAATGCCAACTTCTGTGAAATGAAAGTCAAAACTGCATCTTGTGCTTAACTTTTTCGGGAGTTTTAGGTGACTCCCTTGAAGGATCTGGACCTGATTCAGCCATTTCTTTCGATATTGACAATAAACCTGAATAGGGGTTCTGCACTATGAAAGCAACTGGGTTTGACTAGCTTCTGTTTCGCGCCAACGAAGTTTTAATGCTTGGAAGGTTGTCATCAGTGCCCGCTGCAAACTTTTGCCTTCAACTGTTTATTGCACAAGGGAGGGGGATCAAGGTCATCGTTCAAGAAAAGTTGCGCGAGTAATATGAATGCTGGACGACAGCGCACTCCAGCGTTTGGTTAACCCTCTAAACTCCCAGAGTTGCCGTCAAGCAACATGAATTTTAATTGACCTCTGCCCGCTATTCATTCTTAACTGGAATTGTAAACTCAACTATGCAGACGACAGGTTAATGTAGTCTCTTTATAGTCCGTAAGAATGCAGTATTTGAATAGAGTGGCTTGTAGCAATCTGCAGGAGACACTTAACCGAAAATTGGACATGTGCAGTTAGACGTCTGCCTAGACGGCAACATGATGCGCACAAACCCGGACGGGTAAAACTGACATATTCTGAAAGTTAATGCCCCACTAACAGACAACATCATGATCATTTAACTTTTCATGTTTTGAGAACGGTTTGCTCATTTTTTTAAAAGTATTGCCGCAGTGTGTGCTGCTACCGCTAAATTACCATAATGGCACATTCTGTTTGTTCACACTACATATTTTGTTTCCATTTTCGTTTCTAATGTAAATAGTTTAGCGATCACCTATATTTCCATTAAGTTAACCTTAGACTTCGATCTCGCGCACAGGCTTTTAAGTTGGAGCTTTTCATATACGCTATCCACATTCACATTGCAAACACTAACTAATGCGAGTACTTCTTTGCTAACAGCGTAACAGCGTTCAATTTCCAGCCAGCGAAGAGGTCCTGGCGTCAAGCTCATACTGGAAGATTGCTGGCAGAAATTAAATAAGAGAATAATACGGAGGTTGCGAGGATGCTACGTGAGCGCGAAGAAGTGCCGCTTGCGAAGTGCGGGTGGCCATACGAGGGGTGAGAAACGTGACCCCTTGGTGCGGGCATATTATTCTCAGTCACACGATTAGTTAATGGAAAAGGTGGGAAAGAAAGAGGGGGAGAGAGAGAAAGGGAGAGAGAGAGAAAGGGAGAGAGAGAGAGAAAGGGAGAGAGAGAGAGAAAGGGAGAGAGAGAGAGAAAGGGAGAGAGAGAGAAAGAGAGAGAGAAAGGGAGAGAGAGAGAAAGGGAGAGAGAGAGAAAGGGAGAGAGAGAGAGAAAGGGAGAGAGAGAGAGAGAAAGGGAGAGAGAGAGAGAGGGAGAAAGGGAGTTAAGTTCTTGTGATAGCGTCGTATTTGCAAAGGTACTGCTCCGACATACGCCTGGTTTTGATCGGAGAAACCACTGAAAACTATCGATGAGAACCGTCGGTCGCTAGAATTCTAGTCCAGACCTGCCCGGTCGAGAGAGCCTCCAGCTCCCGGTGGCTTTATATTGAAAACTTCGCATCCGTAGAATCGAAAGCGAAGCACGGGGAGGGCTGTTCCCAATGGGCCGCACGGCGCGAACTGGCCTGCGGGCGTGGCAGGGCGGGGGCAGGCCGGGGCGAGGACACGCGGTCGAGGTCCTCGCTGGAATTTTACGAGGGCGCCTCGCCCACTCGCCGCTTCCTCAATCGCCGCCGCAATCTTAGCCCCAGCCGTCGCCTCCGCCCTCGCCCCCGCCCTCGCCCCCGCCCTCGCCCTCGTCCCCGCCCTCGCCCTCGTCCCCGCCCTCGCCCCCGCCCTCGCCCTCGCCCCCGCCCTCGCCCCCGCCCTCGCCCCCGCCCTCGCCCCCGCCCTCGCCCCCGCCCCCGCCCTCGCCCCCGCCCTCGCCCCCGCCCTCGCCCCCGCCCTCGCCCCCGCCCTCGCCCCCGCCCTCGCCCCCGCCCTCGCCCCCGCCCTCGCCCCCGCCCTCGCCCCCGCCCTCGCCCCCGCCCTCGCCCCCGCCCTCGCCCTCGCCCCCGCCCTCGCCCCCGCCCTCGCCCCCGCCCCCGCCCCCGCCCCCGCCCTCGCCCCCGCCCTCGCCCCCGCCCTCGCCCCCGCCCTCGCCCCCGCCCTCGCCCCCGCCCTCGCCCCCGCCCTCGCCCCCGCCCTCGCCCCCGCCCTCGCCCCCGCCCCCGCCCTCGCCCCCGCCCTCGCCCCCGCCCTCGCCCCCGCCCTCGCCCCCGCCCTCGCCCCCGCCCTCGCCCCCGCCCTCGCCCCCGCCCTCGCCCCCGCCCCCGCCCTCGCCCCCGCCCTCGCCCCCGCCCTCGCCCCCGCCTCGGCTCCCGCCCCTTTCCGCCGCCCGCGCGCGCGCAAGACACGAGGGAAGTTCCGAAACGATGACAGTTTCATCGCTCTTCAATGTCTTCCAAATTGTACGACTCGAGCATTCCGTACATATGCTGCAATAATGGCACAGTGATGAAATAATCGAAGTCATCTTCGACAACTTAATGGACTGGTCTTGCTATATGTGCAAATGTCGGAGAACAGTCTAAATAAATCCATTAAGTTGAGGAAGATTACTTCAATTATTTTATCATTTAATTACGTCAAAAACACCTCATCATTATTCCCACAATAATGGCTCAGCTCGAAAAATACAAATTTGTAGTTACGGTCGTTATTTTAAAACAGTTTATAATAATGATTACGAAATCTACAAAGCCTTTCAGTAATGCTTACTCAATAATTCACAAAACAATAACCGTGTAATACTTGTATATCAACTATTTCCACTTTAAACACTTTTCTCTGAAACTTTTATGCTTCGTTTTGCCAGTATTCCAACCCATTCATTCAGTCATTCACTCTGGATATTCAATAATATGACATCTGTTGCTGTGAAAACGTCGTATATAACAAAGTGCTTTGCATAAAAGGTGAAAATATTGCAGAAACCTTTTCGTACACAAAAAAAAAATATTCATTAGCTTTAAGTTTAAAAATAAAACTCAAAACGCATTTATTTATTTATACTTTTGGGGTCTCTGAATACAATTCTGAAAGAAGCATAGTGCCTTCGCCATTACCAAGGAATTACCTAAGGTGGATTACCAAGGAATACAAGGAGATAAGTAGAACATTCTCTACGTGTTGAGAAAGCTTCATGATGGATGTGACGGCTGAGGATTTTCGGGAATTAATTAAGGAGGACACGGCTTTCTAATTATTTTTCTTCCAATTTCCCAAATATTATACAAGTATCTTTTAAGTAAACGTATAATTCTTAAAAGTTTTGCTAGACTATTAGTCCATTTTTTGGTTTCTCTGATGTGTTTTCCTGAATGTGTGTCCTGACACATGCATTAATTTTCTTTTCTGAGAAATTCGGGCTAGCTAATATCTAACACAGTGTCGTGTAGCGATAATTTACTTAATTATTAATTAAATTTGTATCTTTCTACAGTAATTAGTACCTCGCTTATTTAAAAAGTGACTTTCGGTAGTTGGTTTTCTATTCGGAGCCGTTTTCTATTTGCACTTAAAATTTGTGATGCAGTGAATATTCATATTTCAATGCTTTCCCTTCGTTAAATTAAGTCGTTAAATTCAAGCGTGAACAATGACGTCTTGTTTACATACTAAACCCAGTGTGAATTGAGTGATGGTTGAAGTTAAAGATCAGTAGGTTAAAAGTTCAAGGAAATATTCTGATAAACCCTGTCATACTTTATCTCGTATACTTTTTCTTTTTAAATATTGTCCGCATTATATTCAAATAGACAAAACACATTTTCTTAACTGTTGTAATGAGACTAGTTACGTTTAAGTAATTTTTTGAATTCATGATTGCCGATTTGTTTTCGCAGACAGGAACAGATCCAATGTAAGTCACAGGAACAGATCCAATGTAAGTCATAGGAACAGATCCAATATAAGTCACATGATCATTTAATTAATTGGAATGAGGGTAATAGCGGAAAAATGTTCATCATGTAAGTTGTTAAATGTTATTAAATTTATTCACGCGCTTAAGTTTATTTATTCCACGTTTTCCACATTCGTAAACCCAGCTTTACGTTTTCTAGTTATTGTTAATGTATAAATATAGTTTACTAATTAATTGATTATTATTTTATTTAATTTATAAACGAAATATAATATTTTCTTCCGACGAAGAAATATTATAGACTGATAAATTCAAACCTCTCATCTTTAGACATTTGTATTATTTTTGCGTGATGAAAACAAAAATTGCATTGGGTAAGAATGCGTTCTCTTTGCTAAATATATTGTTAAAACTTCACAAAGTCGCTGATAAAAACTTCTAAAAATGATGTACGAAGTATTGCTCTTTAAGTATACGGAAACTAGAGGTTGAGAAAAGAATGCTGAAGGGTTTGAGATGGGTGGAGAATCAATTGGGTTAAAACTAAGGAGGTCCTAACGAAAGTTTAAGAAGAATGAAACAAAATACTGGCAGTTATTCAAAGACAAGAAGCCATTCATAGCTTGTAAAGAACTATTTAGTTACAAACTGCTAGAAAGTAGGGTTTTGGGAATGAAAGTAGAGAGTATCAAAACAGTACGAGTTGGAGAATGTTCGAGCTACTTCATGCAAGACGAAAAGAATAGAACAAAGAGGCCAGAACAAAGTAAAGTTCGGGCCTGTTGTAACACGTGTGCTCTAAAACATCAAAAAATGATATTAATATATATATATATATATATATATATATATATATATATATATATATATATATATATATATAATATTTTTACGTAATGTGGATACCCGTATTTCATTTCTATAATTCCATAAGTTAGTGAAAATTGTATCACATTTTTCTTATACTAACTGCAAATCCTATATGAGAGAATGATCAGCACGCGTACTGCGTACCTGGCGATTTACTCCGCCTTTCTACTTGGGAGTCACTGTGCTAAAGCGTAGCGCCTGACTGCCCCCCTCCGTCCCTCTAATATTCGCCTTTGTGTGGGCGAGGAGCGTTTCTACCTGCGCTGAACCAAACCACGGCCTCCTCTACTTGAGGAGTAGACCTGCACCTGGTGCAGGTAACGCATACTGGCGTTAAGGATGTGGTCAAGGGCTTATATCGACTGGAACCCGCTGCTAACGCGTTCTAACTCGTGAGCTACAACCTCACCAAAAAGATGTAGACCGACTGCATCCAGTTCAGTTTTCCTCCTTATTGTAAGGATTGATTTCTACGTTTGCCGTGATCTGCTTAGTACGATACTGATCGATTATAAATAACCCACTTTTGTATGTTTTCAAGGAACATCAGTAGGAATGCATTCGTGAAATTTCCTGTATCGTAACGTTTGATGGTATATTATTAGTCAGACTTCAGGTTAAACCAATTTCGTGTGAATGGTCAATATTTTCAAGTAGTGTCGAAACTGCCTTGCAGAGCGCTCTGCCCCACGCGCACTCCTATCTGTATGAATGTTTGAGCTGCAGTTGCGAGTGAATGAAGCCTGTGCATCTTGCATGTCTTTCAAAATTCCATTTTGTCAGTTGGTGTTCATATTAGCGTCCAGAGTGCCATTAATGCGCCCAATTCCCCCGGAGCCCCGCGGCCAAAGCGAGTGACACGCTCCTTCCGGGAAAAGGCGAAGCGGCGCGCGCGAGAGGGCGAGTGGCAGGCGCGAGCTGAAGCCTTTAATATGCATCGGAGGGGACGGTGGTGGCGGCGGAGGCGGCGGGGGGGACGGGGGTGGTGGCGGCGGCGGTGGCGGCGGGGGGACGGGGGTGGCAGCGGTGGCGGCGGGGGGGACGGGGGTGGCAGCGGCGGCGGCGGCGACGGGGGGGACGGGGGTGGCGGCAGCGGGGGGACGGGGGTGGCGGCGGCGGGGGGACGGGGGTAGTGGCGGCGGCGGCGGCAGCGGCGGCAACGGGGGGACGGGGGTGGCGGCGGCGGCGGGGGGGACGGGGCTGGCGGCGGCGGCGGTGGCGGCTTGGGGGCCGGGGGTGGCGGCGGCGGCAGCGGCGGCGGGGGGGACGGGGTGGCGGCAGCGGCAGGGGGGGATCGGGGGGGGGGCGGTGGCGCCGACGCGACGGCGAAAGCGTAGGTGCAGGCGGAAGCGGCGTCGGGGTCAGAGGGGTCGTGGAGGCGGACGCCGAGACACGGAGAGCGCAGGCGGGGCAGGAACAGTGACGGTGATGGCGGCGGAAAAACATAGGGGTCGTCCACGAGTAACGACACGTCAAACACAGGAAAGGGGGTTTTGAGGCAGCGTTATGCTGCATTGTATAGAGGTAGGGGGCGTTATTAGTTTAGAACACTAATTTTTTTGCAACCTTGGTTTGAAGGAATTCCTTTTTTTCAGTCTTTTAGTAAAACATTACAATATTAACTATTTTTAAATTAAACTAATTAAATTGAAACATGTGTAAATCGTAACATAAACGTAAATATTTGTTTATTAATTTGTTGTTTGAATCTGTAAGATTACGAAGAAAATATTCAAAACTGATCTACATTCTAGAATCCCATTAAATTGGCGCAGTATACTCTCCCCATGCGACATCCACGAGAGGTGTGAACGGCTTGTTGTCGAAAATTTTCACGTCAGTGAGTTCTCCCTTCACTCAAAAATTGTTCCCAATCTTATTATTAGGATTAGTCAACTAATTGTGACTGCAATTATCACATTTGAATATATAACACAACTGAACTCTAATCACATCTTGTGTGCACTAATCAAAACCGAGTAACTAAAATGTAACTCTTTTTGTTACCACCTTCTCTCTCTAGCCAATCACAAGGTGCGATACATCAGTTACAGGAAAGACTATCGCTCGGTACATTATCGAAAATTTTCACTGCACACATGGTAATACATACAAAAAACTTAGAAACTTGACAATCAATTTTGTAGTAGCGAATCTTAAGTTATATGCTCATAAGCCGCACAAATTCTATTCATTTTTGAAAAGCGAACCTGTTATTATAACACATTTTCAAATAAAAGTTTTCTCATGTACCTTCCATGAGCAAAGCTGTCCACGTGTTTATCACATAATCTGTTCTTAAAACAGTTTAGGTAATAAAAGATATTGAAATAAGGTCATGTATAATTTTTCAAAAATTATATTTAGTTTTCGCTTAATTTTGCGTGAAATATAATAATTTTTAAATAATAATTTTGTCAAAAATGACTCAAAGATTTTTCTTTAATTTTTTTAGATACTCTCTATATTATTGAAAAATGGTAAATATTAACATTGCATAAGGTTGTATTATATTGATTATAGCGGTTTTTTTCTTAAATGAAATATGTTCTAAATACGTATATCTTTAAATAAGCTCATGTACAATTTTTTTTGAAAAAAACAAGTATTTTTATTATCAATCATAATTTTTGTTTGAAGTTAACGCAATTTATTTTAAAACATTCTCAAACGGCTCTAATTTTTTTTTATTTTCTTCTCCTCGGATAGAGCATTAAACGCTTAAAAAATGCAACACTACTCTGTATTAAGAAATAAATATAAAAATATATTAGTGTATTTTGTGCGTTTTACCTGAACAATTTTCTGATTTTAATATTTACTACTAAGTCACCTAATATTGGCTGACATATTCCCTAATGGCTCATTTGTTTCCTACTTCCCGGAAAGAGCATCCGCACATTCGTAAAACCGTCCGAACATTTTAAGTGTAAGTTTTCTTAAGCATAGTTGTACGCCTAGATTTTCATGGCAATGAATGCAATAGAAAGTCCCGACACGTAACTCCATTTGGGGCACCGGGTAGGCGGGCGCTGGCTGAGTTACGATGGAAGGAAGTGCGTTGATTGGGTTGGAGGCGGGGCAGGCTTTGTTCAGTGACCGCTGCGACGAGAGCGCGATGAGCTGCGCTGCTTTAATCTGACCGGTCTGAGAATAGTCGAAAAAAAAAACTCTAACGAAGTATAAATATACTCCGTTAAAATTTATTTTACGGGATTTTCTTGATCCTTTACTGAGTTCTTTTTTCTGGTAGGGTTTGCTAATATTTTAAGCTACTTTCTTTTCACGCTTCTCGACAAGAATGGGATTACACTCAAAGTTCATTTTCAGTGTAATCACATTCATGGGTAATTATGATATGTAAAAAAAGTTTGTATTCTATACCATACACATATTTACCATTTCAATTTAAGTGAATAGTTAGGATGTCGGTAGTGACTGCAGCATTTTGACTCTACTTGATTACCGTGAGGGGGATCAGGCTCTCGGGATGGTCTTGTAATCTTGAAGCAAACGCTCATCTCGTTAGAGGACACAGGACACTGTCTAACTGGCATCCGCATATGCCGGAATGCAAAGTCAAGCTTGTACCCACGACGTGGATGGGGCCGCTTCCCCATCTCGAAGCTTACGAGCTTTGCAGGTTGGTAGCGGCGCGACGTCTTATGCACATGTGGGCAAGTTCCTTCTCAAGTTCACCTGAGGATGGGGGGAGCTTGGTCACGACGAATCCAGAGCTCAACTCGGAGCCATTCGGGTTGTTCAGACCCGGGAGGCACAGAACACCTAAACCGACTCTTCACTGCGCCCACTAACGATGAGAGTCACACGGAGAAACTGGGGCAACCCGGAAGGAGATTCAAATTCCCCACCAGGGCTTGTAGTAAGAGTGGGATCGAAGTTCCGACCCCATCCGTGGCGGAAGGTCGTAGATAATATAACCGCAGTAAATTGATAAACGCCGCAAGAGACGAAAACGGGAATGGACAAGCCACACATCCTGACATATGTCTAATTTACAAAGTTTTAATTTGTTTGAAGTCGCAGTGAATTAACAAAAAAATATGACATGCTTCTTCAGAAATGCGTCGCGAAATATCAATTGGACGAACGTCCTCTACGGTGAAGAAAATCCTTCTGAGCCAATAGAGCCAGACTGATTCCTCGGAGAGCCCTTGTGATCAGTGTCATCTGTCCTTGTGGGAGGCGTCATCTGTCATCTCCATCAGGCAGCGAGCGCGGCCTCTCCGTTCCATTCACGCCACGCCGCGCCGCGCCGCGCCGCGCCGCGCCACGCCGCTGTCTGGCCAAGCGGCGGCGGCGGCCGAGTTGGCCGAGGCGGGGCGGGGGCGGGGGCGTGTCGAAAGCGGAAGGGCCGGGGCGGCGCGGCGTGGGCCTTCGGAGCCCCCGCAGCCCAATTCGCAAGCGCGCGCGCGCCTCGTGCGGGCTGCGGCCCAGCGAGGAGCCGTCGCGAAGCCAAGAACGCGAAAGCGCGGCGTCGAGTAGACAGGGGGCGTGGACTTTGTGGGGACCATACCAAAAAATACCTACGTAAAATCCAACTATTCCAGTGGCAATACATTTTAAGAATGTAAAGTTATTTTTATTTCAAGGATATTTTAGAGGTCCCCTCATTTCGCGCTGTCGCGTCACCCGGCCTCTCCTCTTTTCCGCATATTATACTTCGATTAAAACATGAAGTCCGTTGACACATAGTGAGCCGTGACGCTGTCATCCAATCGGGAGCTTGAACTGGACTGTTTTAATCGATGTGTAATAGAGTACCAGACAACAACTTTCGCGTCTGCATATTGCGAGGGGAATCGCCTCCTACATGCGGTTGTAGGCATGGGCTTGACATTGTTAAGATAACAGGGGTCCCGCCTGAATAAGTTTTTAATCTTCTTCTTTGCTCAATGATCCTGAGGTAAACAGAGGTTTTGTATTTCCTTGCCTCATTGACCGATTGCTCGAGGTTCCTACTTCAAAAAGACGCGTGTCTACGAACTGTCAGAGTCACGAATTACCTACGAACGGTCAGAAGGTGTCCGCTTCGATAAGAACACCGGATTTCCAGCAGTGACACGCGCATCCCAATGGCTGCTTTCACTCCATTGCAGACTTGTGTGAGGGTCGTTCAACGCCCAGTTCACTTCGTACCAACTTCACTCGGATTTTATGAGTCAAACGCAACTAAACATTTTTTGCTGACGTAACTCGACGGCTCGTTCTTCTGCTAAGAGGATACAATTATATAATTTATAATATTGGCAGTATTCAGGATTCAAAATATTTTAATTCAAAATTATTTGTTTGAAAACTTTTAAGGAAAAGTTTTAATATGGCGCGCAATCCCACTAGTTATTGTTGAGGAAGCCAGCTCCCTCGTTTGCGCCGTTTTGTTGGCTCATAACGCAAAGTCATTTCTCGAGATGGAATGAAAGGAATGGAACGAAGTTGATTGTAGGATGTGCACGATTATTGGCGAATTTCCTTCACTCGCGAGTACATTTTGACACACAGCTGTATAATGGGTGTATAATGGGCGGTGATTCAAAAAGTTTTACACTTAAGCTAGCTGGTTCAAGTTAGCTGAGCAGAAAATTTGAAAAGCGTCTCTCGCACATTTCCAAGTCGGCGAGAAGCTTACTAACGCGAAGGTGGGGCTTGTAAGGCCAGCGCGTGCCTAAAGCCGGTTTGTTAATGATCATTTTTTTAATCATTTTTTCTGAACACATGATGGATGGAAAAGGGTGTCGAAACTGCATGAACGAGATCAAGCGTTTTACACGGTTATTTTTGTTTTCGGTACGTAATCGTGATGAAAATATTTCCTTTGGACGCCGCAGAATATCAACCACTTGAACAGCATCGATGGTCATTTTATTAGATTATATAGTTTTTAAAAGGTAGTACGGATCGAGACAATATCAGAACATGTTTTATATCTCACCACATTAATTATTTCAATTTACAGTTCAACGCATAAGAACACTGAATTTTCTGAACAGAAGAACTATGAATAAAAATGACCTTGTGAAACGGGTTTTACACACGTGCGAATTTGAACGTCGGGCGTCCGATGGACTAAGACTACGTATTTGGAAGAAGAGAAAGTGGCTTGTTTTAGGTTGTCATTGTGTTCGAGGAAGTAAAATTTATCTTCCAAAATTCAATTCACTTTAAGCCTACCATGCTGATATGTGAAGCTGCCTGGAAACGAAATTGCTCAGTTGTCAAGAAAACAGAAGAAATGGATAACCACGCGAGATGGATGATATGACTGTCCTAACAACTTTGTATAATATTTGCAGTTATTTTTTATCAACGAATATCAAAAGGTCAGACATCGTGTCTGAAATTAGAAGTACGAAAAGACAATGTGGCTGTTTCACATACAAATTGAACTTTGAAGAGCGACCATAAAGAAACTTTCTGTGTTGAGGAGAAACATGAACGTGATAAGTACAAACATTAGTTTATGAACACAAAGGTCATGACATAATATAAGTGTAATTCGAAAAAAAAGGATGTAACTCACTGATGCCTTGGCAAGTTTACGTTGTTTTACGTTCATTACATAACGTCCAAAAATAAAACAAGGAGCGGAATTTTCTAAACGCTTTTTATCGCTTTTATAGGAAAAATTATTTTTTGTGATATTCGGAAATTCTGAATTTAACAAACAAAAAACACACATGAGAACATTTGGCGTACATCGTGAGTTTTGCCTTTCTGAATCCTTACATAGCTTCACGGAACTCGTAATCAAATGAATTCCTAGGAAGCGAATAACCACATCGTCTTCCTCTCGCTTCGGAGAAACACGAAGGCGCCCAGCGGAGGTGCGCCGGCCGCTTCGATTCCGCGGCCGCTTCGATTCCACGGCCGCTTCGATTCCGCGGCCGCTTCGATTCCGCGGCCGCTTCGATTCCGCGGCCGCTTCGATTCCGCGGCCGCTTCGAATCCGCGGCCGCTTCGATTCCGCGGCCGCTTCGATTCCGCGGCCGCTTCGATTCCGCGGCCGCTTCGATTCCACGGCCGCTTCGATTCCGCGGCCGCTTCGATTCCGCGGCCGCTTCGATTCCGCGGCCGCGCAGTTCGGGGCCCAGCGGTTATGTGATGCTCTGCCTGCAAAGGGCCTCTGGAAGCCCGGCGCTCGGCAGCCGCCCGCCCACCCACTAGCAGCTCGTGGCTTCACGAAGGCGAGGCAAAAATATGCACTGGCTAGAATATCACATGTAGCTGCGAGGGTTGGGACGTACGCCATAGCAACATTTTTTTGCAAAAATAGGAGCACGGTCGGAAAATGTGAAATATACATGTAAAAGGACAAGGTATGGACAGAGTGAATGGACACTGGACGACTCACAAAAATTGAGTTTCTCATATTTATTAAGGTATTTAAAATGACAGTACTGGTTTCATGTTCCAAAACATTATAACATATACGGGATTATAACATTCCAAAAGCGTTACATTCCCGTTCTACGGATAAAGAACTGATTAGGCAGATGCTCGGTTACTACACGTGACACATTGTTTCGCACACTCACAGGTCGTCGTTTGCGTGGCTGATCAGTGGTTGGTAAGCGACCTCGCAGAAACTCTATCTCACGACTGTCCAGTATGGAAGGGCTTTATTTCCAGCAGCTTTCACCAATTCCCTGTGACTATTCTCGGGCATTTTCCCCATGGAGGACGGCTGTCTTGGAGTATGAGCGCTGCTCGACACGGGTTACATTCATTTCGAACTGTAGTGTTCGTACGACTGATTTCAACTTGCTCTCGGTGCAAGTAGAGACCCTTATACAGCCCTATGTTGCTATGAACACAGCATTTCTTGAATGCGACATATAAAATTTTGTGGTTCGATAACATTTCTTATAGAAAAAAAATAGTTGCTATGACTTGTAACCCAATCCTCGTATTATTTTCCACGAAGGTTTCTCCTCTGCTTGTTTTACAATTTTCGAATAAGTGAATCTAGAAGGTAAAAACCATTTTGCAATTGCTGGACACGATCCGTAATCCTTCCGACCTGCACATAAGCACTTTACGACCTCGGTTACTATCACCCTGAGAAGTAAATCTTTTGCCCAAGTGTCTCTAGAAGGACGAAAGAATGCTGTCTTCATTACAAATTTCTAATACGTGTAAAAATTGAAGTAAAATTAGGCATTCTCCGGCCGTTAAACAGTTTCAATTTTGACTGAAAAAGTCAAGTATTTGATTATGTAATCGCACGCTTCCGGGGCCAGTCATGTGAAGACTCTTGGCAGTCCGTGTGTTGCCGTGACGAGGACTGATGTCAACGCTTCGACTGTGCTCTTCTTCGGTGTTGGTCTAGCATTTCTGGCCAGCGACATGCAGGTGGGGTAGTATCTAGCAGGCGCGCGAATTAATATAGCCAGCCTTCAATAAGCAAAGGTGCGATTCTCCTAGCAATTTGCGGTAGCCAATGGTAAAAATATGCTCAGCAAAGTTAGAATATGCTTAGCACAAGTTATGTTTCTTGAAATAAAAAAAGAATGTTTATTCACTGTTTGGAGTTGGGTATTTACTAGTAGAAAGCAGTACATTAAATACATTTTTTTAAATCAGTAAATAAAGTTGGTGAAATTAGCAATACGTGCCCTATTTAGAGGCAGTCTACTTTCTTCAGATTGCTGTTGCCCTTAAGCTTCGCCGTCACATCGGATGTTTCCAGCAGGACGTTTCAAGAAAAAGACAAGACGAATTGAGCGTGTACATCCGATATCGGAATCCCGTTATGGAATCGAGTAAGTGCCGCCGGAATCAGAATGGCAACCCCTACCCCTTGCAGCGGCAATGTGTGGAATCGGGGAGTCCTCCTCCTCCTAGGAACCCGGTGCTACATTGTAGGAATCAATTTGTTCGCAGAGACCGATACGGCGGTCGTTCCTCCAATTTTCTGACGTGCAGCTTCTACAGTCCGGCCCGAGGTCTGCGCACCTCGGCCTGCTGCCCCAGCCTCCGATGCAGATAACGACCGGGGAGGGACGTATCGGCTATCGGCCCTCGCGACCACGTGTTCCGCCTGAATAGCGCTTCTGAAGCCAGGATAATGACTATGAACCTGTAGTGGTGGCCGCCCGGACATACAAGGTGGTTCAAATATGACCGGGACTGATTTTTTTTACGAAATACTTTATTAGCAAAAATTTATTTGTACATGTCATTCTTCAAAGTACTCCCCTCCAGATTCTATACATTTTTTCCAACGTCCTGGGAGCATCCTAATGCCCTTTTCATAAAAGTCTTTTGGTTGTCGGCATATCCACTCCCGAACACTGTGGATGACTGCGTCATTATCCGCAAATCGCATGCCTTGCAAATGTGATTTAAGCTGTCCAAAAAGGTAAAAATCACTTGGGGCCAAATCTGGACTGTACGGCGGATGTGGTAGAAGGTCCCACTTCAATTTGCTGATGGTTGCCATGGTTGTTTTAGCAGTATGAGGCCGTGCATTGTCTTGAAGGAATGCTACCCGTTTCCCACCTCTCTTCCGTTTGGATCGGATCTTTTCTTTGATTTCTGTTTCCAAAAGTGCTGAATAATAAGCTGCATTGATGGTGTTAGCTTCTGTAAGAAAGTCTACATGGATAACACCCATCCAGTCCCAAAAAAATGTTGCCATCACTTTTCCCGCCGAACGGATCTTCCGCGCTCTCTTGGGTTTTGGAGAAGAGGCGTGTCGCCATTCACGTGATGCCTGCTGGGACTCAGGAATAAAATAGTGAACCCACGTTTCATCAGTGGTTACAATGGACTTCAAAAATGCATCTCCTTCATTTTCAAACCGCATTAGAAGAACACTGGCAGCTTGCATGCGCATCAATTTGTTCTCGTCCGTCAAAGTGCGTGGAACCCACCTAGCATTCACTTTTCTGTATTTTAGGTGTTTTTTTATCATGTCTTCTACACTACCCACACTGATGCCAATTACTGATGCAACTTCTTTGATAGTGATGCGCCTGTTCTCACAAATAACCGCATTAACACGATCAATGTTTGTTGGGGTTATGGATGTTCGCGACCGACGATTATGAGGTTCATTCTCAACGCGCTCTCGTCCCTCTCTGAAACACTTACACCATTCAAACACACGGGTCCGTGAGAGGCACTCTTCCCTGTACTGTTTTTTGAGTCTCTGCAAAATTTCCGACGGTTGAACGTTTTCTCCAACGAGAAATTTGATGATAATGCGTTGTTCCACGCACCGCGGCACCTTTTGTTCACTCATCGTTCTAGCAAGACCCAGACGCGACTGAACAGGTTCTAACCTGCAAAGGAGGGTGGTGGGGGGTTGTGACTAGATTCTCTCCAGGCGGCGCAGTTAATGCGTATGTCGGGGTATTTGAAAAAAATCAGTCCCGGTCATATTTGAACCACCTTGTATTTCCTTCGGCAGGAATTCGGGAGCCGGCCCACCTCCCGACAAGGAGCGGTTAGATCGCCGTTCCGGGATTGGCGTCTCTCTGTCTTCGAGAGAACATTATGAAGGGACTGGTTTCAAGAACCGGTCGTGGCTTCAGAAGCGCAAAACACAGCTGTACGACAACTTAGGTATGTGGTTCACACGGGCCTTTAACTGCGACATTCACTTTTTTATTGTATTTCGCAGTAATGAATCACTCAATCGGAAAACCGAGAATCTAAAGTTATTGTGCTGCTGATGATGATGTTGACTAAGCCTTGATACCATGTTACATTTCCGTTTCATATCTCTTAATCTGCCCCATCTACATTTCGACTCCCGATAACGCGAGACAGGAGAGTGAAAGCAAAGACAGTCGGGAACCTACGGTAGAGAAGGCATTCCGCAGTTTCAATGTGCGTGATTGAACCTCGTGTTTAACTTCAGGTCATGGGAATTTTTAATTTTGGATGTTTGTTTCAGTAAAGAGACAGGTCTAAACTTACTTCAAAAAACAATAATGTGTACAAAAAGAAAGCAAAAGAAAAAAAATCGATGAATGTATGTTTGGTTTTAAAATAATTGTGGAGATGTTGGATTTCTGGATGTAGGTAGTAGAAACAGTAAGGTAATAAGATTGAAAATTTGCGGAGGATAGTTATCTCGCTTTTTGAAAAATAGAGTGAATTATAGCTATTAAAATGTGAGAGTTTTACGTTACAGTGAGATTTATTTTACAAAGAAATTTGGAAAAACTGCATTATAAACGATGCTTTGCCCAGACTAAAATAGACCTGCACAACGCCTGCACCAGCGGGCATTCTGCACTTACGAGCCGACCGACTGCCGGCGACAGCGCCGAAAGTGCTAGTAGTTAGGGGAAAGAAGCTTTGCGAGGCGAGCAGACTGACGTTGCACGACGCGGCGCATAGATTGAATACCGGGGCGTCTAATGTAAAATCATTTGTCTATTTATTTAAATGAGTGATGTCCCATATTTGAAGCTACAGTAACCATAACTCACTGTTGGCGTTCTTCTGTACACTACTGCGTATCCACCTTTGTATGTAATTGTATGTAACTGTATGTAATTTTTTTAGACGATGCTCTTTGTGACTCTTCAGCAATATTTTAAAGCAGAGGTCTCTTTTAAAACTTTATTATTTAAGTCTTACTAACAAAAATTTACAATTAAAATATTGATTGTTCTCCAAGAATGTTATATTATCTCCAAATGATAGCAATATGAAGAAACGCATGAGAGCAATCGCTCACTTCAAGTTAAACATAAAAATTAAATGTAGAAAATTGCAGGGAGGGTAATGTTTAGTGGCGCATGTATTTGTGATCATTTCCCCCCCCCCATTAAGAATCTGAAGATATTAACAAGTAAACCTCTCTGATGATATGTTACCGTCAATCATGAGATTAGCATGGGTTTTCTTAAATAGAATGCAAAGGGCTTCATATTTTATACGTTGTCGTAAATGATGAATGAAGCGTTTTCTTTGATTTGATATTAGAAATATATAATGTACTCTTGTCAGAAATTAGAGCAGAGAATAATCAAAATATTTTTGAAGAGTAATATTTTTTAGCTTTGAGAGAACCGTGTAATTCAATTAAACATAATTAATGAAAAAATAGATTATTTACTGTCATCATCAAACAAAAACAATTCAGTATCATAATTTTGTTTTTAGCAAAACACTTATGATTACATCGTAGCAAAGCGAATTACATCATCAGCCCGACAAGTTATTATAATATTTGGTGTCAAAATCAAATATGTATAATTCGTTTTAGTTTCATATTTCACGATGTCATATATCGACAACAAAAATTACCAGTATAACACAAAAAGGCAATATTATTTAAATTGTATGTGACCGTCATATTCTCGCGATTGCTCTTTCAATTTACGCGTTATGGTTCGAATTGCGAATTTTAATTGGGGTCCCCGTCCTACAATTTGACTCATCCCCACCCGTCAAATTTCTTCACATATGTATTCGAGTGGCTAACGCGCGGCTCTCGAGGTTAGACAAAGTGCAAAATGCTGTGCAGGTCTGTGCAAAAGGTTGGCATATGTCCGTCGCGTAGTCTGAAGACTAGAGCCTCGTCATTAACTCCGATACGCCTAGCAAAGCGTCAACTGGGTCCTTAATGTATTACACTCGGAGATACTCTTCCACCGTGGTATTATAAGACGATTTAGTTTGTGAGTCCGTTCGTGTTGTCGTTCTTACACTCTCGCGTCAGATTCTGAGTCGATTCCTTCACCTGGAGTACCACCAGAGCAGGGATAAGAGCCACAGTTTGTATAGTTTCCATATGTGAACTTATGCATCGAATGAGAAGGGTTTATATCCAGTTATTTTGTGTTATTTTAGTGTATATATCCAATCCAGGGTTTAAAATAATTATTTACAATACAGAAGAAAATACATGTATTTATATCACATTTTAGGATATAATAGATTAGTAATGTTTTATTTAAAAAAAACTCTTGATACAATGTACCTATGTTCAATTTATAAACGTTTCATTTCTGACTATGAAGGCAAGATAATACATTTTGTACAAAATATTACATTGCTTCACCGTGGAATGTGTACGACAGCTTATCAGGATCCTTGGAACTTTTTCCAATAGTCGAATAACCTCATCTCTAACAGAAAAGAAGAATCGATAACTGTTAAGGCCTTGCTATCTGACACGCAAAAGACGCGCTGTCATTTCTGTCGATGTAAAGAATGTACCGCAGTGCACGTACTCCACAGTTGCCAGGGAATGGGGATGAGACGTGAGTTTTGTCTTCAAACTAGAATAAAATAAAAGCTAATAGAATTAATTAATAGAATGAATGAATGAATGAACCACTTTATTTTTATGAATAAATTAACGTTTAATCATTACCTTCAAAATTATGTGATCTATTTTGAACCCTGAACATAAATGAAAGAACTCTAAAAAAATGAGATATAATGGAATCTCATTTATGTTAAGTCTGTTAAACTTAATACGTTGTTTTAATTTATTTTTATTAAACAACATGCAGTGCGCGCTACAAGGATTACGAGCGGTTGCACAATGTGTACTCAATGTTTTCTTCCGTTTTCCTTTATGAAACAGAAATCCTAAGATTCCAGAAGGAAACTGCGAGGGAGCACCACTTAAGGACATCATACGATTGGAAGTAGTACACTGCCAAAAGAACGAGCTGAGACGGAATAACTTCATTAGTTTACGCGCTGAAGATATCGCCGACCATTAACAGAGGACGGTGGTAAAGAGGCTCTTATGTAGATATTTTATGTCCGAAAACACAGCGCGTTTTTGCTTCAAGTGCTTGTCGCTATCAAAATAAGAACGTTCGGCTTAATTTAAGATTCAAATTAATTATGAAAAATTGAAAGAATTTTAAATCCTGGAGAACTGACCATCTTCCTCGCATTTTTAGAGGAAATATTAAGATAATAATAAAAAAAGGGTTTTTTTACGGAAATGAAATGCGTTTTGATGCATTTTTAAGGCATTTTAAAAGATGATCAATAACCCATTCGATTGCTCTAGATTAGACGAATAGATTGGAACTTATTTTAGCCGGATCATCTAGAATATCCTGGAAGAATTCTAGAAACGTGTTTTAGGAAGTTTTAAAGCAGCACTAGTGAAATCTGAGAATTACTGTACCGTCTTTCGTGAATTACTAAATCCTTAGGACCTAATTCTTAAGATTAATAAAAGTTAACTTTCATTCTTTTGAAAGTTAATGAAACTTAATTTTTTAAACATCTACTTCTCTTGATACTTTTTCATGCAACTCTTTGCCCGAGGATAGAAGAGCCGGACAGCTGTGTTGTGTTTAAAATTTCTTGTTATAATGTTCTTAGCACAAATGAAAAACAACACGAAAGTACCCGCCGAACGCGCCATGCTACGTTAAAAACGTAATATTAGACGTTACAGACACTATCTGGCATACGGAGAGCCAATATACTAGCTTTACTAACCATTTCAAATCTATAAATAATTTTCGACCTTCGTATCCAGGGGCGCCCAGAGGAAACCAGGAATCTAGGTTGATCCATGGGGGCTCATTTCAAACAAAAAAATTCATCCCCCTAATTCATAAACAGAATTCATTTCTTCATGCAACAGAAATAACTTATAGCCGCAAATTTGGATTAGAGATGAATACATTTTTTATATTTATTTTGAGTGAAGGGAAATTTGGGCCCTCAATTAAGTCTGGGCCTGAGGCATGTTGCCCCCAGCTGTCCCTCCTTCTGGTCACCTCTGTTCATATATAGAATTCTGTAAAAACTTTGCAGTGCATTTCCTTCAAAAAGAACACCTATTCCAAAAATAAAATAAAAAGGAATGAAGACAATCATTTTCCTAGTCAGTAATGAGAGGTATACTGTTAATTTATATTTCTTGTTTCCGAAGTATTCTACTCGTCGCTGATTAATAGTGGTATTCTAAACCTGACATTTTAATTCATATTTATGCGTGATGCGCGCTTACTAATAAAGATCTTTAATAACTTGTTTATATTCCACGTGTCCTTGTAGTGAGGACGATGCTGTTAATAATTTTTCAGTGGGATATAGTACGTGCTAGAATGTGCCAACAAATTATGTACAGCCTCACTCCCAAATAACAACAAACCGAAAAAGCGTGCACATTAATTTTGTAAAATATCTCTTCCACTCGCATCGCGCCAAGCATTCGAGGTGAAAGTTGAACGTAAAAATGAGATGGGCGAAGTGCCAATAACTCTAGCGAGGTTGATGGTGTGACTCCACTTGCAGTTTGTTACACTTTTCGTCATGGTACGGAAGAAGAGCTGCGAATATGGAAGTACGGATAGCTCGGAAACACGAATATGTTCTTTTTAACGATCCAATCTTATACTTTACAAGTAGTTTTCATGTACGTTTTATTTTTTATTTAAGATCACAGTATCAGTACTTCGTAAATAGTACGACACATAAAGGTTGAAAGTGAAACCTGAAAACTCAGCTGCAAACCAGATTTCGTTATTTTAATACGCTTTTTAAAGAAAGATGAAATACGAAAGATCTGCACATTGCATAATGGGAAAACTGAAAGTGATTAATGTTGTTATTTGCTGAAAGCGTAGGAATAATGTACAGAATTTCGTACCGCCGTTAGTTGAATTAAAAGTATCTTAACATGTGGCTAAATGTCAAGTTCTTTTGTCAGAAACGAAAAATATGATACACTAAATCATATTGCCTTGCATATTGTCAGACATAGAAAGATATTTTTAATTTATCTTGCCTTTGTGGCTCATAGTTGCCAAATAATTTCGAAGGAGTTGGCTTATAATTTTCTAATGGCATTGAGCTTCATAAGGCAACAGTTCGTTGTATGGGAGATCTTTTGATTATCGGATTTTTTGTTCTCAGGAGAGTTATTCCTTTAAAATTCCAAAATGAAAATGAAGATGTAAGCATTTCACAAGACATTATGTGGGTATATTACGAGGCAATGTTTGTCAACTTCTTTTTGGGTGGCTCTAAGATAAAGACGATATTGAATATTTGTTTTCGGAGTAAATAGAATCAAGAGTGGGCAAAAACGACATGAATATCGAGACATTGGCCGAATCAATTTATTACAAATACAATTTTATTAATTAGAAAATTTTACATTTGATCTACGTAATCAAAAGTTAATAAAATGGATCTGTAGCTGAAAAAATGTGCGGCTCCGCAATCATTGTTCAAGACAAAAATATGTTTCCCGAAAGAAACTCTTCACAAGAAGTGCACGTCACAGTAAAAACCCAGACAACATAAACATTAATGTGAACTCAACGGCAATAACGTACATTCCTTTCTATGAACACTTTTCAGAGGTCCTAATGGATTTTGGATACAGCAGATGTAGTTCTGATCCCCGTGTTCGTGTGAAGCGTGTCCTTACCTTGTGAAAATGGGATACGGAATCAGGAGAGCAGGCGGGTGGCAGTATTCTGACGGAAGAGGAACTATTCTTACTCCGGAAGGAGTCGCACTTTCTGCCACTGAGTTCTCATCTCGGCCATCTCTAAGTCGATCGCTAGAATTCTCCTCCATGTAGGGGCTTATTTTGTAGCTATGTAGCCAGTCCCGAAAATCCTTCGATTGTCGGGATTCGAATCCAGAACCTCCAAGTCATAGACACTGCAGTGACATCAATTGACGACCTGAGCCACCTAAGACGGCAAGAGTGTAAGAATTGCGATAAAAATGTTTTAATTCAACTTATTCGTTTGCAATAACTTTTGGAAACCAAACACACAATGCAAATAAAACGACGAAGTACCACGCATTAACAGCACACGATAAACATAGAAGTGTCATCTGATCTATTCTGTGCGTTTCCACACTGATAACTGACTGTCCTCGGCATCTACTTTATATTGGCCTGACGCAATAGTGAAAAAGCCCTTGGCAAATGAGATAGGAAAGTCCTCAGCCCTAGGAACTGTTTTCCGCGCTGTCTTCAGGTGTTTACAGGCCACCGGTCGCTGTCCTGCCGCCTGTCCACCAGGTAGCTGCCATCGTGTAAACGGCGCTTTAGAGCAACTTCAGCGCGGGGTCGGGAGGGGCTCGTAGTGCTGTGAGGGTGGGAGAGGGTGGGAGGATGGGAGGGCGGAGAGAGTGGGGGAAGGTGGAGGAGGGCGGAGAGGGTGGGGGAGGGTCGGAGAGGGTAGGGGAGGGTCGGAGAGGGTGGGGGAGGGTGGGGGAGGCGAGGCCGCGGCCTCCGAAGCGAGAGCTCGCCATCGATCGACGCGAGTCGCGATTGTCGCTAGTACGTAAATCTGTGTCTCTCTCCTTCGTCTTCCCGATCTTCCCCGCCCTTCCATATCCATCCAACCTTAACCCGTTCTTTTACTCTCCACACTTTTATACCCGTTCTCCCCATCCGGCTCCGTCCTTCTCGATCTTCCTTGCGGTCTCCCGTCTTTTCCCGCTCTGCCGCACTCTGTTATCTTATCCTTCTCTCTTTTACTCTCCCCCAACTTTCACTCCCTCCTGACTAACCCGACTCTCTCCTGTCTTTCCTCATTCTCTCAGCCTTTCCCTCACTCTACTACCCTGCCCTTTGCATCTGTGTGCCGCCCTTTTTTCTCTTTCTACTAATCTCGATATTTCTCACATTCACCCATTTTACCGCGTCTTAACCCGTCTTTCTCTGCCCTCAACTGTCCGCGAAATCTGCTCCCCCGCTTCCGCCATCACCATCTTCGAAGGTGATGATAGCCGCTTCGTCTTTTGGCCTCAATCCCTCCGATTCCCAACATGCTGCCCTCCCAAGAGCCCCTACACAAGCTTCCGAGTTACACTGCTTTTCATAAAAGCATTCCAACTAAATCGCTACATTGGCAATGTCCCAGAAAAGTCGCCCCCCCCTCGCCACCCACGTCTCAGCCACTATCCGCCGATCCCTTGTTCTGAAACCCTAGAAAGAGCTCCATTCTCCTCGTTACAATATGTACTCGTACGCGGAGGCTCAATGCACACTCATAAGTTCCTTCACGACCAACTACGAAAGGGGACTCGTGTCTTCACACGTTCCACCGCTGAGCTTCGGGTTCGATTCTCGGCCAATCCATGAGAGAGGTGTGGTGAACTCAGCAAGTTCTCGGCAGGTTTTCTCGGGGTTACTTCGTGTTCTCTACCTCTGATCATCTGCCAACTCATCATTATCGTGTCTTCTATTGATCATGTAGATCATCGCTATTGGTTTCAGGGACCTTTGTAGGTGAACTTCCTCTAATCCCAAGTAAATAAATAAGTAAATAATGGCCAACCACCTCATTTGCTCTTATTGATGACGAACATAAAACGAAACTCAAATACACACATTACTAGCACACGATAGAACAAAGACATAACTGCTTTCTGCTCTCTGTTGTACATTTCCACGGTGACAACTGACTGTCCTCGGCGTTCACTGTCTACTGACCTGTCTCAAAACTGGAAGATTTCCTGGCAAATGATGATGCTGCTTGTCCGTTTCAAGCTTTCGAGTTGCCCATCTCTCAAGTTGCACCACTGATACGGTTGACGATATCATCGCAACGCAACCAGTCGTGCCGCCCGTCTTGTGACCATCAACTCTTGCGCCCCGCCCCTCGCTCCGCCAGCCACGCCCCCTCCGTCTCTAAGGGGCTTCCATTTCCTATGGGGCCCACGGCGCTCCGCTAACTCGGCTCGTTGCCACTTGCCCTCCACGGAGTTTGTTCCCGTGGACGGAGGAGGGATGGCAGTGAGCAGGGCGGAATGAGGCGACGACAGGGGGGGGGGATCTTTGTTCTACAACGTACTGGTACAATGACCCGAAGCCGCGAAAAACGCATGCGTGTCAGGGCAGTGGTGGGCATTTATTTGGAGAAAATGAAAATTTACCGTTCATTGAAATGATAAAAAGGATGTAGTTTGGAGATAAAAAAAGAAATTTATTGTTTTTTGGATTTTAAAATTGACTAATTTCACAAAAATATTGTGAATTTGGACAAAAGTTCCCGGCGTTTCACATTGTAGACCAAAGGTTAAGTTAAGCCTTAAGTATATAAACTCTCTTGGGGTCACAATGACCTTTGTAGATAAACGGCCTCCAAACCCAAGTAAGTAAATAAATAACGACCAACCACCTCGTTTGCTCTTGTAGTCAATAGTGCCATTTGACCGCTTCACGCTTTCGAGATGCCCAATATTTTAAGTTGCACCTCTGAGAACTTTGTCACGTCGCAAATTAAAGCAATGCACGAGCAACCTCCCGGCAAAGTCGCTCTAGCCGCCTCTTCTGTGACCACCAATGGGTCCTGGGCAGCGTCCCTCACCTCCGTCTCCTTCCCCCTCCCCCCCGCTAACTACGCTTCCCTTCTCTGTTTCTTACACAGCCCACGTCTTTTGGCCAACGCGGCTTGTTGCCGCGTGCCCTCGACGGTGTTCGTTCCCGTGGACGGAAGGGCAATGGTGGCGGGCAGGGGGGAATGAGGTGTCGAGGGAATGAAAATAAAGTTAATCCCTTTACATAATGTAGTTCTTTCTCCGTTATCTTCTCTTCCCCCGCCGTGTTCTTTTCCGATCCCGGCTCACTCTTCAACGCAAGTTTGTTTCTCAGGCGCGAAACCAGAAACTGCTTAAGGACTGCTACATTTTTATGGCAAACGCATTTGCGTTTATTTTAAATTAACATTTGTATGATGAATATAAAATTATGGATACTTTATCTATAAAGAGATAAGACGTGCTGACTTTGAACGCGCTAGTCTCTCAAAGTACTAAAACAATATCTACAAGACTTGTTTTACCTGTGCTTGAAAGTCTGAAGTTCTAAAAGGCTGTTATATATAGCCATACTCATTTTTATATTTTGAAAATAATTATTTTTTGCGTGTTTTGCGCCTACCTTTTCAAGATAGGAGTTTATCAATGCGGGTAGTGCTGCGCAATCAGATGCTTCAAAACTCCTTCTACTGGCATCATATTGAAATTTCGCAATCTTGGCCTTCAAAACAAAACTCTTCGTTTTATGTGGTTTCAAATTCTACCGCAATCCCCTGTCCCACCAATCAAAGCAAAATTAAAGTGCGCGCACTTTGTTTTTCTCGAATGCCTCGAAAAAGATGAGGAAATATGTCGAAGTGAATCAAAATTTTCTGAAAACCAAAAAAATTTCCTTTTTCCCCCCATTACATTGCGCTATTAGGTTTCGAGTAATTAAAGGTTAAAGTTGGAAACTAGTTCTGGCGAGAAGTGTCGCGTCAGAGACGAACGGCGAGGATTATGTTTATGGTTTCCAGATGTCCGGTGTTCTACCCAACAGTCCGGTTTTCTTCATGTATGCCTGGTCAAGAAAATTCCTGGAAACCGGACAAAATATTGTCAGGTTTTCAAGAAATTTCGTGTAATATCTGCATGCATTTGTGTAACAAATCTTTAGCGTCACGGGAAATATATGGACTGACGAAAGAAATCGTCTCGCCTAAACACTGTAAAACGTGAATACTAACTCTAGTTCCACTGAATTTAAATATATCTTCTCGAGTAATAAACCTTTATTAAGAGTAGTGGCAATGAATGCTAGGTATATTAAAAAATAGACTTTAATATTTTTTTCATAATCAGGCATTTTTATGAGCCAATAAAAAAAATAAAAAGCTGTCCGGTTTTTATTTCGAACTCATCTGGCACCACTCATCATGGTAGTGACCGTGGGGATGACGGGCGAAGTGGAGAGGGGGTCGGACGAAAGCGGGGTGAATTATTGTGGGGATGTAAATAAAATTATTTCCATATTTTATTGTAGATAGAATGCATTCCCCCTCACAATATACGTGCCCGGTTACTTCCATTAGTTATGAAAAAATTGAAGAATTTATTAATTCTTTTAATCACTTCATTTAACTACCTAATTTAATATTAGTTAATAATTTCAGTTATATTATATTTACTTATGTGCATAATGTACGTATTACAGTATTATACATATTACAGTATTATATTTATTTACTTTAGTAACATATTAGAACAGCGTCAACGCATTAATAAAGTTTTGGACTTTACATTTATTGCAATCGTTTACAAATACTTGATGTTAATATAAAATAAATGAGGTTTGCGTTTTAAAAAGTTTCTGAGCTGAAGGAGAGGTGAAAAGGCAGCCCCCAGAGCAGTCTCTTGAATCCGTCCCTCCCTCCCCTTCGCTTAAATGCAATATCGCCCGGCCACTCCATTGGCGTTTGTCCTCAACGACCTCATCCTCCTCGTCACCGCATTCTCTTCCAGCTTTAGCAGCCCCCCCTCCCCTCCGCCTTCACCTCCTGATCCTCTTCCCTCCTTCCTGTCCAAAACCACAACCCCAAGCCCAATCCGTTGCCCCGAGCATTGGAAACCGCCCATTCTTTTCGTCACCACCTCCACCTCCCCCATTCTCAACTCTCACCACCACCTCTCCCACCCGGCCTCCACCCCAGATATCGCTACCCCGGCAGCTAATTCTGGAGTTCTCTCCGCCGCAAATTCATCCCAATTACCCCCGCCATTGTTATCTCCCCTCTGCCACCTCCTTCGAGAATAGCAGCGCAGACCTTTCACGACGACGAGCAGGCTGCCCGGGCGCGGGGGCGCGATTTCCATGGATTGGCGCGCGCCGCGGGAAGAGCGCCGCGCGGGAGTTGGGGGAGGGTACAAGTCGCGCGAGAGGCCCTCGAAACAAAGCGACGGCAGCGGAGGGCGCGGAAAATTTTCGAAGTGATGGCGGAATGAAATGGCGAACGACAATCGCTACGAAAGCGTTCTCGTGTTTCGGCTCGCAGTGCACACTGGATGCGCACTTCAAGTGAGTTCTGGGTGTTTGGTTTTATTTCCTTTGATCTGGTGCGTGGACTTGATCGCTAAATAAGTCTTTGAGTTTGCATTTTCATTATTATTGTGGTAAATAGAAACTCTCTTTGGAGACAACAAGAGTCAAAGGGGTGCGTGTACCACACTATTACAGAACCTGTGAACTGCTAATTGTCCTAAATATAAGGGACTGTTTTTTTGGTAATCTAATGAAAAAATATTAAAGTTTACTGGGTTGGACTCCTAAATTTTATGAGAAACACGTAATCCTATAAGTTTGATAATATAGAAAGAAAAATGTATTATTATTATTATTATTATTATTATTATTATTATTATTATTATTTGCAAAACGTGGATAACCTGCTAACGTGCCATCATAATTCTTGCGTTCTCATTCTCATCTAGAAAATGTCGCCGAGTTCTATGTTTCATTTAAATGATGTATCGCTTTCGAGGAACGAAAACCGCCGTGAAAAAGGATTAAAAAGTCGCTTTAATCTGGACCATCTCTAGAGAACAATCTGTCTGCCCAGTGAAAGTTACACCTCATCACATTTTAACTTTCCCTCCGCATCACAAAATTGGCAAAAAAATGCAATAAAATAAAATTCCAACGTTCGTTAAAGTTGAACTCTACTATTGCGTATTAGTATATTTTCATCGTAAGAAAAACTTTCGGAAACGAAGAAACAATGTAAAATATATTTTGGGTTAGAAAGAATAAAATTCGCGACGTACGACGGGGATGGCATCTTTGAGAGGTAGTAATTCAATAAGAATGTGATAATAGGACTTAAAGAGACAAAGGAGTTTAAGAATACTGCGAAATAGTGCTTGAAGAGATTGCAAACGAAATTATTGCTAACGAAAGTCGTCATAAAAAAATCCGCACAAGAAGAAGCAAGAGGAAAGAGAAGCAGATTAAAGTCGTTAGTCACAACCGGTATTCTCGGGAACGAAGAAAAACCCAACAAGAAAATTTCTAAGAACTGGCGAAAAAACAGGGAAAACAGAAAATAAGGAATACAAGATTAAGAGAAAGCATTCGCGAAGGAAAAGAAGAAAGGAAAGAGAGACACAGGGGTGCTAACCGTAGTTTATCTAGCGCGAGACTGCGTTTGTTTTGAAACAGCGAAAGGAGTACGAGCGTCAGCTTTAATTCGGTCCTGTCAGCGGCGGAGTGGCGCCTGGGGTCGGGGAGTGGAGGGAGGGAGACAGGGGGGAGGGGGGAGGGAAGAGGAATAGAAGCGACGGAATGGAGCCTGCGGCCGCGGCCGGCCGGGCAGGAGTCGGCGGAGGGCGAGGAAGCATCATTGTTCTCCAGGGCGGTCCTCCTTCCTTCCTCTGGCCCGCCGACCTCGCCACCACCGCGGGCGCAGCCTCGCGCGCGCAAGATAGCAGCCACACGTGACTGGCCGGGCGCTTCCGACGCGAGGGCCGAGGACGGGGGCGAAATCGACTGAAAAACACCCAGGCTCATAATCCAAGCATCGGTGTTAATAAAACATCGTCCCAAAACCATCGAGGTTTTTAAACATCAATGATTTTATAACTGCATTAGTGACTTTCAAGATTCATGGAGGGGGGTGCAGTGCCTCTGGCTGGGAAGTCCTAGGGTTCGAGTCCAAACGGTGGCAGGATTTTCGATACTTTTTATAAAACGCGATGTACTTTTATATATTGACCTTTTTCTTGTACAATCAACTACAATATTTATTGATTTTAATAATGAATACTGATTGAATAACAATTGATTTTTATATATATTATATTTATATTATACTTGTAGTTTATAAAGAGATTTAAGAAGAGGTTAGGTCCCGAAATTACGGACATAAATCTTTTGAGAAATAAATACCAATTAATTATTAGATAGTAATCATTTGTTTATTATTTTATATTAATACATTTTTATTTTTTCACGTGATTGTGAAAGTGAAGAGAAAATTGATTGATTGAATGATTGATTAGTGTTTCCGGGAGCGTCAACGGCGCTGCTAATTAGTCCCATAAGTGTAGTGCAAGATTTTATGGCGTGAGTTGGCAGCGATCTTCTCCCGCTGGCTGGTGAGATCCGGTGCCGACCTCCCTGTAAGTGTGAGGAGTACAACGTCCCGACCAGATATTTCCCATCAGCGTCGCACCAACCAAGTCCCAGCCGGGACAAGCTCGAAGATCCCGATTGGACTCCTGACATGTGTAGTACTGTAGTGCATGTAAGTGTAAGTAAGGGGTAAGGATAGGACAAAGAAGACGAAGGAAAGATCGCGCGCGGTCCGTGGTGCTTTTATTAGGGTACGGCTCCGGTATTCGCCTGGTGTTGACTGGAGAAATCGCGAAAAACTACCGATTAGAGCAGCCTGCCGCTAGAATTCTCCTCCAGACAACGGCTGAATTCGACCTAGCTATGTAGCTAATTTTTACAATCCTACCACCGTTGGCACTGTAGGACCTCCCGGTCGGAGACCCTACGATTACATCAATTGATGCCCTGTGTCACTAATGACGGCCATTGAAGCTCGACATATTTGGAGAGGGCATCAACCCCCTAGCTCCCCTATAACTGTGGTGCGTAACATTTTGGTCGAAACCTCAATTCTTAAGGAACATATAGTTCGCCAGGTGCGGGAACCACGAGTAGTCGTTACTTAATTTTGTAGATGACTATGTCAGTGGAACCTGCCTATCGCAAGTTTGATGATTCTCACGCCATAACTCAAAGCTGATTAAATGAATTCTCGGCTATCCGGGAGACGCCGCGTCGTTGGCTGGATTCGAGCCGCGGAGGCTTACGTATACATTAAAGCTGATTGTTCCCACCGACAATGAAATTGACACATGAATAACAAATACTGACTTATCGAAGACAAAGTAGTTGTTTTTAACGCGATTCAATTTAATGTAAGGCAATAAAAAGTAATTAGATTTGTCAGAATGTCGAGAATGCAGTTACTGTCATTTTTGGACTTGTCTGTCGCGAGGTTCAGGAGGAAGGATAAAGAGTAATTCACACCGAGTCGAGACCTATGATGTCACGTAAGCTCACCTAGGGGATTCCCTCCAACCGACGCTTTTCCTCTACGCCGCTCGTCAGATGCTTCTTTCGTCTCTCCAAAAACTCTCACGAGACGTCTTTCATGCACAGTGACAAGTAATTGTTCGCACAATTACTTTCGAAGAAGCTAGCAAAAAAAACAACATAAATTATCACGACTCGTATAATGTCCTGGAACAAATCTAATACAGTGTTATTTAACTTTTTTCATACGTCATATTACGGTGATAGCCTTTTTATCATCACTCAAATTCTTAATAGAAGCGTAATGAAATTCATGGCTCAAATTAATCGTTGGATCTCAAGCGAAGAAAAGGACACAGCAGGATGAACGCCGCAAGAATATCGAAGCAGTCAAAACATTAGAATATTCGAGAGATCGGGGAATTTTTTGGATGCGTTCCAGATCTAAATATTTCTCTTTCGGTGGCGTGGGAGGTATTGACGAGGCGTCACGCATTCAGTGAGTGCCGGACTCCGGGGACGTAAGAGGCTGCCTTTTTATCATCACACTTTTGCCCGAACCGCTGCTCATGAGCGGTTCAATTTCTCTTCGGAGCTTAAAGCGAGCCGGACCCCATGTAATGATTAATAACTTTGGGATTCTCTTTAAGATAACATGTTTTTGCAGTGAACTCAATGCCCAGATCGAAGTTGCAAAGTGTTAATTATTGGAAGCGATCACAACAAATTACTGCTGTACGAACTCCGAATATGGAGAAGTCCTGCAGTACGAAGTCTTAGTGACGGAGCTCACGAAAAGTCACACGAAAATTGATATTCTTTATTTAAGTAACGAAGTGTGTTTAGAGAATGGTCTATTTTTACTATTAAAACGTCTATCAATATATTTGACGAACCGATATACATAATTTAGAGAAGATCTAACTGTGTTTGACTGCGAAATAAAAGTTTCCACTAAAGGTAACACTTTTCTCAATGTAAAATAACATTTTTTTTAAAGTTTCACTTGTCTTGTGAACCGACAATAAGTTCAGTGTGAACACATAGTTCAGAGCGATAGAAATATATGGTTCATCAGAGTCATTGCGTAAATCTTTATGGATCTTTCTGGAGCCCACGTGTCACTAAAAATTGGCTTCATGCCGCCGAGTTGTTTGTGGAAATCTTGTGTAGCAACTGCTACACTGACTTGCCGAGTAAATACATCACGAGCAGCCTCTCAAACGTTTACGCACTCGGTTATCATTTATCGTAAAAGGGGAGGCGTGTTGGTCCGATAACAAAATGAATTGGCGTTTTTATCAATGACCTTCACATTGATACATCGTTCTGGAAAAGCTTTACTGAGTATTCAGAAAATGATGGAAATCCAAATGAAATAGATCAGTTGATCGAGTAGTGAATGGTTTTAGTAACAAATCCGCAGTTGTACTATAATACCGAGCAGCTAATTACGTCCTGGAAGTTAGCAGGACCATTTCATCCAATCACAAAACTGCATAGTACATAATTTGCCGCTTTTTTGCCGTTCTTAAGATGTGGAAAAAAAAAATTTGCCGCGGGTCATTTTCTCAAAAAAATCTGTGGTCCTGCTAACTTCCAATGGAAGTTAGCAGGACCACACCTCTAAATCAGCTACTATTGTAAGTATATACCCAAAATTATACTCCAAATTTGCCGCTTTTTATTTGTAAACGATTAGTGAAAAAATCAAACTGATATCTCAATTCCTTCAAAAAATATTGCCAAAAAAACAAAAAATAAAAGATGAGCTACTTTTGCAAGCGCCGTCGAAGAAGAAAAGACACATCCGCTGGCATTCATTCGCCGTAGCAATTCATACTCAACGCCAAAATATGCCGCAAACACGGGCTAAACATAATCAGTAATCAAAACTTTTGCCGCGGACCGGTTATATTCAATTACCTGGGTTCAAATCCCAGAGTTTGCCTCATACAACAGCTCTGAGAAATTTAAAATGCCCGCTCCTCCTAAACTAACAGCCATAACAATTCATACTCTGCGCCAAAATTTGCCGTAATTAAGTGCTTAATATAAACTATAATAAAAAAATTTGCCGCGGACCGGTTAATTTCAATTACGCGGGTTCGAATCCCGCAATGCCCCTGTAACGAACGTCCGGCGCAGGTAATGAAGACCATACCTCCTGAACATGCAGCCATAACAACTCATAATCGGCACCAAACTTTGACGCAATCAAGTACTAATTACAATCCGTAACAAAAGAATATTCTCCGGACCAGTTAAACTATTGTATAGGGATTCGAATCCCAGATTTCGCCTTCCTACGAGAGCCCTGAACACGTGAAGAAGTCCGAAAGTTAAGAAGACCGTTTCTACTAAACTATCAGCCCTAACAATTCATACTCTACGTCAAACTTTGAAGCAAACAAGTACTAAATACAATCGGTAACAAAAAAATTTGCCGCGGACCGTTTAGATTATATTATCTAGGTTCGAATCCCAGATTTCGCCCTCTTACATGAGCTCTGCGAAAGTTAAGAAGCCCGTTCCTCCTAAACTATCGGCAATAACAATTCATACTCTACGTCTTAATTTGAGGCAAACAAGTATTCAATAAAATCTGTAACAAAAAAATTTGCCGCGGACCGGTTAGATTATATTATCCCGGTTCGAATCCCAGATTTCGCCCTCTTACATGAGCTCTGCGAAACTTAAGAAGCCCGTTCCTCCTAAACTATCGGCAATAACAATTCATACTCTACGTCTTAATTTGATGCAAACAAGTATTCAATAAAATCTGTAACAAAAAAATTTGCCGCGGACCGGTTAGATTATATTATCCCGGTTCGAATCCCAGATTTCGCCCTCTTACATGAGCTCTGCGAAAGTTAAGAAGCCCTTTCCTCCTAAACTATCGGCAATAACAATTCATACTCTACGTCTTAATTTGCGGCAAACAAGTATTCAATAAAATCTGTAACAAAAAAAATTGCCGCGGACCGGTTAGATCATATTATTCCGGTTCAAATCCCAGATTTCGCCCTCTTACATGAGCTCTGCAAAAGTTAAGAAGCACGTTCCTCCAAAACTATCGGCAATAACAATTCATACTCTACGTCTTAATTTGAGGCAAACAAGTATTCAATAAAATCTGTAACAAAAAAATTTGCCGCGGACCGGTTAGATTATATTATTCCGGTTCGAATCCCAGATTTCGCCCTCTTACATGAGCTCTGCGAAAGTTAAGAAGCCCGTTCCTCCAAAACTATCGGCAATAACAATTCATACTCTACGTCTTAATTTGATGCAAACAAGTATTCAATAAAATCTGTAACAAAAAAATTTGCCGCGGGCCGGTTAGATTATATTATCCCGGTTCGAATCCCAAATTTCGCCCTCTTACATGAGCTCTGCGAAAGTTAAGAAGACCGTTCCTCCTAAACTATCGACAATAACAATTCATACTCTACGTCTTAATTTGATGCAAACAAGTATTCAATAAAATCTGTAACAAAAAAAATTGCCGCGGACCGGTTAGATTATATTATCCCGGTTCGAATCCCAGATTTCGCCCTCTTACATGAGCTCTGCAAAAGTTAAGAAGCCCGTTCCTCCTAAACTATCGGCAATAACAATTCATACTCTACGTCTTAATTTGATGCAAACAAGTATTCAATAATATCTGTAACAAAAAAATTTGCCGCGGACCGGTTAGATTATATTATCCCGGTTCGAATCCCAGATTTCGCCCTCTTACATGAGCTCTGCGAAAGTTAAGAAGCCCGTTCCTCCTAAACTATCGGCAATAACAATTCATACTCTACGTCTTAATTTGATGCAAACAAGTATTCAATAAAATCTGTAACAAAAAAATTTGCCGCTGATCAGTTAGATTATATTATCCCGGTTCGAATCCCAGATTTCGCCCTCTTACATGAGCTCTGCGAAAGTTAAGAAGACCGTTCCTCCTAAACTATCGACAATAACAATTCATACTCTATGTCTTAATTTGATGCAAACAAGTATTCAATAAAATCTGTAACAAAAAAATTTGCCGCGGACCGGTTAGATTATATTATCCCGGTTCGAATCCCAGATTTCGCCCTCTTACATGAGCTCTGCAAAAGTTAAGAAGCCCGTTCCTCCTAAACTATCGGCAATAACAATTCATACTCTACGTCTTAATTTGATGCAAACAAGTATTCAATAAAATCTGTAACAAAAAAATTTGCCGCGGACCGGTTAGATTATATTATCCCGGTTCGAATCCCAGATTTCGCCCTCTTACATGAGCTCTGCGAAAGTTAAGAAGCCCGTTCCTCCTAAACTATCGGCAATAACAATTCATACTCTACGTCTTAATTTGATGCAAACAAGTATTCAATAAAATCTGTAACAAAAAAATTTGCCGCTGACCGGTTAGATTATATTATCCCGGTTCGAATCCCAGATTTCGCCCTCTTACATGAGCTCTGCGAAAGTTAAGAAGCCCTTTCCTCCTAAACTATCGGCAATAACAATTCATACTCTACGTCTTAATTTGATGCAAACAAGTATTCAATAAAATCTGTAACAAAAAAATTTGCCGCGGACCGGTTAGATTATATTATCCCGGTTCGAATCCCAGATTTCGCCCTCTTACATGAGCTCTGCGAAAGTTAAGAAGCCCGTTCCTCCTAAACTATCGGCAATAACAATTCATACTCTACGTCTTAATTTGAGGCAAACAAGTATTCAATAAAATCTGTAACAAAAAAATTTGCCGCGGACCGGTTAGATTATATTATCCCGGTTCGAATCCCAGATTTCGCCCTCTTACATGAGCTCTGCGAAAGTTAAGAAGCCCTTTCCTCCTAAACTATCGGCAATAACAATTCATACTCTATGTCTAAATTTGATACATACAAGTTTTAAATAAAATCTGTAACAAGAAAATTTGCCGCTGACTGGTTAAATTACATTAGTCGGGTTGAATCTCATATTTCTCCCTCCTACGAGAGCTCAGAAAATGTGAAGAAGCTTGTTCCTCCTAAACCATCCGCAAAACAATTTATACTCTACGCGAAAATTTGATGCAATCAAGTATTAAATACAATCTGTAAGATTCCAATTGGCCGCGGACCGGTTAAATTCCGAAGTTTGGGACCCAGATTTCGCTCTCTTAAGAGAGTTCTGCGTAAGTTTAGAAGCTCAGTCGTCCCAAACTATCAGCAATATTATTTAATACTGTACGCCAAAACTTGCCGTAAACAAGTGCTTAATATAAACTGTAAGAAAAAAATTGACAAGGGCCGGTTGGAATTAATTACACGGATACAAATCCCAAAAGTTGCCTCCAAGGTAAGTCCTTATCATACCAATTCATACTCTACATCAATTTTTGTCGCAATAAAGTACTAAATACTATCGGTAACAAAAATATTTTTCGCTAACCGGTTAATTTTAAATTACATGGGATCGAATCCAAGAATGACCCTCTATGGGATGTCCTGCGCAAGTTAAAGAAACCGTACCTCCTAAACCAGCAGCCATAACAATTCATTATCGACACAAAAAATATCGCAAAAAAGTGCAAATGTACTGGTAACCGGATACCTTCAATTACCAGGGTTCGAATATCCGATTTTGTGTAACGAGTGCCTGGCTACATTAAGATGTCTGTTTCTAGTAAATAATGAGGCATAACGAAGCATACTCTTCCTCAAAATGTGCGGTAAATAAGTGCTTAATATGACAATTGTAATTATAATAAAATATTTTCCCAGGCTTACGTGTTTTCATTCGTCTTATATTTTAGAACAAATTACAATGGCTGTATATAGTTAATAGTGTACTCACTACTTCCTTTGGAAAGCGAGCTTCAAAGTTTACCCATTTTTTAGTCATGATGCTATAGTGACATTTCTTTGGCTTTCTGAGACCATTTCCGTAACAGAAATTGTCAAACTGCGCAATGCATCAGGGCTAAATACACAAATAGATATTGCGAATAAGAATCATCTACATGGCGAATTTTTTTCGCAACGTTTCCTGTTGCATCTGGACGTAAGTAGGCATATGGTTCACCAATGAACTTTTTATATAAGCTTATTTGGTGATTCCGTACACCTTCTCAATGTAGCCAGAGCTTTAACTGGATCTGGGTAAAATAATTCAGCGGGCAAAGATCCTCGCTATAGGAAAATGGACTGACTGCTTGTGTCTTTAAAGCTTCGAAGCAGCGATACACATGAGCAGATGTGTCTTCTAAGGTACATCAAACTGCATTTGTGGTTGGCTGGCGTAATTGCCGTTCACCACATTGTCCTTCTCCTTTTGATATTTCTCGTTCTGACAAGACATTCGGAGCATTATTCTTCCGATCAAATGTCTAGACAATTGAGAATTATGACATTTGCATTTTCATAAAACATCCATAATATTTTACAAACGCTTTAATTATCAATACTATTGTTTAATATATTATAGGAATAGTTAATGGAAGATGGTGATTTATTCCTAGAATTAATTGTGTTCTCGTGAATTCAAGAAGTATTACTGCTTAATATAGTAATTAAGTATTCTTTAAATTTATAATCTTATTTTTAGTATTCCTACAGCAGCACATACGAGTATATTTTCACTATTATTTGTAACTGATATGTAATCTTAAAATAAGGCAACATGTATTCTACAACCGAAGACTTCATCAAAGTCTTAGGGGTTTAATAAAATACCTATAATACCTTTAATTTTTCTGAATTCTTTTTTTAATGAAAATAGTTCATCAATATTACTAATTTTTAATACGTGTATGACTCCTAAATCACAAGATATTCGTGCCCACTGAAGATATGCAAATAAAATTCCAACATTTCAGGAAGTTTGTAAATTCCCATAAACCTTGGTTCGTGTTCAGCCTTCTATGTTTTACTTATGAATACCGTAGTTATAATTTAGAACAAAAATGCATTGCGTCACTCGACAGTGTCAGTGAATACGCGGAGAAACGACGCTACGCACATCCCCGTTGGCAGACGTTGCGCCTGTCTGCAGTGATGCGGCAGCCGATCTGGATTTCGGAAATAAAATGTTAACTCAATACTTTCGCAGACAATTTTTTTTTTCCTCGAAAAATCTGGATCTACTATTCCTCATGAACCCAAACACTGAAACTGAGGTATTTTTTGTAATGGAAGCTAAACCTAATTTGTAGAAGCAACATTTATCTTTTTATTCGTTACAAAGGCCTTCCATTACCAATTTTTGGTTTTCGAAAATTCGTCACTGCACCATTACAGTACTTTCTCTTTACTAGGTACACGCAGTGAGACTACAATGTAACAATCGACGGGTGCACGAACGGATGGTTTGAACAAGATCTATAGAGAAAATTCTCCAAAACTGTATATTTCCCTTTAGCTACGGATATCCATTTTCCCCAGCTCTACATAATGAATTACGTGCATATGGTATGTACGAACACGAGAAAGTAATATACAAACATATAAGGCAAGAACGTAGAGGACACATTGAACCATGGTTTGATATATTTTAACTTTCTCGCTCTTACGAATGTAATTGCAATCGTGCCCTGGAAAACTGCGAATTTCCGTCAGAAAATCTCCAATCGTCGGTTTCTGATAACGTAAGTCTTACATATATTCGTAGTAAATTTCTTCCTCTAACTCGCGGTGATGATGCAATCGTTTTTTAGTGGGTCCTTCACAATCGCTTGACGGCAAAACGTCTTAATTTAGGGGCTAAAAGCCAACTGGTCAAAAAATCTCTGGTCATTACAAGACCAGTCTAAGCCGATTTTCTTCAAGATTGATATTGACTACTGATTGATACTGAAACTTTCTACAAGATTGATTACCCGATCGCCCTGAACGAACGGCTGAGGAAGTTTCAAAACTATATTTTAATTTTTGAAGGTATTTTCCCCAAACCTTTATAAACATTTTCACAATTTTCTCAAAAATGACTCCACATTTGTTTTTATTAAATGTTATCCTCGGATAGCGTAAAAGTGAGAGTGTGGTGCAGGTGCCATTTTTGTTTAAATCCCTTTTAAAGACACACCTTGAAATAATGTTTAATTTTTCGAAAAAAGTAGTAATTTTCCTCAATATAGGGAATTTTAAATTTTTTAAAATATTTTTTCTCAAAAACCGCTGCAAATTCTTTCTTCACATTTTCTCCATGTATGTATCAAGGGAGGGTAAAAAATACGGGGTAGTGTAAATAAAATCCTAGATTTTACTTCAAGTGTGAAATAAATGGTAAAAGCATTTACTATCGAGCAAATGCATTACTTCACTTGGTGTGCATAACCTTTTACTTGTACTAGGAAGTAAATGTTGGGAAAAGAAGTAAATATTTGTTGGAGAACGCTGGGGAAATTGGTTCATACTCGTACCGTGAGGAGCAAATTCGTGAGGGTTGATTGCTCAGCTTATTCAGTTTATTACTGTGATCACGAAAGCATTGAGCTCCTCAGAAAAGATATCTGAGAAAGACTACTTAGTTTCTCAAACAAAAGAGTTTCGTGAAATCATGGAAAAATATAAGTGTTATATATGACACAGTGTTAAATAAATCGTAGTTTCCAAACATTAGGACTTGAAAGGAAACTGCACACTCTGCGATTATTACTGAGTATGAACAGGCATGTGGAAAACCACTGATACGGCCGCAAGTCAAAGAAAAACCTAGTGGTGCTACAGGATGGCACAGACTTTCCCGCATTAGTTTTCTATTTCGTTTGGTCTCGGCTAGCTATTCGGACATGCCACATACTCTTGCCAGCTGCCATCTATCGCTGCCTAAAGTACGTTTTTTGGATATTTTCTTAATTTTTCTGTTTCCTAATAGTAGAACGGAAATATTATTTTAAGCTTTTTAATGAACAGTAAAATTTGGTCCAAAATGGAAATTTTCTTTGAAAAATTTGAAGCCCTTTATAAGAGAATGGCCTTTAAACGCTATTGTAAATTCGAAATTCGAAGCTCTTTTTCACAAAAAATTGTTGAGTTTTCGAAAAACTTCATTAGAAATCTTTCGAAGCACTTTAACTCATAAATACATCAGTGTTTACAAATTGCTGTAAATGTGCATATTAACCGTGGAGAAGTTGGGGTTGCCTGAGACGTTAGAGGTGGCGCGAGGACATTTTTGACCCCTTTAAGTTATTCCTTTATAATAGTATATCTGACAACAAATAAGTGTGAAATTAATTATTTTAATGATTATCAATCATTTATAAGGTAGTATTACCATAATGTACTATTATAAACAAACATGCAAATGAATAATTTAAAAATTTTTATTAGTATTTATATTTTTATATTAAAGGACAAAATTGTCAATTATCTTTTATTTTATGTAGTGACCCCAGTAACGTTTTTCTGAATATTTCGACGACAAAAGTATCAGAAAATTCAGTAAGTTTTTAATTTTCTAACATTGTCTCACACAAAAATAAGTAAACAATTTATTGAAAATGGCTTAGATCCAATCAGAAAAATTTAGAAAGAGTACAAAATATAAGATGTTTATATTAGTGTTACAAATATTAATAAATTAATTATTACATTGAAAAATTGGAAAAGAATATATAACATGTCAACAATTTATTACACTTCACACTAAACTACATTGTTTTCTCAAAACATCACAATGATCTTTACAAACTTTTTGTTATTTAAGGTCGCATCAACTTCTAGGACATTAGTGACCATTATTGCTTGTATCAGTATGGTAACTGTGAGGATGACACGGTATGACGATGATAGGGGGCGAAAGGACGAACACAATACAACCATGCCCGAGGCGGGACTCGAACCCGCGATCCTTCCTTCCGATCTCGCTACGGCACTATTGCCTAAGCGATCTCGGGCCCCGGATCCACTTTACAAACTTGTTTTCTGCATTTAGGACAGAAAACTTTTGTTTTCCTGTCTGTACATTATAGGGCATGCATGTCATATTTTTTTATTTTTTGAGAGATTGCTACTTTCGCGGGTTATTCCTCTTTAGTAACAATGAATTGTTTGATTTTTGAAATCAGCTGCTTCGGCAAATTTGTGATCTCTATTGCATGATTCGGTGGACAAGGCTCATTGAAAGACTCTACTGGTACTGTCGCCTTGGTCTGACAGATATATTGTTTGCTTGCACAATGAGGATATTGAGGTAACATTCTATTTCGTAACCCAAATTATTCATAATGTGAAATAAATAAACAATACATTTCTCGTAGACACATTCAAGCAATGTAGCAAGACGATCGCACTACTGCAAGCACTTCGCGCTGCCAACGGAAGTCGTGGCGCGGGGTCAGACAGATCAGTTTGCGCGACGGCTCGGCTGTTATCTCTCTGCCAAGAACCCATGGCACAGTCGCAAAGTGCTTATATCTTTCAGGCAAAAGATAACACAGATTCACACAGGACACAAAAGACCCCGCGTCACCTCTCTCAGGTTAACATGAGAGATGTTTAAAAAAAATTGTGTAAATTTGGAAAAAAATCCTCAAAATGAACTTTCCGTCATATTAAAGAATGCAATAATCACTATCCGTTCGAAAAGTTTACAGAAAAAATTGGAGCGGTTTTTGAGAAAATGGCATTTGAGCGTTTCTGAAATCCAGTATTTTGAGACCATTTTCACAGAAAACTCTTGCGTTTTCGAGAAAATATCTCTGACATTATTTAAAGCACATGTACTCGTAAATACAATAATGTGAACAAATCAGCGCTGGTATAAATATTAACGATGTGAGTGGCTAATGAAAAAATTCAGTTTATATATTTTGCAAATAAACAAAGGAATAGAGTACTATGGCGTTTATGTCATGTCTTAGAGTGCATTAGGTACTATCCCTACCAAAAGTTAAAAAATAATTTGGAACCGTTTTTAGAAAATCTTGTTTATGTCATTTTTTAAACTATACGTATTTTACGCAATATTGCACGAAAACTACTGTAAGTTTTTAAAAAATGTGCAAGACCTTACTGAAGGAACAGATTATAGACAACAAATTTCATTTGATGGAGTAATCTCTACCTTCAATTTTGAAGGGTTTTTTGTTTGTTTGTTTGTTTTGTTGCAATTTTCCAAAAAAAAGGGCAATACCCAAAAATGACACTACAGCTATTCTTACCGTTCCTTATTACATATGTGGAGAAAATTTAAAGAAACAATGTGAACAAAATTTTTAGATATTTTTTCTTTGTAAATTTCAATCGCAAAATACGAAAGCTAGTTGTTTTTAAAAAAAAATTATATAACCTTTTCAGAAGAAGGAATTTTTTACAACAGACTTTGTCTTTGTCCAATTTTAAAGTGTTTTTGTTTTCAATTTTCGAAAAATCGGGGATGACTACGCAAATTGGACCTGCACCACCCTCTTAAACGACCATTGCACTATCCAACAAAAAAAATGTAATAAAGACATTGGAGACACTTTTTGAGAATTCAAAAAAGGGTTTCCTGTAAAGTAAAGCGACATCAGCTAGAACAATAGGGGTATATCAAGTTGGGAGAAAATCGGCTGAATGGTTTATGCGCGAAGGATGCAGACGGACGGGCAGACAAACTGACGGATAGACAGACACACAGACAGACAGGCAGACGGTCTGACGGACAAATGTTTTGCTGTCAATCGAGTTTTCAGTACCAAGAACCCATAAAACATGGATTCTGCCTACACAACGTGATAGAGGAATTTTTTTCTATATTTAGCAACTGGATTTATTCAACTTCTCCGTAACACGGGCCGGCAATAAAAGTTTTTGTGTCGAAAATTCGCCGTTTTCCGGCGTACGATTTCAAATACTTCTTTTCTTACGTCAGAAATGGCGAGAACATCAATTTTGGAAACACTTCTACGTCTGAATTAGGCTCTAGTGGCGTTCACAGGCGAACGGACAGATGGGCAGGGAGACAGATAGAGTATCATAAAAATATAGTTATTGTAATTTGTTCAAAGAAATAAGACGATACAAGGCTAACTTATACCCATCATGGTGTCAAGTTTCCTGGTTTGCGATTTTTAGAGGGTACTACTAACTGAATGTTGGTAGTTGGTCTTTCTGTGGGTTCTTGACGATTGACTGTATGCAGATGCTTGTATGATTAGTTCAGATCGCATTTTCGTTGAACACACTGTTTTCTCGAAAATTGAAAAATTTGTTCGGTATCTTACAATTCGTACAATCGCACAATTATGAAGAGAATTTTTTCTTAAACAAATGTGTTCATCAAAAACAAATATTAAAATAAGATCATTTTGAAAAAGAGAATTCTACGATTCGAACCCGGGTAATCGAAACTTAAAAGTGTCGAAGCACTTTTATTATTACAGATTATATTTAGCAATAATTTACTGCAAATTTTGGCGTAAAGAATTGTTATGGCTGATAGTTTAGAAGGAACGGGCTTCTTAAATTTCGCAATGATTTTGTAAAAGGGCGCAATCTGGGATTCGTACTCGGGTAATATACTCTAACCGGTCGCGGCAATTTTTTTTATTACAGACATCATTTAATACTTGATTGTATCAAATATTGGCGCAGAGTATGAATTGTTAGGGCTAATGGTTTAGAAGGTACGGTCTTCATAATTTCCGCCGGGTTTTCCTTCAAAGGACATTCTGATATTCGAAAGTGCGTTATTGACACTAATCGGTCCGTGGCAATTTTTTTTATTACAATTTATAGTAGGCATTTGTGTACGGCACATTTTGGCGCAAAGTTTGAATTGTTATGGCGGTTGGTTTAGGAGGTTTGGGGTTCTTAACTTACCCAGAGATCTTGTGAGAGTGCGAAATCTGGGATTCAAACCGGGATAACCTAATCTAAACGGACCGCGACAAATGTTTTTGTTACAGATTTTATTGAATACGTTTTTGCATAAAATTTAGACGTAGAGTATGAATTGTTATGGCTGATAGTTTAGGAGGAACGAGCTTCTTAACTTTCCCACAGCGCATGTAAGAGTGCGAAATCTGGGATTCGAATCGGAATAATATAATCTAACCGGTCCGCGGCAAATTTTTTTGTTACAGATTTTATTGAATACGTTTTTGCATAAAATTTAGACGTACAGTATGAATTATTATTGCCGATAGTTTAGGAGGAACGGGCGTCTTAACTTTCGCAGAGATCATGTAAGTGGGCGAAATCTGGGATTCGAACCGGGATAATATAATCTAACCGGTCCGCGGCAAATTTTTTTGTTACAGTTTTTATTGAATACTTGTTTGCATCAAATTAAGACGTAGAGTATGAATTGTTATTGCCGATAGTTTAGGAGGAACGGGCTTCTTAACTTTCGCAGAGCTCATGTAAGAGGGCGAAATCTAGGATTCGAACCGGGATAATATAATCTAACCGGTCCGCGGCAAATTTTTTTGTTACAGATTTTATTGAATACTTGTTTGCATCAAATTAAGACGTAGAGTATCCATTGTTATCGCCGATAGTTTAGGAGGAACGGGCTTCTTAACTTTCGCAGAGCTCATGTAAGAGGGCGAAATCTGGGATTCGAACCGGGATAATATAATCTAACCGGTCCGCGGCAAATTTTTTTGTTACAGATTTTATTGAATACTTGTTTACATCAAATTAAGACGTAGAGTATGAATTGTTATTGCGATAGTTTTGGAGGAACGGGCTTCTTAACTTTCGCAGAGCTCATGTAAGAGGGCGAAATTTGGGATTCGAACCGGAATAATATAATCTAACGGGCCCGCGGCAAATTTTTTTGTTACAGATTTTATTGAATACTTGTTTGCCGCAAATTAAGACGTAGAGTATGAATTGTTATTGCCGATAGTTTAGGAGGAACGGGCTTCTTAACTTTCGCAGAGCTCATGTAAGAGGGCGAAATCTGGGATTCGAACCGGGATAATATAATTTAACCGGTCCGCGGCAAATTTTTTTGTTACAGATTTTATTGAATACTTGTTTGCATCAAATTAAGACGTGGAGTATGAATTGTTATTGCCGATAGTTTAGGAGGAACGGGCTTCTTAACTTTCGCAGAGCTCATGTAAGAGGGCGAAATCTGGGATTCGAACCGGGATAATATAATCTAACCGGTCCGCGGCAAATTTTTTTGTTACAGATTTTATTGAATACTTGTTTGCATCAAATTAAGACGTAGAGTATGAATTGTTATTGCCGATAGTTTAGGAGGAACGGGCTTCTTAACTTTCTCAGAGCTCATGTAAGAGGGCGAAATCAGGGATTCGAACCGGGATAATATAATCTAACCGGTCCGCGGCAAATTTTTTTGTTACAGATTTTATTGAATACTTGTTTGCATCAAATTAAGACGTAGAGTATGAATTGTTATTGCCGATAGTTTAGGAGGAACGGGCTTCTTAACTTTCGCAGAGCTCATGTAAGAGGGCGAAATCTGGGATTCGAACCGGGATAATATAATCTAACCGGTCCGCGGCAAATTTTTTTGTTACAGATTTTATTGAATACTTGTTTGCATCAAATTAAGACGTAGAGTATGAATTGTTATTGCCGATAGTTTAGGAGGAACGGGCTTCTTAACTTTTGCAGAGCTCATGTAAGAGGGCGAAATCTGGGATTCGAACCGGGATAATATAATCTAACCGGTCCGCGGCAAATTTTTTTGTTACAGATATTATTGAATACTTATTTGCATCAAATTAAGACGTAGAGTATGAATTGTTATTGCCGATAGTTTAGGAGGAACGGGCTTCTTAACTTTTGCAGAGCTCATGTAAGAGGGCGAAATCTGGGATTCGAACCGGGATAATATAATCTAACCGGTCCGCGGCAAATTTTTTTGTTACAGATATTATTGAATACTTGTTTGCATCAAATTAAGACGTAGAGTATGAATTGTTATTGCCGATAGTTTAGGAGGAACGGGCTTCTTAACTTTCGCAGAGCTCATGTAAGAGGGCGAAATCTGGGATTCGAACCGGGATAATATAATCTAACCGGTCCGCGGCAAATTTTTTTGTTACAGATATTATTGAATACTTGTTTGCATCAAATTAAGACATAGAGTATGAATTGTTATTGCCGATAGTTTAGGAGGAACGGGCTTCTTAACTTTTGCAGAGCTCATGTAAGAGGGCGAAATCTGGGATTCGAACCGGGATAATATAATCTAACCGGTCCGCGGCAAATTTTTTTGTTACAGATATTATTGAATACTTGTTTGCATCAAATTAAGACGTAGAGTATGAATTGTTATTGCCGATAGTTTAGGAGGAACGGGCTTCTTAACTTTTGCAGAGCTCATGTAAGAGGGCGAAATCTGGGATTCGAACCGGGATAATATAATCTAACCGGTCCGCGGCAAATTTTTTTGTTACAGATATTATTGAATACTTGTTTGCATCAAATTAAGACGTAGAGTATGAATTGTTATTGCCGATAGTTTAGGAGGAACGGGCTTCTTAACTTTCGCAGAGCTCATGTAAGAGGGCGAAATCTGGGATTCGAACCGGGATAATATAATCTAACCGGTCCGCGGCAAATTTTTTTGTTACAGATTTAATTGAATACTTGTTTGCATCAAATTAAGACGTAAAGTATGAATTGTTATTGCCGATAGTTTAGGAGGAACGGGCTTCTTAACTTTTGCAGAGCTCATGTAAGAGGGCGAAATCTGGGATTCGAACCGGGATAATATAATCTAACCGGTCCGCGGCAAATTTTTTTGTTACAGATATTATTGAATACTTGTTTGCATCAAATTAAGACGTAGAGTATGAATTGTTATTGCCGATAGTTTAGGAGGAACGTGCTTCTTAACTTTCGCAGAGCTCATGTAAGAGGGCGAAATCTGGGATTCGAACCGGGATAATATAATCTAACCGGTCCGCGGCAAATTTTTTTGTTACAGATTTTATTGAATACTTGTTTGCATCAAATTAAGACGTAGAGTATGAATTGTTATTGCCGATAGTTTAGGAGGAACGGGCTTCTTAACTTTCGCAGAGCTCATGTAAGAGGGCGAAATCTGGGATTCGAACCGGGATAATATAATCTAACCGGTCCGCGGCAAATTTTTTTGTCACAGATTTTATTGAATACTTGTTTGCATCAAATTAAGACGTAGAGTATGAATTGTTATTGCCGATAGTTTTGGAGGAACGGGCTTCTTTACTTTCGCAGAGCTCATGTAAGAGGGCGAAATCTGGGATTCGAACCGGAATAATATAATCTAACCGGTCCGCGGCAAATTTTTTTGTTACAGATTTTATTGAATACATGTTTGCCTCAAATTAAGACGTAGAGTATGAATTGTTATTGCCGATAGTTTAGGAGGAACGGGCTTCTTAACTTTCGCAGAGCTCATGTAAGAGGGCGAAGTCTGGGATTCGAACCGGGATAATATAATCTAACCGGTCCGCGGCAAATTTTTTTGTTACAGATTTTATTGAATACTTGTTTGCATCAAATTAAGACGTAGAGTATGAATTGTTATTGCCGATAGTTTAGGAGGAACGGGCTTCTTAACTTTCGCAGAGCTCATGTAAGAGGGCGAAATCTGGGATTCGAACCGGGATAATATAATCTAACCGGTCCGCGGCAAATTTTTTTGTTACAGATTTTATTGAATACTTGTTTGCATCAAATTAAGACGTAGAGTATGAATTGTTATTGCCGATAGTTTAGGAGGAACGGGCTTCTTAACTTTCGCAGAGCTCATGTAAGAGGGCGAAATCTGGGATTCGAACCGGGATAATATAATCTAACCGGTCCGCGGCAAATTTTTTTGTTACAGATTTTATTGAATACTTGTTTGCCTCAAATTAAGACGTAGAGTATGAATTGTTATTGCCGATAGTTTAGGAGGAACGGGCTTCTTAACTTTCGCAGAGCTCATGTAAGAGGGCGAAATCTGGGATTCGAACCTAGATAATATAATCTAAACGGTCCGCGGCAAATTTTTTTGTTACCGATTGTATTTAGTACTTGTTTGCTTCAAAGTTTGACGTAGAGTAAGAAATGTTAGGGCTGATAGTTTAGTAGAAACGGTCTTCTTAACTTTCGGACTTCTTCACGTGTTCAGGGCTCTCGTAGGAAGGCGAAATCTGGGATTCGAATCCCTATATAATAGTTTAACTGGTCCGGAGAATATTCTTTTGTTACGGATTGTAATTAGTACTTGATTGCGTCAAAGTTTGGTGCCGATTATGAGTTGTTATGGCTGCATGTTCAGGAGGTATGGTCTTCATTACCTGCGCCGGACGTTCGTTACAGGGGCATTGCGGGATTCGAACCCGCGTAATTGAAATTAACCGGTCCGCGGCAAATTTTTTTATTATAGTTTATATTAAGCACTTAATTACGGCAAATTTTGGCGCAGAGTATGAATTGTTATGGCTGTTAGTTTAGGAGGAGCGGGCATTTTAAATTTCTCAGAGCTGTTGTATGAGGCAAACTCTGGGATTTGAACCCAGGTAATTGAATATAACCGGTCCGCGGCAAAAGTTTTGATTACTGATTATGTTTAGCCCGTGTTTGCGGCATATTTTGGCGTTGAGTATGAATTGCTACGGCGAATGAATGCCAGCGGATGTGTGTTTTCTTTTTCGACGGCACTTGCAAAAGTAGCTCATCTTTTATTTTTTGGTTTTTTGGCAATATTTTTTGAAGGAATTGAGATATCAGTTTGATTTTTTCACTAATCGTTTACAAATAAAAAGCGGCAAATTTGGAGTATAATTTTGGGTATATACTTACAATAGTAGCTGATTTAGAGGTGTGGTCCTGCTAACTTCCATTGGAAGTTAGCAGGACCACAGATTTTTTTGAGAAAATGCCCCGCGGCAAATTTTTTTTTTCCACATCTTAAGAACGGCAAAAAAGCGGCAAATTATGTACTATGCAGTTTTGTGATTGGATGAAATGGTCCTGCTAACTTCCAGGACGTCAGCTAATTTTAACTTTTAGTTTGAGACTCGGATGAAACCTCCGAGTATTTAGTCTTGCGCCATTGACATTAATTATTTGCGAACGAAAATGCCAGTTTGGCTCTGATTTCCTACGTTTTCGCAATAATTACGTTTATAAAAAATATTATTTTGCTTACATACTAAAATATTATATAAATACATATCTGAACTAAACCTATTGACAATTTGCTGTCCTCGATTTTTCTAGTTAAGGATAGTGTCTGGTGGCATACAGTAATAGTCAGCAAGGATATTCTCACAGAAATATTTTGAAGACTCAACAATTTTCAATGAAAATTTTCACCATGTTAAAATAGTTTTAGGAATAGGTGCAGATGAGAATTTATAAAGTGTAATTTGAGAGATACATTGCATTCCATTCTGTGTTACGATGTGAGAGAGGGCATTACATATTCCTCATAATTGTGTGACCTTTTGTTTCCCAAGAAATTGTTTACGACTTTTCAGAACGCTTGTCATGGCTCCTCAGATTATGATTAAATATATCCTCAACAGCTGCACCATTAAAAATAAGGCGTGCCTATGGAATCACAAAAACTTCTTATTTGATCTTTGCAGCATTTATTCAGAGAAATTATGTAAATAAATATTTTAAAAAAGCTTATACATTTTATTCCAACTTTTTAATTAGACAAAATTGTATATGGAGAGGAGAAAGTAATAATATCTCCGAACCCACTAGAGGCTGGTGTAGCATATTACATTTCCAAGATTATATTAGCTGTCTTAAAAGCCATTCTTTCTTGTGACATTAGATGCCTCAACTGTCCCATTCGTAGAGGAAACAACAGTGTTTAAAGAAGCATTGATGTAAGAGCGTAGACTTCCGCGGCCGGACTCAGTATTTACTTGGCTGTTCGGGTGACGCCGCGTCCATAGCGAAGGTGCCGACGTTTCCGTCGCCATTCTGCGACTTTCCTCAGGGCGTAATACCATTGGCATTACCCCCTGTAACCGACCGTAATGCCGTTGGCATTACGCCCTGAGGAAGGCCGCAAAATGGCGACCGAAACGTCGGCTCCTTCGCCATGGACGCGGCGTCACCCGGACAGCCAAGTAAATACTAGCATTGATGTAATTCAGTAATATAGCAATTTCTTTTAAGTTAGCTTTCTTTTAAGTACACTTTGCCATTTATATCTGTTATTTTTCATTAAAATAAGGAGTAGATTAGATTGGTGTATGACACTTTCGTAGGCGCTCCATAACCAACAGAAATGGAAGGTAATTGCAATTGTAGAGCAAAGCTGCTTTGCGACGTAAGTTAGTAGGGTCAATGCAAAGCCTCCATTTTCAGATACGTGTATAAAATTCATCACTTCAAACACACCTGATGCGACATGGCATAACACAATACATTCTTCCATTGAGAAATATTTCTCATGCGGCTTCTGATGGCCGCGAAAAATTTTCTTTTTCATATCTTCTGCGAGATAGTTCCACTCTCGGAGCTTAGAGGCTAACAAATTTGTCTTGACTTTCGGAATCTCTAAATCTCTCATTAGATCATTTGATTCATTTTGAGTGACATTAAGTTGTTTATGTTGAACGTTTGGTATAAATTCTGAATCGGTAATTGTGGAGGATTGAGGTTCAAGAGCTATGTCTTCTCATTGAAAGGAATATGATGCAGGATGACTAGGGGGGACGGGAAATTGATCACCATGAACCATCGATCTCGTGAAAATTAACTATCACCTGAATGATTCGTTGGATTATTTTCTCGCCCCACATCATAGGAAGAGCAAGTGGAACTGAAGATCTATGATTCAACCAATCAAGAAAGCCAGTATAACAAGTATTGCAGCGGATAAAAGACACTCATCTTAGCTTTATCTGGATGTTATGAAACTTTCTTAAGCATGATATCTAGTTGTCTTATAATTCGCACTCTCACTCAAAATTCTTTGAAATTGCCGCTATGGTAAATTTAAATTGTCTCAATGTAAGAATACTGATTATAATTTAATAACGATTTTTCAGGCCTGGGTTAGTTAGGTAATTGTCTTCCATTGTGAGTGTTCACCTGGCAAATTCATACTTGCCAGTTCCCTCTCTACGTCATGTGAACAATCTCCCTTCCCGACCATATTTCCGCTTTGGCCGCGGCAAAAAGCTTTTACGATTTCCATCTGTTTGCTATTAAAGAGGGACATGGCAACAATTCATCTCAACAGTGTCAATTCTGTTCTTATCAACCTGATATGAAAACAGGCCAAGTCAATTTCCAGAGGTTTAAGAATCCAAACATTGTAACAAGAAATTCATATTAAGTACTTAGAGATAAAAAGTGATGAGAAGATTATTTCAGAAGAAACATATCGTTTACGCATCACCCTCTGCAATGGCTCTGCAGCAACACCATTGCACCTGCAGAGTCATTGGGGGAAGTTTCTAGGGTTCGAGTTCTCACAGTGTCGGATTTTTTAGACGATAGATAACCGGGTCGAATTCAGCCATTACTTATAGGCTGTCCGGGTGACGCCGCGTCGTTGGCAGATAGGCCGACGTTTCGCCTAGAAGTCATGAACTCCAGCCGCGGAAACCTACGTGTACATGAATTCAACCATTGTCTGGGAGACAATTCTAGCGGCCGTGATAGGTAGCTTTCTGTGTTTTTTATCAACACCAGGAAAATGTCGTAGCAGTATCCTAACAAATGGGCCAGGGACCACGTACGATCTTCCAATCCTCCTCCTTGTCTTCTCCTCTCTCCTTACATACGCACACTCTTAAAGTTTCTTACACATGTCGGGAGACCAATGAGGAGCATAGAACTGGTACTGCCCCAGAGGCGGCACATAAAGGGAGAAAGCCCCACAAGCCAATGTGAAGGGCCGAGCCGGATCGCACGTTTTAGGGGGGAGGAACCACCCCATATTACGGACCATAACAAGCACTACATTTACGGAACTAATAACTTGACTATCTGCCGGTCCCGGAAACATCAATACTCGCACTCATTTACCTTTCAAGAAATGATAATGTTTTACTCTCGGAAATGAAGAGCGGGTCTTGCACTCTCTAAGAAAAAATCTCTAACTATGTAATTTATAGAATGATTACATTGTTCATGAAATAAACGTATGGCTTTATATTCAAATATTCTTATAATGATTATTGACAATAACATCATTAGTTATTTTTTCACATTGGTACATCTCAAAATTATACACAGATTAAAACATTAAAATAACAAGTTTGTCAACAATCATAGATCCTCAATATACAAATCACTTTACAGATACAGACTCCCAATAACCAAAATCTTCATTATTTGTTGTTAATGAGGATAATAAATTAAATATTGAATCTAAATATTTGTAATGATTTTATAACAGACATTTTCACAAAAATCTACAGGTCGAGTCCGAACCGCCTCGTTTTTGTAGGGTCTGTTGACGCGTGCCACAACATATACTGTCAACTGAAGTAAGTTTCGCCTTTCTGCGTACCATGTCCTTGGACTTCGCCGCCTTGGCCTTTGAGAAGCCGCCAAACGGGCTGGGGAAAAAATAAAATTCTTCTTAGGAAGATACTTTGCCAAAAAATACATCCTGCAAGCGCCGCCCGCACGCGCCTTCGCTTGGTTCGTAAACTTCGCAGCAGCTGAATCATGAGCTTGGCGTTGCAACTACCTTTGCCTAGACTCGTCAGGTGAATGAATCAATGAACAAATGGTTCAATTAATAAAGCTATTACGAAGATTAGTTGCACGTTTGAGTGATTGATTGACTGTTGGTGATTCCGGGCTCGTAATATAACAAAATCATTAGTCCCGTAAGTGTAGTGCATGTTTTTGCTCGGGAGGGGGAGGATCTTTCCCCGCAGGATGGCAAGATCCGGCACCGACCTACCGTCGGCTACCCGGGTTTTCACTAACCAGGAAACCCCCACCAGTGGGGCACCTCCCCAACCGGGATCAAGCTTTAAGTACTTGGACAGTCTCCCGGCATGTGTGGTAGTGTAGAATTGAAGATAGGACAAAAACGATTGAAGTAGAATTTCAATTAACTTAAGATACATATAACAAAAAATCACTGTCATGGGATTCAAAAACCAAACATTATAAATCCAGAGACACTATGTGCAGCTGAAACACTAGCCCTAAATAACAGAGGATTACTAGATTGTTCAGAAAAGAAATAAATAAAAATACTAAGGAAAATACTAAGCTGTACATACAAAAATAATGAAATTAAGTTAATTCCTGATAAAGATTTGTACAAAAAATTAAAAAACACATAGATACAATGAGAAAGAGGAGAAGTTTCTATGGCTATTCTTTAGAATGAATAGTAACACACTAACTAAAGAAATATTTGATTTCTTTTTAAATAGAAAAACTAAGAGCAGTTGGTTTAAGTTAATCCAAGAAGACTGGAAAGTTTTAAAAATTACTGATAAATTAATAGAGAATAATGAACAATTCAGAAAAATAATTCAAGATGAGCAGCTCATATTTCCAGAAAAAAGAAAATCCAAAAGACGGGCAACAGTTTCTGAAGAGCGAAAAAAGGCAACATCTGAAAGAATGAAGGAATATTGTACGTGAAGGAAACGTAAAGAAGAAAAAAACACATAAGAAGTATTTCATCTAACGTACTCGAAAGTGGGTGATCCTGTGAAAGTGGGTGATACTCCGAAAGAAGACGAAGAATACTCATGTCCCCTCACACGGATTCGACAATGAAAAAGTGATATCTCAAAAATAGATTTCTTCATTTAAGACAAAAAACTGTATTTAGAAAATGGTACGCTTTCGCCACTAAATTTTTGATAAAATAGTTCACAAGACAACCTCTAAATGGAGTAACCCATTTACCCCTTGGTCGCAGATTCTCCAACTCCCCTTAATGCAAAATCGTTCTTTCCTGGCAAGCGAGTATATTTTAAAATTTTAACTTTTCTTGGGCTCCGACAATATTAAAAGGCAACAGATACATTATTTATTTTTAAGGCTGGGAAATTTATGCAAGATTTTCGCCCTAAAGTATGGATGAAATATACGTCACAAAGATAATAAATTATGTTTGCAATTTTTCACATGTATTTTGCAAAGGCATTCACATCGTTTTACCATATAGTGAAAGAAGGTTTGTGCAAAATAAAAATAGATTATCTTCTTCTCCATATTTTATTTTGAATTAAAAACACGGGAGATCGTACAACTTTTGCTAATATTTTCCGTTCTTAGAGAGCGACCCCAATCAATGTCATCTTGTATTTCGAAAAAGAGATTTACACATCACTTGAAGTGATGGGTGCATATTTGTAATTTGAAACATTTGTGCTGAATACATTATATGAAAAGTCAGGCACACATAGAACATATTTTCTCATTTGAGAATTATTTTCTCATTATATCATACAACCATTATATATCTACACGGTGATTTAACAAATTTTACTTCGGCAATTACAACAATTGTCACTTAAAAATTAATGTATACACCTATTTGAATCATCAAGAAACATTATAATTTGCTTTAATTATTCATTTACGTCAAAGTAAATGGGTTTTCTTGTAGTCAAAAAGTAGATATTTATGCAAATAACTATATTTTGGGGATGAAGATACAAAATATACATTTTATGAAAAAATGTTTTCCATTTCAGATTCAATATTTTGCTACGAAACATAGTTTTGTACATATGACAGGTATGTTCATTATTACATATTCACAAGAACATAGTCACATATTCAAAAGAACTTGCAATTGTATTAACTGAGATAGTCGAGGTCAACAACTGTTACCACTGAAGTGTCTCTGGCCAGAAGGCCGTAGAGTACGAGATCCGACGGTGGCAGATTTTACACACTAACTAGACAGCCAGGTTGAATCCAGAGACCGTCTAGAGGCGAATTTTAACGGCCCGCTTCTCTGATTGATTGTTTTCCCGTGGTTTCTCGGATCAGTACAAAGTGAATGACGGAGCAGTACCTTGACAAACAAGACACGAACACGCGCGATCTTTCCTTCATCGTCACTGTCCCTTTATGTCCCATACACATACACACCTACATATACTACATTACCACACATATCGTGAGACCAGTCGAGATCTAATGATTATCCCGGCGGGAGCCCGCAGAAGGAGATATCAGGACGGGGAAACCCCCGAACCAATGTGTAGGTCGGCGTCGGATATCACGTTACAGCGGGCGAGGTTCACTGCCACCTGCCGGCTAAAACATTCATTACACTAGAGGGTAATGACCAAAGTAGCTGACGAGTCCGGAAAACCCAAATATTCTTTCACTTACTCTTGTCCAGTGACTATATTGTAAAGCACCGGGTAAATGATAATCATCGTACTTTGCATTTACGAATGAACGCGATGAGCAAGAGAAGCGGTGAAAAATGCAGGCGCCGTGCAGCAACCCTCGCCCAGACCCCTCGCCCCGACGCCTCTGCTGCAGGACTGCGGCCCAATTTGCCCAGCGGCCGCGTATTAAAGCTCGATGAAGCAGTCTTGACAGCCATTAGGCCCCTTCTTAATTCTGTCGTAAACATTTACGATCTCTTCGGCTCTTGCAGGCGCTGACGCGTGCCCGCCGGAGTCGCTCGGCCGTTAAACGTTCTCGGAAGGCGACCTGCTTCTTCTGCGCGGGTTGGCGGTGGCACGGCATTGTGGGAAAAGGCGCCACGAGAGATACGAGAGGGAATTAGGAGATCCTCCTTGAGGATGGCCTGCCTTTTTCCGAGACCTAGTGGACGATATGCGAGTTCGTGTCTTATTGGCTTAATTTAACCAGATCAACAAAAAGCAGAGCTTGTAGCTCACGAACAAAACATAGTATTAGACACAGTATTAGAAAACTTATATTTTATATTCGTCTGTTAATTCTCTTGATACAGTGTGTTGTTTCTGACCACTTTTCAAAGACAATTAAATCAGTCACTTCATATGCTTTCTTTCATATTAATTTTTATTACATATAGTAATAATAATAATAATAATAATAATAATAATAATAATAAATTTGTTATTATTTGACAATGTCAAAATTGTTAAATGAAGCATTATTTGTAATAAAAAATTAATATGAAAATAAGCATGTGCAGTGAATGATTTAATTGCCTTCCAAAATTGGTCAGAGGCAATATATCGTATTAGTAGAAAAGTTGGGATGTAAATTTCATGCCGTTCGGATGCGTATTTTGAAGGAAATAAATTCACAAATTTCAATCCAACGTGTGTCATTTAGAAGCAAAAGCTAGGATCACCTTTTGGGCAACATTTAAAATATTAGAATACAATAATTATGCTAATGAAATGCAGTAAGGAAGAAAGTATTCTTATAGAACGTTTCTTCTTTTCACTACAATCGGAGCCAGATCATTACACACAGATCAGGCATGTTCTGTGGCGGCTTTGTGGAGTTGGCAAAGTAATCAAAGCCTACCATAATAAATATGTACTAGCTTAATGAATTTTACAATAAAAAATAATCTTACTATGTGTAAAAGAATTTTATAATATAATAACTCTTATGGTTTGTGTAATTATCTTTCATCTTGAAATATAAGATGAACATTGCATATTTCCAGACATCCTACCCCGAGGTGTTTGCATATTCTCATTTCAAGTGCTTCATTATATTACACTCGCCTGAGTCAGCCGTTTTGTTCCCTGTAGCGACTTCGCCTCTCTGGGTAGGAACGTTCTGGGGTGTCTCTCTTGGATTTTTCTCAGAACAGGTCCTGCAATGAGCACAGAGTAGTTGTGCTCTATGTCCATACTAGATGCATGCGCTACACGATGCAAGTCCTTACTCCATGATGATAGTAGGAAAAAATGATGCTGCCTCTCCCTGCCCTGCCTACCAAAGTAAACTTAAATTTCCAATCCCAATGGCAGTGTGACGCGTGTGTTGTTAATTGTCAAGTTAACAAAACGAATATTGTAATTATTTGCGAATCATTTTATTTAATATTAAAAGTAGAATTTTTGTAGTGTGTTATTTGTATGTGTTTCTTCTTTTAGATTTAAATACATTTTTACGTCAATATTATGTTTGATACAGTGAATGAAATTCTGTGCAGAGAGTTTGAACATTTGTTTGAATGGAAATGGGTTGCGGCCATCGGGTTTACCGTAATTCACTGAACTATTGCAAGACGTGTAAAGACAAGAAATACAAACATATTTTCTGGAGCTTAGGTTTGAAGTCGAGCGTTAAAAGCTAAGAAGCATTTTCCAATGCTACGGAATCGCATATCAGAAGCAGTCCATTTAAAACAGTCAATGTTGCATTGATTTTAATACATAATTCGAACTCTTCAGGAAGTACTTATAACATTAAATTAACTATTAATTACTTAAAATGATTAAAATAGATAATTACATTAAATTATTCAAAGATATAATTTTTTTAAATACATTGCTTTAAGACATAACTCTTACCTTCAATATTAAAAGTATGAGATAGATTTTAAAAATTGAACCTTTGCAATTCATAATTCCGGAGGCTTTGATTAAAATCGTATCTACGTAGTATTAATTAACAAATTACTCTATTCCCTTCAAAAAAGCAAGGAAACATCTGGGAAAAAAAACTGAAAACTATCTTCTTATATTCTTTAAAACATACAGTCAGATGTTTTGGAACACCATCTTCTCGTTTTCAGAGATCTCCAAAAATATATATTTTGATCATAATACGTAAGTGAGAAAATAATATTACTCAAGTACAATGAAAGTCTTCTATATGGACTAAGAACACGTGTTATTCTGTCAAAATATGGACAAATTTTTCTGCAGCATTACATAACTTTCCCTACACTACGTTTAAGAGAAAGTAACAGAGAATAATTGGAAGTAGATGTCATAAATTAAAACCTAAATGAAGCGTTTAGAAGCATTTGAATTTCAATTGCCGTTTATTTTAGAGACGACCGCCGTATGTGGCTTCGCGTGCAGGAAAAGATGTTTTGCGTAGCACAGATGCTCAGAAGATCACGTGCCACTTTACGACTCTTGCAAACTGCGCAGCACTAGAATGGAACGCACCTGTTTCAATGATCTTTATGTCGCAAAGGAATTAACCAAGGGCTTTGTCGTCATTCATTCAATTACTTGCACCTCTTTGATAGAGGACATTCAAGTAGAATGAAGCTAGAGTGAATCATTATCAAAGAGGAACTTTCGAATTTTTCGGGGCGATGCTTGAGGGAGGTGACTCGTGTAGCATAGAAGAAATAGCATAGAAGAAAAGTTCAATAAATGAAAAAAATAGTATGTTTGTTCTAGGATATTACGTCAAAATCCCTAAGATCTTCTTCAGAAATAATGAACAGTGTAAACATGAACTTTTGGTTAATATATTGTTTTCTAAAATATATTTGCATAGTAATGTGTTGTTGTGAGTTGGTGTGTGTTTTAAAGACTCGACGTATTATGTCAAATTTAACAGTACCAAACCCAGTTCTCACAAAAAGGATGTGCTAGACTATGGTACCCTTTTTTAGGCTTCACATTGTGCTTTCGATTTTTATTTCTAGAGAGGGAAATTTAGAATAATGCGATTTATGTAAATATTAACTGGAAATATAGCATACCAGTTGTTGATAACTAATTTTCAAGTGTTTCAATCCAAGAAGAATATTGTTGCTGCGATGGTGTAACGATTAGCGTATATGATTGTTATTTCTGAGGATTTTGATTCTAAAGTAATTGAAACAACGAATTTTTAAGGGAGAAAATCCTTCATACGTCTTTCTGCTGAGGGGAAGTAAAGCCGGTTGTCCCATGTAGGTTTCCTGCACGTAAAAAATCCTCAAGCGTAAAAAGAAGCCTCTGAGTCAAATTGAAATCGCCTGTTTCGACGCCCGAGTGATCCCTTCTTTCTCTACTAGATATTAAGAGGCGTGCGCGTAGCAAAAATAACGTAATTAGGCGGAAGGGAAGGCCTGATGGTCTGAGCCTCACCTCGTAAAATCAGCCGTCATTGATAGTTTGATTTTATTAGTTCTATTTCACACTATTTTATTCCTCTCTTTCGCTGGATACCCACGATGTTTTTTTAAAAATGTATAATATAGATGCCTTTCCTCAAAATCAAAGAAATCAGTATTCATTGGATTACAATCATTATACCAAGATAATTCACGGATTCCTTTCACCAATATACGAGATTTCTCGTTGTATTTAGAAGAATGAAATAAACGAAAGCAAATTTCAAGATCCTTATTTTTATGTATCTGGACTTAACTAACATCTTACTGATAAACGTGTAAGATATTGTCCCACAATATAAAGGTGACTAAACGTGGAAGTAGCACCATGTTTGTGAGTGTTTAAATTAAAGAGATCCATGAACTCAAATAAAGAAGCATTTTAAGAAGCTTGGGTGGATTAAATACATTTTAGTTTAAAAGAAAGGAAATTGTTGAATATTAACATAATCCACGTAATCTCATATTCGAGTATTAATCGTAATTCTAAGAAACGTAACTGCAAGCATAAAGAAACGCTTAGCAACACTACAATCTCCAAATTTATCAAATAAATTATATTTATTTTCATTAATGAGGAACTAGAACACTATGAAGTAGTCTACTCACAAACCGCAGACTTAGTAAACTTTAAAAGTATACAATGACACTGAAAATTTCAAAGAGCCTTTTCACAGTAAAAAAAAACAAACAACAAACAACAACTCTGGTTCACGTTGATGCCTCACGTATGCATGTAGAAGCTAGATCCCACAGCGAGCGCAAGGGACAAGCGTCATAATTGCTGGCTGTAAAAACGGGCCGTAAACACTTCGCATATGGAGTTGCAATCGAGCGGCCGAGAAACGCAACCGCGAAAATGTACAAATACCTATTACGAGCCTATAAATATCGTTTACGGGCGGTCGTCAACACAACCTGCCCGAGGAGTTGCCACACGCGTCGCACAGCGTCGCGGCGCGGTGGGGCGAGGCCGCTGGAGCTCCTGTGTTCTCCTGGCCCGTTTAACGACGCTCGTCCCCTGGTACTGCCCCGCAGGCCTCCGCCGCGATCAGCTTAATGTTCTTCTATTCTCGATCGCTCTGTTCCCGACCCCCTTTCTAATTGCATGTACACAAGCGGGGTACTCACTGTTCTTTAAATAATTCCAAACCACTGTAGAAGGATATTTTTAGTATCATTTAAGAGCGAACACACAACCTATGCCTGTGTATTTATAATTATGTGTGTGTATGTGCGTGCGTGTGTGTGTGTGTGTGTGTGTGTGTGGTGTCTGTACTAATTTATGGACATAGTAAACGAGGGGGCTTCGAGTCCTCATGACGTCCTCTTACATGGTGAGGTGATCTCAGTGATGGTTGGCCCTTGCCTTCCACTGCATCATTGATTGATTAGTAAGTCCGGGCGCGTCAACTGATAAGGTCATTAGTCCCATAAGTGTAGTGCATGTGTTTTTCTCGCGTGGTGACGGTGATGTTCTCCTGCTTAATGGTCGGCGCCGATCTACCGTCGGCTAACGGGGTTTCCCCTCAACCAGATATCTCCCACCAGCCGAGGCGAGCACTAAGCTTCCATCATATCTCCCGCCATGTTAGAGTAGTGAATGTAAGTGAAAGCGTGTGTAAGTAAAGAAAAGGGGTAGGACAAGGAAGAGGATGGAAAAAATCGCGCGCGGTTCGTGGCCCGTTTGTTATGGTACAGTTCCGGCATTCTCCTGAGATTGGTCAAAGAAACTACGCGAAATACTGATCAGAGCAAGCGGCCACTAGAATCGTCCTCCAGACGACGTGTGAATTCGGCAAAGCTAACTAGCTAGTGTCGAAAATCCTGCCACCGTCGGGACGCGAGCTTACGACCTCCCAGTCAGAGGAACAGCAGTGTACTCGTTTGATGCTCTGAGCCACCTCTCCCGCTCTGTTCCACTGCATGAAGGATAGGATGATCATAAGGGGTGATGAGTTCATATGAATGATGTGTTGAATGATGTACAGATGATATAGGTAGAAATGTGTGATAAGCTTCAACCACGTGGTACGTACACCTAACCGCGGTACTCTAACCCATTGCCTAATTCCATTTCGGATTTAGAATCTGCTGCCAGCATCGACGCCACCAATCTGGCTATGGCGTTGTGTATAATCTAAAATTAAGGAGGTGTCAGCAGCGCATTTGATTTCTACAGCGAGGGACATGTCATAATTTTGAAAACCAGTCACCAATTGCAACAATAGGAAACCGCATTGCGTTTTTAACAAACGCAATATATTGAAGCCGGTGGCTAATACTTTAACATGAAAAACGGAATCGTTCAAATTTCAAACTAAACCGACAAAATAATCGGTATTCATATTACAAAGTCCTCGGCGAACTCCACACTTTCATTTAATTGCAATCGTGGCGCTTCTGCGCGGACAAAAATAATAACTGTGGTTTCGCCCAACGATTCCATTGCGGTCACAGCGACTGTACAAACAGCGCCGAGGGTCAATACTCGAAATATTCAATGCAAACCAAATGAATGCACTCTATTGAGTTTCACTGCACTGTCATCAAAAGCTTTGTTTAATGCACTGAATTGCTCTTAATATATCGACACTGATTATAACATTTTCAACGACAAAACAAGCGTGTATTCACCACCTATTGTACTTTTTTCTCTCAACATTTCAGGGCTACTACACCTTATGTCTCTCGATGCATCGTTTTAGCAACAGCTATTTACTTCCGAACAATCATATGAAAGTTTGAAGTGTGGCAACAAAGAGACTGAAATAAGTTTCAGGAATAAAATGAATGTATCATCAAATCAGTTTTGTTTATAGAAAATAAGAAAATATTATTTCCAGTTGTACTTTGAGTAATTTGAACTCAATGTAAATTTTGTCAGCAATTAAAGTTATGTTTCAATCCTAGTTAACAGTGTAACCAAGATTTCATTTTAATTGCGATAAGTAGACGAGAATACAACATTCTTTCGGCGAAGACTGATGACAACCAGCTCTATTAACATGTTTATTTAATGTGCCGCTGTCTCCCGCCACTCGCCACCTATTTGCGAGGTTGACGATGACAGCTAAAAAGCCACAAGCTGGTTCTAACTAATAAATTCATGTTGAAAAAAACGTTCTTTATTTCATTTTATTTATGTAAACATTACATGTCAGAAGCAATAATTTGAAATCTTGTATTCATGTTCAAATTACATTTCCTAATATGGATTCCATTGTCAGTAAAAGAGCCTTGTAAACAGTGAATAAGTGCAAATAATGGTGATATTTATTTCAAAACGTAGTAATAATGAAATGTTACTGTATCAATCTATGCAGAAACTATTTAATCGAAAGTCAATTTCTAGTTTAAACACATCTTAAGAAATTAAGACAAAATAAAATCAAGGTTCTTCATGGCTGTACCCCCATTCATAACATCCACTACATGAACAGTAAACAAAGCAACGTGCACAGAATATTCGGATTTAACGACATAACTTCATGTGAGGATTGTACTTTACACATCTTAATATAATTAATTATGCCAAAATAGTCCAATACTAATTACAAGATCCTAAAATTTGAATTCTCACAGCAGAATTAATTAAATATTTTGACTGAAAAACGAAAACTAGGTAGAGATTCTTAATTATAACGTAAAGGGCGTCTCATGAATTAATTATGAGTTGAAAAGAGCGATAAATGATATAATGAAATTCCTTATTTCAGAAAGCCGTTAAAAATGATTTCGTAATTAAATGTCAAGAAATTTGCTAATCTTACAAAGTTTCACGCCGTCATTTTATTTTAAAAAAGTGAAAGTCAAAATCATCGCCACCAAATTCCTTAAAACTTACTTTCCTTACTCATAGCTATACAATGTGGTCAAGACACATACGTGAGAAGTCTAAAACAACCACGAAACAGTCCCAAGTTTCTGAACTGAAATAAAATAGTTTGGAAGAGAAAAAATATATTTCATTTACATGATTTTACCAAAAACAAATCTGTGCGATCATATTAAGGAACTGAACGATAACATCCCAAATGGCAACCCTATTACCGGTAAATCAGAGGGGAAATTTGATTTTAAGAATTTGTTTCAAAATGTGAAAGATTCCACTAAGTATTTTTTGTGCCATGACAGTCTGAACGTAATTGATTATATAATCGGCGAATGTAGGTACCGAATACACATATGTTATCTTATGATATTGAAACTATTTTTAGTCAATATCACGTAATCGATAAAAAGTATACCACTCAAAGTGAAATTTATGAATAATTTTCTTTTGTCTGTGACTTTTTTAAAGCTTTCACTATTATTTACTTAAATATATCTGGTAGTATAGTTCGAGGTAATTTCAATTCATAACTTGCTAAACCTGTTCACGAGAGATCACGATGGAGCATGTCACACTGATGATAAAGGAAAATGAATAATTTTGAATGACAATAATGCTAAAATTAGTCTTAATGTAAGATCAATTAACAAATCAAGTTCATAGAGTATTTGTGATTGCTAAGGAGATGTTGGAGAAACGGTGCATGATAATCATATAAATATTAATCAAGATACTCATCAATTTATCCTTATGAGAATCAAAATGAAGTACCTTTAAGTTTTCGGTCAGAGGTGCCCTATGAGTCGGTATTTTCAAGGGGCCCAATGACGATCAAGGGGATTGATTTGGGGGTCCCCACAAATCCCCCAGCTGAGTTTGCATCGGAGACTGATCGATACAGTAACATCAAGATTCCATTCATTGCAAAATATATTAATGAAGTTGATAACAATTTGTTTTTTTGATAGTTATTATTGGTCACTATTAAATGTTTAATCTATTAATAAAACACAAATTTACTCATCTTTAGGAATTTTACTTCATTCCCACGAATGAAAATCGAACATTTGTGCAATTAGAATCTGTCACTTTGTTTCTGAAAACTTGTTTATATTTACGAAATTAGAAGTAATTAAAGTAGAAACAGTAATAAAACAAATCTAATAAAATATTTTTTCAAAACTTTTGTTTGTATTCTTCGTGTAATTATTATCTTCAAATCATTTACGTGCCATAATTTGTGTTAAGATTATGTTGGGCGCTGTATATTATAAAAAACAAAAGATACAACCATACAAACATACAATACACTGATTTGTTGCTGAGTGTGCTCCACAATTTTTATAACAGAAATTTTCCTCTTTGATCAGCAATGAATTAGAATCCGATAATTTTCAAATCACTATTGGATGATATCTTCACACAAAGTGTAAAGGATAGCATCTCTAAAATCTACATAGTACGACTATTTCTAGTTACAACAATCAGCTACAAAAACATAGAGACATTTGACATGCGGTTGATCTTTTTGTGGATCAGGTGGTGACAAAAGCGAGTTTGACACCACGTACATATGAGTAATTGATGTATAAATAATGCGATAAATAATGAGTGAAAGAGTAATAAAAGAAATGGAATGTTTGTCATGCGACGTTTTGCACGTGGCAAAATTAGGAACATATTTACACTAATGTACTGACTTTACACTTCCTTTGCGTCACACTATTGCTGTGAACAACTAGAGTAATTGTAAACAAGGCTACGTTTTTGACAAAAATTATAATATTTATAATGTAATTACCAAATGTTTCAGTTCTTGATTTGCACCCTCTTCAGAGCTTTTGCAATTTTGTGTTGTACGCAACTAAGACATATCTATAACATGGAGGGAATGATGTGTTTAATATGCGTTTCTTAATTGCATCTAACATGCAATTATGAAAATTCCAAAGACGGTTTAAAGCAAGGACTGAAACATTGGAAATTACCAAAATATTAATAAAGATTTTTGCCGTAACGTAAGATTGTTGTTATTATCTGCAATTTTAAAAAATGGCAGACATTTGTAAAAATGAATACCGCATTATACAGCCAGTGTTGTGTAGCGAGGGTTGCAGAGGTCATTCGCGTCGCGTCTGGCATATGACATCGATGTCCATGTTTCGAAAACATTTGTTTTATATAAAAATATCGATGTTTTAAACGTCGATGTAATGAAGCCGATGGTTTTTCAACATCGATTATTTTTCGTTTTCAATGTTTTGTTGGTGGATGAAAACTTCCCATAACCACAATTGTGAAAAAGTTAAAATACGAAATAATAACTGATGGCACCACTGTCTTACGTGTTTGAATCAAACGAACCTACCTTTTTGTAGTACCATCATCGAGCACACTATTCCACGCCTGCGACGATACTTCGCCGTGGTATTTACTTCGTATTTCGCTCATAGAGGGGCGTTTCTAGTATTGTTTTCCACTAAATTTCAATTACAAATTAATATACACGGGCACTGCTATATTAAATTTTGATGCGCACGAATTTAAAGTTCGAGGTTACTAAATCGACATTAAAACATCGATGGTTTTTGGTCGATGCATTATTGACTTCGATGTTTTTATTTTAAACGTCGATGTTTTGTTGTCGACTTCGCGTCACTAGTCGCGTCGCGGCATGGCATGGCACTCACCTGAGGGCGGCGCAGGAGGGCGTGAAGCGACGCGATTCGGTGCGGTGCGGTGCGGTGCAGTGGCGCCGGTGGCGGCGTCGGCGGCTCAGGTGTTGTGGTCGTCGGTGAGCGGTCGCTGGTGGTGGCGCGCGCCGCCAGGCGGTCGGTGGCGATCTGACGGCGACGCGACGCGGCGCGGCGCGGCGCGGCGCGCAGCGCAGCGCGATTCTCACGCCACGGCCTCCTCCTCCAACTCCTCCTCCGCCTCCGCCACGCCTCGCCACGGCACTGGCGCGGCGCGGGGGGCCGGAGACGGGACTCGGGCCCGGCGGAGAGGGAGACGGAGAATGACAGAGAGAGGAAGAGGCGCGCACACACACAGAGGAAGAGAGAAAGAGAGGGAGGGAGGGAGAGGCGCTTGCGTAACCGCGTCCGCGGGCCCCGCGCCGCCGCTCTGGGGCGACTGCTTTTATGGGCGGCCGGCTCACTACGCCCTCCCCCGCCGCGCACACGCCCCCGCCCCTCCTCAGGGCACTCGTCGGGGGTGAAACAAGTTATGGGCGCGTAATTACTGCCCAATTGATATCGCAATGCACTAGCTGCTGCTTTCATAAATATACACCGAATAGTATTTACTGCCACTACAACTAACACTCGACCTGGAGGGAATTCGTCTAGGTAATTTATTAATTGCACTAGTTCCAGCTCCAGCCCCTGCTTCACTAATATTCACAAAATAATATAAGATAAATAATATAATAAAATTTACCAATCTGTTGTAACAGCGGTAGATGGCCTCCAGGATTACTTCAAAATCTGTTTTTGTGTGGGTGAAATTTTTGTTTTTCGTTGCACGTTTCTTTCAAAATACAATCCACATTTCATAATACAATGTGAGAGTCCATAGCTTTCGGGAGATTCCAGGTCATCTTGGAACAAAAAGGAGAAATGACAAAAAATATTAGCCTACTTACACCCAGACATAATGAAAATAAGGTCAAAACAGGAATGAAGAAAACATGCGCATATAATATAATGAATAATTAAGAAAATTGAACAAATAATTCTACTACCATTTTTGGGAGATGTATTTTATTCTTCGGTCTGTGAACGCCAAAGTAGTAAAATCTGGAATAAATACGTAATTGTCTGCTCCAATCAAATTGCCAGACATGTGCTATTTGCACATATTCAGTCTCCTTTCTCGATGTATGAACAAATTGCAAAACTGGAGCGAAATATCCCGACCTTCAATTATGCCCATAATTATTCTCCTTAAGGGAAAATGACTCCTCTTTCCAACCTAACAGTGCTACTACATAATGCCAGTCTAATTAAAGTTGGAAACTGTAGGAGCATTTCAATTTTCAAGTGTCGAATTTAAGTTTCACAGTTAATAAGTCATAAAATTGTAACAGTCCTGAAGAGAATTGCACACTTCAAATAATTCTTGGAGAAAAAGGGAAAATGTTCGAATAGAATATTTATCCAGTTTTTAGGTAATATTCAGATTTTCTTTTCGGGTGGAGACAAAACAGCATATTTTATCTCGTAAATATCTTGGGTGAAGCTACTAATTAGTAAAATTTTTACGACAGCAAAAATAGCTGTGGCAGTTGTACATCAATAACATGAATGAACTGAATAAAAGTAAAGTGCCTAGATAACTTATTTTATACGTCTATCCATTAAAATTATATTGAGTAATAATAACTTGTTTTTAGCTTGTCATTGTATCAAATTTATTTATTTACTACAAAAATATTTTTATTTTACAAAAGGAACATTTATCAAAGTATTGCATTTATTAACGTGAATTCATACATGAATAAAACGTTCGAAAAACAAGAGTTCTTCTGTGAATTGTTATAAAGTACTCTTCGAGAGCCACTTTTCTTAAGTGCCTCATTTGGTTTGCCACCTTCAATCAGGCGAACTCTGTGAACCTAAAAATAAATTTCCTTTGTGATTCGCAGTGATTTTTAGTAACTAATGAAAATTTATTCAAACGTCAATCGCAACGATTAACTTGAGAAGTTATCTGAAAGAAAATAATGAAATGTTTCTGTCAGAAATATGTCTTATTGCTAAATTTTAATTTTCCAAGAAATATTATGATTACAGTTTCTGCTGTGTAGCTGTCTAAAAATAATTATAATTTATTATTATTTATTATAAATATTATTGTAGTTATTGTATTATTTATTAGACTGATTGGTTCTATTTTTCACTAAGATGCGAAATAAAGACTTTTAGTCGTGCATTTATTTGAGAATTGTTTTAATAATACTTTGTCAGAAGCGAAGACATATGCCTACTTAAACATTATGCGACCCGGGCTCCCGGATTAAATTATAAGGTTTAATATTTTGAAGAGATGCGGAATTAGAAAGTCAGAACTAGAAAGAACTTCATTTAATAGTTTTTACGCACAAACAGGATGGAAATCTATGTGTCTTGTCTTGCCTCGTGGTGTCACCATCCAAATGGGAGATCCAGAGGCAAAGCAAGAGTTGATAGGAATGTCACGTGCCACTGTCGTAATCCGCCATTCGGTATTTAACATTTTTGAAAAAAATAAAGAAATTGTTTAAATATGTCTTTGGGATGTTTTGACTTAACTGGCATTTAGGTATATACTAAAAGTAAGGAGCAGGGTGAAAAGTATATTTTCGTAGGAATTGTAAGATTTTTGCGTTTAGTGATCGATTCAAGGTGTATTACTTAATCTCTGAATTTACATAATATTTGAATTTGCGTAAATCAGAGCTTTTGGTGTTCTTAAATATTTACATTGATTTGTTAACTTTTTGGAGACTGCTAGAAGCATAGGCCACACGTAAGCAATGAAAGATTGAAAGTTTCGTACTATAAAATGAAACATAGGCGATTGTTTTCGGCAAAAAAACTCTCATTTCAAGGCCCTGGTAACAAAAAAGTGAATAAATCCAGTTGCTAAATTTAGAAAAAAGACTCCTGACACGTGATGTAGCCAGAATCCACGTTTTAAGGGTCCTTCATACCGAAAAATCGAATGACGGAAAAAAGTCTGTCTATCCATTCGTCCGTCCATCTGTGTGTCCGTCCATCTGTGAACAACGCTAACAGCTAAATAGCTCAGCCGATTTTCTACAAACTTGATATTCCTCTATAGGATCTGGCTGATATCGCGTCCCATTGAATTTGAATTTGAATATTTTAGTTTTGGGCGGTACTTTACATTAAGTCCCTGGGACATTTCCCAATTTCAAAAAAATTACTCCATCGCTTTTTATTAAATTTTATTGTTGGAAAGTGTGAAGGGTTTTTAAGAGAATGGTGCAGGTATAATGTTCGTTTAAAACCCTATTTTATGAAAGTTGCAGAAGTTCAAACTTTTTTCGACGTCTTCCTACTATTAAAATATTAAAGGTAGAGATTTTTTTGTTAATGAGATCTGTTCCTTAAAGGTAGATTTGGAAATAAGGTCAGGTTAAAGTTTTCGAAAATTTGAGTACTTTTGCGTAATTTTGCGTGAAAATACAGGGGAGAAACTTTTTTAGCATCAGTACTTTTTTGATAATTTATCCTTCCACGCACTTAGACAGTGAAAATGTTCACAGTATAAATGTTCCAGGAAGGTTAAAGAAAATTTGGTAATACTTTTTGGGGGCGCTATAAGGTGAATATTTTAGCTTGGTATTTTAAAGGATTTATTTTTATTGCTAATTTTTGGGCCCAAATAATGAACACGTTTAAAGCATTTTCATTACAATCGTATTACTTTTAATTACGGAAATGAACTCTTTTACTTACTGAATTTGGTGTAGATAGTTCAAGGCAATGACTTTAGCCACTACAGCGTCTCTGTCCGGCAGAACCTACGGTTTGACGGACGTGCCCACAAACAATTGTAGATATAATAATAATAATAATAATAATAACAATAATAAGTGTTAGTAATAACAGTAATGATAATAATAATAATAATATTATTATTAATAATAATAATAATAATAATAATAATAATAATAAATGTCGTCGTCTGCGCCGAGGAAGCTGCAGGCACGAGACCTGCGTCCTCCTCCTCCTCCTCCTCCTCATCATCATCATCGTCACCTCATCCCCTCATAATTCACATATTAAGGCATAACAACCTTGTCCTACTGAGGAATATAGCTGTAAAGCTGATCCTGGGAAAATTACACATGTTAATCGTGTAACGTGGTCAATAATGACCTATACGCCAATAATAATAGTAATAATAATAATAGTAATAATAATAATAATAGTAATAATAATAATAACAATAATAATAATAATAACAATAATAATAATAATAATAATAACAATAATAATAATAATAATAATAATAATAATTTTAATGTTTATATGTCTGTTACAACAAGGCAAGACCACAAACCTAATTTTATTAATTCGGATGGGAGCACAGCTGTATAAAAAGGGAGCACAATCATACCTCCTATCTTACCTAGATATTGCGTACAAGCGCGTCTAGCGAGGGTGCATTCCCATTCATTGGACGGTGGGTGCGAGCGCCGTCCTTCGGAGGTGTCGTCCGCGGCGCAGCACGTAGGCGCGACGCGTGGAGACTACGCGATGATAACGCCTGATAGGGATCGCCGTCTCGCCACTGCCCCACGTGCACAGGAACGAGAGCCGCTGTTGTGGCGACGATGCAGCACATTCCTTTTAAGAACCAAGGAAGCCCAAAAGGCGAGCATGCGGAATGCAAGTCGAATACTGAGTGACTGGAAACAATCTACGGGAGTCTCTAGTACAGTGGAGGGGAGGCGTATCTTGCAAGTGTGGCGTCTTTGCCGGGGCAAATAATTACAGACATGAACGGCTTGTAAATATTTAGTATTTATTAGAATAAAAATACTCCGACACCATAATACTATATACAATATTTACAAATAAATTTGACCGTTACAAGAAGGAACCTTCCCTGGTTACCACTGCCTGGCCCGATAATTAATTACCATATCCGGTGTGATGCACCAGTACCTTACGCGAGCATACATGCGAGTATGCCGCACCGACCGTCACGACGTAGCACGCCGGCTTCGGTTCCCCGCCTCGGTAACCTATGCATTGGCAACGCCGCGCACAACCCACACGACGCCCTACCGACGCGCCCAAACCTGAAGAATCAGAAGAACAGAAGAAGGTTCTTAAGTCGGAGTCCGTTTATATATCCTTTTGGCAGGCTGACGGAACCGCGTCACCCGCAGTGTCCGTCGACGCGTTTCCGCCTGCTCCGGGGTTTCCAAGTTGCCACCCACGACACGGCACCCCCTCTCTCTCGCTCCCCAGCCTATGTGCAGCCCAGCGTCTCTTCCGCCAGCGCTGTCCACATGGCTGATATTTGGCACGTTTGTACTGGCGACAGATATGACGCCACACAAGAGAGCATTGTATGTTTCGTGCTTTAAAGAGCAATAAAATACATTTAGGTTATTAATTTGGTGCTGTTGCGCTTTAATATATTGTTTGGTATTACTTGTGGGGTATTTAGTGTGCAACTGATGAATATTGGACGTAATAAACAAGGAAAATGCCAGAGCACAGGTGTGATGGAATTACAGTGTTTTAGGTGTTTAAGTAGTAGTTAAGATGTGGCATGAAAAATGTTCAATGATGTTAGTTATTGAAAAGCTTTTTCATTTTTCAAATGAATTATTGCTTATGCATAGAAGCATAAAAAGCATAGGTTTTTCACAAGTACTTTGCTTTACACGTGTCTTAAAAATAAGGTGGTTCTCTCAAGAAAAAAAATAAACTTCGAATAAAGCCGCAAATTTAAGATAATTGGTCTTTCAAACCAGTAAATCCGTCCGAACTAATTGTGTTTGCATTTTAATATAACCATCTTGTCTGATCGTTTTTTACATTTATTCGAAATTTAATTTTGACGATCATTAATTCTTTTTATCGAACTTCACTTCCAGGTATTGACAATACAACATTCTTTGAGCCAGATACATGAGAAGTCCGATATTATTTGCATAACTGAGTAATTTTATACATTTTTCTTGTTATTAAAAATAGTATTGGTTGCACGTTTATTTTAAGCAGTGTCATTTAAAATAGTAAAAGCAGCTCTTAATATATTAAACTCATCAAATGAAAATTTCCTTCGCAATACAGTTTCAGGTGGCTTTAAAGTCTGGTTATTACCGTTTCCTCCTTTAAGACACGTCTATAAATAGAAAATAAACAACAACAGAAACAACACAGAATGGAAAATTGAAATTATATGGTGACTGCAATACTCACCCGGTAGTTTCTCTAGTTTGTCATTCTGAAACATTTCTAATAAATATTTCAATTTCTCGACTACTGACAACTTTGTCTGGGTACCACATGAAGAATCGTTACTCCTTTTTGCGAAGAATAATACGTTAATCAGGCTTTCTGAAGACCGGCAATACTCTCCTGTCTTGTTCATAAAAAGCATTTGTTTGCATTTAGGTGGTCAACGTAGTCATCCAACATTATTGACCTGAATTTTTTGACCTAAAGGACCAAGTATTACTCGACCACTAAATGTCTTCTTTCCATTTTATAATTAATTATTGAGTCCTTCTTCTATTGAACTGGCGATGATTACGTCATTCCTAGAACTTATTACTCAGTTACACCGCCAGTATATGAGAGAGTGTTTATTAGCCACATATCCTCTGACTCAGTATGTCGATTCAGAACAAATTCCACCATCAGATTACCATAGTCATGTAACACATCAGCTCTCACCGGAAAAAAGATCAGGAATGAAAAAACGTGGACGTATAAAAAGTATCCGCGATTACATCTTTTCAATTACATAACTACAAGATAAAAAGAGCTTCGCACAATCGCCGAAAATAATCCGCTAGTAACCAGCAGACAGTGATGCAATCAAATTTCGAATGCTGCTATAGCTCCGTGGCGAAACCGTTGTGTCTGGGGCAATGTTCATTGGGAGTTTTAAATCGGGAGAGATGGCTCAGGGCATCAACTGATGTCACTGCAGTCCCTCTGACCGGGAGGTCCTAAGTTCGAGTCCTACCATTAGCAGAATTTTAGACAAAAGCTTGTCAGCTAGGTGGAATTCAGTCGCTGTCTGGAGGAGAATACTACTAGCGACTGGCTGCTCTGATCGGTAGTTTTCCGTGGTTTCTCCGATCAACATCAGGCGAATGCCGGAGCAGTACTCTACCAAATGGGACACGGACCCCGCGGGATCTTTCCTACCTCTTCCTTGTCCTAACTTGTCTCCGCTTACACACGCACTATACAAGCACACATGCCGGGAGACCGGTCTTTAGCTTAGGTCTTGTCCCGACTGGAGCGGTGCAATGCTGATGGGAGGTACCTTGTTGAGGGAAAACCCCGCTAGCCGTCGGTAGGTCTCGCCATACAGGGAGGGAAAGATCACTGCCACCTCCCGAGCAAAACACGCACTTACGGGTCTAATGATCCAGGTAGTTGGCGTGCCCGAAATCACTAAAACAATCACCCAATCGGGAGTTTCAAAGTTTCGTATACAAACGGATTTTCGACACGAGCTACTTGGACCGAATTCAACTAATGTCTGGAGGAGAAACTTATCTGCCGGCTGCTATGATACGACGTTTTATCCGATAGATACAGTACCAAGTGGATGCCGGAACAGTATCCATAACAATGTGTTACGATCCGCGCGCGATCTTTCCTGGCTTGTCTCATCTTCTCTCCTTACACACGCTTGCACTTACATGCAAGACTAATACACATGATAATGCTACAAACTGTGCTACATAATCAAGAATGAAGGAATTAAAAACCAGTAGGAGAATGAAAACATTGCTGTTAGCTACGTGTGGTGACTTTTAATGGGCTTTGGGCTTTAATGGGACTTAATTTGCTTGTTGCGGACAACACCTTCACTCACTGCTCATTTCAAACAGTTTGTCGTACCTTGTGCGGTAAACAATATGTTTCGACTACCTTGCCAAATGGTAGAGTAATTCCTAATTGATTTTTCTAAACCAAAATTGATTTAAATTTGTATATCCTCGCAATATAGATGCAAGCACGTGGTATTGTAATGGTGCAACAGCAAAAGGCGATTAGTCAAAAGAAAAACTCGTATTTCGTAAGAGGGATATTTCTTGCTCATATAGTATGTTGCAGATGACTTTCTCTAATGAATCGTGTAGTGAGAATCTTCGTTTTGGGGTTATTCAAACTGAAAAATTGATTTACGATAAAACGTCTGTCTGTCCATGTTTCCTTGTTCGTCCGTCCGTCCGTCAGTATCTGCGAACAACGCTAGCGGTTACACCGTAAGTAGGCTTTTAATCAAAACTGATATTCCTCGATCTGATTGATGTCATAACCCCCCCTGAATGTGAATCGAATATTTCGATTTTCAGGGCTATTTCAACAAAATGTTCAAAATTTTCTTAAGATGGGCCCAAATTTTCCCTTTAAATTTGTAATAAATACAGAGCAAAATGCATCTAATGACAGGGGGTAAGCACATTTAATACTTTTGATACATGTGTATTTTTAAGTGTGCTTCTCACCAAGTTAAAAATTACAGCGCTTGTTCTGACGCGGCAGGGACAGTTCCGGGAGGAGGATACACATAGAGGAGGAATAAACACGCAAGTCGACATGTAGGTTGGAGTTCTCAAATATTTCATAGATGTTTATGAAAATCGGAACTACGTTATTTTTATTAATGCAAATCTATTTCAGAGGAGAAAAGTAAACAAATTTGCAGCTATATTCTACAAAATTTTGAAAATGACACGAAAAATTTTCATAATCTCCGAAACGACCCAAGAGATCCCAGTCTAGACGTATTTGCCACGTTTCATTCCAAAATCTTCTAAACTGACTGGATTATGCGTGACATACCCACCCATCCATCTATTCGGATATTCTGATTTTCCGGAAAAGAATTGTGTATACCTCCATGCTACCTACGGAACGTAATCTGAACCGTTTATGGAAAAGCACTAATAGACTGTTATTCTGACGCGTGTATAGTAGAGAAGTAGCTCAAAACAACCTTAAACGCGGATTATACGACATAAAATTTGAGTTCGCATTGTTTAGGCGATTACTATGAGTTTTCCTCCCTATACTATAGTATAGGTGGAAAAGTAACAAACTGTATAAGAACGATTCTGATTTGTTATTTTGAATGAAATTTTGTCGCACTTTCAATTGCAGTGACATTGTCATTTCTCCCGAACGCCTTTACCCATCTAGCAGGCACATTTACGAGCGTCTACTGTACTAATAGCCGACAAAAGCCCCACGCTGTTGCGTCTTGCACAAAGGAAGTAACTGACCTCTGCGGGTGCCGGTAAGTTGATGTAATTAACAGACCAGTTAGCATACCAAGGGCTGGTTTCGCGCGTGATGACGCTTATATTATGCTGCGGCGGGGCACGCAGTATCAGCCTGTGTACACGGGTCAGGAGCCACAATGCATGGCTCCCATTAGTAGCGGTCGGCTGAGCGGGTGACGGGAGGGGGGGCGGAGGGTTATCGGTCAACGCGCATGAGCAACACCAGCACTCGAGGAATTTCATTAAATCGCCTGCTGGGATATTTCGACCGCGAAATACTTTGAGCCGATGTGGATGAGCCTTGAAAGTTAGGGTTTGGATTTGTGAACTCATTGTATTTCTTCAAGCATTGGTATTGTTGAAGTGAAATATATAGATATAGTCATGAATTGAATAATAATTTGCGCTTATTGATGTAGTCATCTTTGATTCTTTTTTATGAGTGTATGTCCGTGCGTATAGATTTAGAAAAGTAATAATTGCATAATTACATAGATACTAGTAACTTCAGGAAAGTGGAAGTAGAATTCTGCATTCATCATTTATAAAGCTGTCATAACTCACTTCTCCAATTGCATATTTTGAATCTTGACATTAAAACTACGACATAATATGTGATTTCATTATAATAATACAAACTATCAATAAATTAATATACTTCCTCTTCTATTCCGAACCAATTTTCGAACTCTATTACTCGCCTCTCAAGCCTCTCAACGCTTTTCCAACTGAGCTTCGAACAAACAGAACTTTAGCCCCCTCTTCGATATTCCGTTTGGCCCTTCAGAATAATCTCTAAAAAATGCCAAACTTACGCATAAATTGAATGTTTAGAACATGCAATGATTAAAACAGTAATATTCAGTGATAGATTGAATTAAGAAAGAAGCTTCTATTTTCAAATTGAAAGATATAGGACGGGTTCCAGAAACATTTGAATATTGTCACCATATAACTCAAAATTACGCAAAACTACTCATTTTTCTGCAAGTCGGTAGGTGAAATGATTTAAAAATTTGATATCTAAATGTGTTGAAACTGATATTTTATTGTTTGAGAAACTGTACATTAAACCCATAGGACATTTTTGAAATTTCCTCACAAATGACTGTAAACCTTTCTTAGCTTTTTTGTTCAATTAGAGCAAAGCTTATAAAAACAGCGCAATTGCTTCCTCCCTCTGAATTTTCAAAATATTCAAGAAAAAACAAACAAACAACATTGAACACTTATAAAGGTGTCAACTTCAACTACATTATTGAAGATAAAGAATTCCACTGAATGAAATCAATTCTTAAATATTAGATCTTTAAATAATTCAAGTAATTTGTTTCAAAATTAATATTTAAAAAAAATTGTAAACACGTTTTTCTCAATGACAGATTAAATTATTTGGTTTAATTTTATGCTCGAATAGAAAAATGTTCGAATACGTTTATTTTTCATCAAAACGTTCGAAAACCTTTCGAAAATTCCAAGAGGTCATTTTTTTCAACTGCCTTCGGGAACTACATTATTAATAATAAATATTTCTCTTTTAATGTAAACTATTTCTCAAAATTAGATCTGAAAATCATTTCTTGCAAATATGTTTTGTTTTAAATATCATGTACTCATATAATATTTGATTTTATATTAGTAGTTTTTGCGTATTTGTCAATTACGTTCAGAACACGTCACAATATATTAGAAATACTGCAACGTTGAGAATAGTTTAAATTATTTAAAATGCACCGCATGTATCATTAAAATCCGTACAGTTCATGAATGAGATTTAGTGTTCTGTACACTCCATGATGAGTTCAAGATTTTAATTGTTGTGTAATAACATCAAAGAGGAGAAAGTGTTTAGGTATGCCGTGTATTCCTATTGTTTTGTTTTGTTTTATTTGTGCATGAATGTTAACTTATAACCACTCCCACGATTGTTTCTGCCGCATTTCGACATATAAACATTTTGCCACTCAACCTACATGTACTCATGCCTAGGTGTGAAGCATCCATCATACTATCTGTAATTTAGCGAGTTATTATTGTCACCTAGTCATGTTTGTCGCTACCTAGCAACGGAGAATTATGAGAAAACACCCAGGATAAACAAGAAGAATTCTTACTGATGTCGTAAAGACTAGATCGAGGGCTTCTCGGTTTCATGGATTGGGAGTTTTACGGAACAGCGTGCATGATTTGCTTAATATATTACCAATGATAACTTCCTGGTGTTTGTAAAAGTTGACAAGACGTGATGTAAATTGTGAACCAGAGTGCAAGACGGAAGTATTCTTATTAAATAGTTATTATTTTCTTGCAAAAGACTACCATTTCTTTAAGAAGAGGAGCTCGACGGAAGTCGATCAGTGACTCTCTGACAGAGCTATTACAAAACTTTTGCAAGGGCTGCCAATTAGTCATCAATTAACAATACGATTTGGTGGTGGCATTTCGTATAGTGTAAAATAGGTTGAACACGCTTTTGCTGAGCTAACCATATTTCTGCTATTTTCGAACATATTTCATAGTTGCTATGCCTTTTAGAACGACCTTCGTAAAAAATAAAAATATTGGCGAAATAGTTCTAATTATAGTTTTCCGGTTGTGACTCAAAGTTTATAAATCATTCACACCGTCCAAGAGTAAACAAAGGTTCCTACAAAAGTAAGCCGACCAAACTCTCCTCTCTGATGGAGATGTTCTTTCCGGTTGTTTGCCGCTTGCATCGCACTAGCTCGCTAACGTCGATCGCACCGTTACTAACGCGTGTTGACGCGCCGCTCCTTACGCAAAGCAGAGGTTGTTAACCCTCTGCGGCACGCAACGACGATCCATGAAATCTGCCTGCGGATCGGGACTAAGCAATGGAGTTCAAACTCAATGAGCGCTAACTCTGACAAGCGGGAAACGGAAACGTGAATGGCACACGTGCTACTGGCTTCCCCCAAAACACAATTGTGAAAAGAAGGCGATCAGAAAGTTCTCCAAGTTACTGTATAAAAACGCTATTTACAAAAATGAAAGTATAGTTCACTGGCCTATTGGCACGGTGCGCCAAAATACGTGGTTACTATAGGTCGTGGGTTCGAATCCCGGGTAAAATATAGCTACTTTCTGTTGTGTTTGTAGCGAAGGGGCTTCCCCAGTGTCTAGACCAGGGCGGACCGCATGCGACCCGACGTGCCATTTATTGGGGTTATTGGCGAAAGGTTATTAGTTAAAAGTCAAAGTTCTTTGCATTCATGCCGGGCGAGAATATTGTGCACCTAACGCACGCGCCCTGCCGCGATCAACAGCCTTTTTTAATGTTAAGATAGTGTGGCGTCATACGGGTGTAATCGAACACAGACGAGAGTGGTTTGTAACACAGTAGATTTATTAACAATATAGACCGTAGTCTCAATTTAACAACTACCCTGCTCACAATAAACTAAATAAATAGACCCACCACAAGGAGAGATAATTTAAGAACGGCTACCACACCGCAACATACCACCAATGTTCCCTGTATGAAGCCGCTCTACTTTGAGACCATCTACGCGTCTCGCAAGTCACGACAATGAATTGCCGGTCCCTCGCCCTAGTGCACCTACACGCACAGACACGCGCTTCACCTGTCGCCGACGCCGCTAGCACAAGATGACTGGGGTATTGTTCTCCTGGCCTTTATATAGGCCCTTTTGGCTCTACCCACCGCCCCCATTGCCTCCTCCCCAAAGCCGCTCTGGGCCCGCTACGTCCACGGAAAGTCCCAGTGCGTCATCAGTCCGCCCTTTGTTTAACATCCGGCGGTTTGGCACGACGCTACAATATACTAAGTTTACGTTCAAGGATTTTTTCTGGTAAATTCAGAAATTCAAAACAATTCCCATGTGTTTCACCGTGTTATGCATGATACGGCCTCATATTACGCATTGTTGTATCCCCCCCCGTTTCAGAGCAGCCGGGCAAAGTGCCGAGCTCAACAACACGGGGAAGTCAGCCGTGGATCGACCGAGTAATGAAAATATGACCCGCATGGACACCGAGTAATGAAAATATGGTGGCGATGGTGTAACGGCGATGGTGTAACGGTTTGCGTATCGGACTGTTGTACCGAAGTTGGCGGGTTCAAACCCGATCGAAGCCGTGGATTTTTAAGGGCGAAAAAATCCTTCGTACGCCTTCCTTCGGAGGGAAGTAAAGCCGGCTGTTCCATGTTAGTAGATTTACTTGCATGTAAAAGATCCTCAAGCCTAAATGACGCCTCTGAGCTAAATTCATATCGCCTGTATATCGCCCAAGAAATACCTCCTTTCTCTACTAGTTGGTGAAAGGAGCGTAGCAAAATTTGCGTGGTCAGACGGAAGAACAGGCCTCATGGCCTGAGTCTCGCCACGTAAAATAAGGCATCAATTCAAATCAACTATATTAAAGGTTTTAGTTATGGCCCTTGAGGCCTTGCAAGTCGGACACTTCCTCCTCCATAATATCTTGCCAGGGCAGGTTACCGAGGGTGAGTTCTGTGTGCAATCTGAGTGCATAGGTAATGCAAGAGGGGCCCTACACACAGGACTACGTTACCAGCACAAAGTTGGGACAAGAGCTACCATTTGAAATGTAGTACCGGGTAGGTACTAGGTAAAGGGGTAAACGAAGTAGAGGGGTTAGTATTGAAAAATCTAGAGCAGGTTAAGAAAAGGAAATATGTAAGCACTATTGCAAATATAGTAAATGATAGGTAACACAGGAACAAGCGCCAGATCAGCCTAAGGGTTTTCTTGGTGTGATGTTTGGTGAGTACGAAATACGGTCATTGCAATGAGCGTGGAACAAGCCGAAAAGGTATTCCGCCTCTAAAGAAAGAGGAACTATCTAGTACGAAAAAGCCTATGGTATTTTGTATTACCACTACAATCATTGCGTAAAATAATTTAAACCAATTGTTAATGTTGCTTTGTTTATTAATTTTTGCAACACGTTGCAAATAGGTTATAGAAAGAAAAATATAGCAATTATTTACTTCACTGCAATTGACGAATTATCTAATTTAACAATTTGCACCTACATTATCACTTTAGGGCTACCCCATCATCAGAATTGTAAACAACGATGCTTCTTTTGAGAGAATCTGTAACATTATTGATCGTTGGGCATTCAGAATTCACATTTTGGGTGTTCTTCATACCGAAAAATCGATTGACTGCAAAACGTTTATCTTTTCGTCTGTCTATGCTCAACACCAACGTCAAAACCGTTCAGCCGATTTTCCCTAAAAATAATATTCCTCTATCGTTTTAAAGGTACTTGAGGACCTGTGAGTTTTAAACAAATCTTGGGGTACTTTGGATAATTTCCATGAAGGCTCAATTAGATTTTTAAAATTTTGTCAAAAATGGCTACAATTTGTTCAACTAAATCTTGTCTTCACTTAATAGAGTCTCTCAACAGAATAGCACTGGTCTTAGTTTTATTCAAATCCCTAGTTTTTCGCAAATTGCAAAAGTTCAAATTTTTTCGTGTCTTCTTTCAACTGCTATGTTGAAATTAGAAATTTTATTCTCCAATGAAATCTGTTGTGGAAAGTAAGATCTTGAAACAACGTCATGTACAATCTTACAAAAGTATGAATAGATTTCATGTACTTTTGAGTGAAATTTAAACAATTTTTAAACAATGGTTTTATTAAAACAGCTCTAATTCTTTGCTTAGAATTTTCTGTTCGTATGTATCAACAAACGGTAAAAGTGGTGTTAGTCCCATTTCCGGCAACAATTTTCGAAGATTTCAAAAAGGTTAACATTGCAAAACTAGAAATTTGAAGTTTGAGATTTTTGTCTTAAATAAATTTTGTTTTAAAAAATCAGATCTTTAATAAAGGTTACGAACAGTTGCTTGAAAAACGAGCAGTTTTGGCGTTAGTTTGGTTTGAAGTTAATGTAAATTCTGAAACAAATTCTCAAAAACCGCTCCCAATGTTTTCTTTAAATTTTCCCTTGAATGAACCAAAGAACGTTTAAATTACGGTTTCGTTTATCTCAGTGAAAAAAATTGACAAACTTTGAAATAATGCGAGAAAGTATGTGCTGTTTTAGATAAACTAGTTAGAAAGTATGAGTAGCTTCCACGCAATGTTTACTTGCAGTGAAGACTATTAAAATATTTTTTTCAAAAAGGGCTCAATTATTTTTTATTCTATTAAGCAAACTAAGCTCATAAAATCGCGCACGTGCCATCCATTTCGTTATACTCGCTGAATTTTTGAAAATGCAAACGATCTCATCTTCCTTTCCCTTAGTTTATCCTCACCCCCTTACACACACACTGACACTGACACTAACACGCACTCCACTGCCACAAATGCCGGGAGACCCGTCAGGATCTAACAGCTTGTCCCGGTTGGGACGGTGTCCCACTGGTGGGAGATACCTGGTTGGGGAAAACCTTGCTAGCCGGCGGTAGATCGGCGCCGGATCTTGTCGTACAGTAGAGGAAAGATCACCACCACTTCCCGAGCAAAAACATGCACTACACTTAAGGGACTAATGTCCCTGGTAGTTGACGTGCCCGGAATCACTAAACAATCAATCAATCAATCAATCAATCCACTCACCACCGTAACGACCCTTTTGATCATCCCCCGAGATGCTACATCACCTTATCACTATTAACGTCCATCTCCCTATCATCGTCTATCCCCGCTCAAGCCCAGCCTCACCTCCTCGTCGCCATCCCATCACAACGCCTCCCCCGCGCCGACGCCGGCCCGTCGTAAGTTCGTTCCGTTCCCATCGGCTCCGGCACCTTTGCAGCCACCCCGCCCGCGTGTTCATTACCTCCCGTCTGCTCCAGCTGAGCGCGTGGCACCTGACCTTAAAGCCCTCGCGATGATCTCGAGAGCGGCGCTGACGCCTCGACACTGCGCGTGCGGTCTGACACCGGCGGACGACGTCAAACGCCGGACGTTTTGAAGTAACCTAGCGGAGCGGGTGGCTGTTTCAACGCATGGGAGGGAGTTGAAGGATATCTTTCTTTGTGTCCCGTTCATTTTAGTCCCTAATGAGAATTCAGATCATAAATACAGATCTTAAAATCTAGGTAGGCTCTGGATGGATCCGTATGATCAAGAGGATCGTTTTGAAACTGATTTCATTGTTTCCACCATTTTTCCAACGCTTTTGGCTTTTCACCATCGTATAAAGTTATTTTTATATAAGGATATAATAAAAACACAACGTATTGCCCAAAATATAATTGGAAAAGCTGCTGTAACAAAGAACGTTTAGACAAAGAAGAAATGCAGGGGCAGCAGTGTGGCGGCGCCAGCGTGATCTACTGGCTTAGCGAAAAACTAAATTGACATTTCATTTCCATTCTTGAAGATGATGAACTGTTCATGGACTATGAAGGATATTTGTCGTTGGATGCGATTGTACATTAGAAATATGTTAAACTTAGAGTACATTTTCCACATGGGAAAGCCTACAAGACAGAAAAAAATATTATACTCGTAGGTAGTTACGTGAAAAAAACAACTCTGTCGTACAAATAAAACTTCATAGTTTTGAACCTCTTCATTTGAACATCTTCACCTCTTAATTTGATAGTTTTCATTGTTATTTCTAGTAAATTTTAATGTCGTGTATGATTTGTAACTTCATTTAACTAACAGTGGAAAGTGTTAATTTTTGTCCTACTTATTGAAATATATATTCACAATAATAAAGTGACGTGGACTATATTCTCTAATTAATTTTTTTTAGATATAGACCCTGCCATAAAAATCAAAACGTAATGAAAATGAATATTCAGTGACCTCAAATTAAATACGTATGAAGTGTTACATTTAGTCTCTGACCGATGCCAATTTCACACACTAATATGACACTGCCCTTTAAGCCAGAGCATTTGCGTTAATGCGGCGCAAACTCCACTCTGCCAGGCATCCCTTCATTCACGTACCCAATCAAGGGTAAGCCAGGACTTTCAATGTCGAAGGGGTTCACGGGGGATGAATTACAGGCGTGGGACGTCGTGGGTGTTTGAACATTAATTATAGACGCGGGTGATGATAGCATGTACACGTTTATTTACAATTATTTACAATTATGTCTCACAACTAACTGGAACGAGACTGTTTCTTCTTGGGTCGCCCACATCCCCGCGGCTGCACCGCTCGTGAAACTAAACTTTCACAGGATGTGAACTCTGCGCCTTCCCGTCTACCTATCTGAAAGGTAAATGTTCTGTAAATTATCATTCTTATTTCTAATATTGTACTACAGTGTCATGTCAGTCTGGATGCGTATTTACAATATATATAATATATATTATATTAAATATTATATATTACTAATTTTGTTTGCGTACAGAAATCGAGAAAAATTATGCGCCGACGGCCAAGTGAAAGATGTTAATAGTTTCGTTCGATACTCTAGATCTTGGAAAATCTCCAAAAACAATAAAACAGTGTGGATTTTGACTGAAAAAAATGTGATGGTGTTATGCTGCCCATTTTCATACTGCTCGTATCGACTGAATTATCAGACTTCTTGTGACATGTACGTATGACATAGCTGTCAAAGTGCCGCAGCAAAGCTCCTTGGAAGAGGTGGCCACCTATTAAATATGATATTCACGCATGCATTTTGAACAACTATTTTTATATTCTTGGTATCTGAAGAATTGTTGTACTGCTTATCTGAATGTATTATACGATGTTGTTACAGTATTCGTGAACACTACGTTTATTAGAATATTTAATAGTATACTTTCTTTTAAATTTATTCATATTATTTTAATTTTTAATACAGATAAACAGTAATATAATACAAAATTTCTAAACACTATACTGTATTTAGAGCTAAACACAACACTATTTCTAAGCACGGTATAGCAGGAGTTGTTTGTAAAAGCTTCTCTCTCAGGAAACCTATTGAAGTACTCATAGCGCGTAAAGTGCATCGGCGTATGTCGCCTTTGATCCAGAACAGATTCCGGCTCCTGTCACCAACCACACATCAGCACTTTTGAGAAAAGCGAGTCTCAGAAGCGAGCAACGCGCTACGGCAAGTAAATTGCTTTTGCCTATGAGCCCCTGAAAACACGACTTTAAGAAGATCAGGATAATATTGTTTGTGTAAACAACGGTTTTGCACTAATGTTGGCTCTTAACCCAGACGAGATCACGCTAGTCGGCGGAAGTGCATTTTGATTACCAAGATGAAAGAAAGTGCATTTACTGGGATGGATTACAATATAGTTCATAAGTATATTTCGAAATGTTTGCTGGTGGCAGCGGATTAGACTATGTGAATTAGGATAGGAGAGTGTTGGTGACGAATAAACAAGAAAGTGATCCAACGTGCTAATGGAAGAAAGGAAGTGTTTGACTTAGACATTGTGACAGCAAAGATATGGGTATTGGCGGGGAGTCTCTGAAGATGAATCACTGTAGAAGAAAAGCGAAATAAAAGACGTTTTTTGACACGCCATCTTGCAGATCGGACGTGTTAATCATCGGACGTGGCGTCTTTCGATGTTGGTAAATGGACGACTTTTGGTGGATAAGCAAAGTAAATTAAGACAAATTATTCATCTGATGTCAGTAGACATATATTTAGAGGAAATTCTATCGGACCGTTTTATTGAACCTGAATTGGATATGATTATACCAAAATTTAACATTGATTGCAGTGAAGACGGCGAATATAACGATCTGTTAATATTACAATTTTGTACTATGATACTATCACTACAAATCGTTTCATTTAAATCTGACTACGATTCTTCTATATGTCCTGCTCGAAATTAGGATTAAAAGTAGCCTTTATTATATTCCAGTCTAATTCAACATTAACGTTAAAAGTCTTTCATTATAGTTGCATCATGCACGTTAAAATGCAATTATATGAAAGATAGATTAATAACTTTTATTTACAACGATGATATACTTTGTCGCCTGCGATAGTGTAAGCAATTGCATGTCCGTAACTGAAGCACTTTAGACGGGAATCCCTACGTTCTAGGCCCGAGAGCAAAGTTTCGATATGTATTAAAATAGCCGAGTCGAAACCAACAACATAATTTCTAGGATTATGGGTTTCCATTCCGTGATAATTCCACGGACCTGCTGTTTTTATCCGTACATTCCATGGTTTCCTGCCATCAAGGTCAGGTTGATGCCACCGGAACTTAATTAGCAGGCCATCGCCGCCCGCCATCCGTCCTTCCCATTAGGACACCATTCCTATCTAGGAATTGCGCGAAGAACAGCCTTCCTCTTATGGTCCATCGCATTAATGTAGAACATCGCCGACAACCGTGGGAGATCAGGGATGCAGCAAGAAACTGCCACACTCTCAACACTCCAATGCTGCCTCGCGGTAGCCTAAACGAAATAGTTAGGGCCCATTCACAACGCAAACATTAACGTGGACGTAAAGGCGGAAACACAGAGCTGGATTAATACCTTACGGGGCGCTAAGCATGACCAAATCAAGGGACATTTTTTTCTAATATTAATTATTATACAGTTGTAGAAAATGTTTATATTTCGTGAGCCTAGTGGGTGTTTTCTTCTGTGGTTTCGATTGTTTGTAGTTGTTTTCTTTTACCCACGGCCTCGGCAAAACAAAATAAGTATCGACCGGGAAAAAATCTCTCACTTCGTAATTTAATACGAAAATATCAATTATGAACCAATGCCAAATATTGTTAAAAGAGGAATTAGAATCCCTATCTAGCGGGGCTCTCAAGCATGTGCTTAATGTGTTATAAATTAATACACCCCTCCCTGATTGTTAAGGTAACGTACGTCGTTTAACATAAACTTCCAGAATGATCTTGAACGTGAACTAGAAGACAGGCTCTGGTCGCTGTTATAAAAGCGTATCAATACTATGACAAACCGACACAACCAACTGTAAACGTTATTGACGTCATTAGGTCAATGAGGAGTAAATAAATGAGAGATTGAAATTTGTTGTGTGAGGTGTGTAATCAAGGCAGTCCGTTATTTGTGATATCAGTCGTGAGTCGTACATGTTTCTTAATACAACGTAGTTGCACGAAACATTTATGTAATTCAGAAATATATTTTGTTTGAATATAGTACACATACGTCAACTTCAGCTTCATTTCTACTGTTTTTATTGTTACTAAAGAACAGCAGACTGTTAATGGAGTTCGACCGGCAAGAGTGCTTTGCATTTCTGTACTTGGCTGCGTTATGCCAATATAACAGTATCGTGTTACGGTACAATTAAACTGCAGTAAGTGACACAGACACGATCGTACTAGAATGCCAATTACTTCATACCAGCTGAACGTGGCGTTCCTGGCCCTTTAAATAATTTTTAAAATATTTTCATACACAATTTCTACTATGCAAGTTCTAAGTAAAAGGAAAATGTAAATGATAAATAAAGGATGTCGTCTAGTTACCGGATGTTGGCATTGCATGCAAGATACGTAAGCACACTGGTTCGTACCTACCTTGCAGCTTCCGGGCCGAAAACAAAGATCTGCGGATTTTTGAGTGGGTGTCTTGTTTAAGAACACAGCCGTTCGGCAGCGGGTGGGGGCGGGAAGAGGGGTGGCGTGCGGGTGAAGGGTCGTAAGACGCGGGGCTGCCGGTAGAGGCTTGATTAATTAATAATTAACAATCAAGGAAAATATAAACATATATCGTTTGTCCTCGGATGTGGTTCGTAAAAATAATCAATTAAGAATTATAAATGAACAATACCAAAATACAGAAAGTGTGGGTCGCAACTACTCTTGTCGGATGTTCTTTCGGGCAATGGCCACAGGATGGTTCTCATTCATTACGATGATGGAGAAGAAAGTCCACACGCACCCATAAGAGTTGTTCTGAAGAGAACATCCTTTCAGTGTATTATCAGAAGGCTTAATAAAGAAAATTTATACATTTGCAATCCCTTAATCTAAAACACACCGTTACATTAATATATTTATTTAGACTAATATTTGTAATTAAAATTATGCTACAAACGAGAATTATCACACAAGCACTATTAAGTAGTCTACACATAACAAAATTGACCAACAAAACGATAACTATCCTATGAGGTGGTAACACTGTCGATAAACAATTTCGTTCCGAGTGATCCAAATCGATCATTGCATACTGTAAACGGTGTCCTCCCGGTGCAACAAAATCCGATGCCCAAAGCCGGGAAGTTCAGCCATTTATTTGACCTAAAATGGGCAGGAAAAAAGGCAATAATTTTTACTCATAGGCATTCAAAAGGTATTTACTCTACTAAAGTAGAGGTGAAAAACGGCAATAAGCAAATAGAAACCACATTTAAAAGCGATCATTGTAAAAAAATAATAATTAAAATTATTCACATTTTGATTCTAAATCTAGAAACTACATTAGACTTAAGGTATTCGAAATAGATTTTTCCTTTATATTTAATTATGTTTCCACTTGACCATCCAGCATGATGGCTACTCAGTTGTTTTTTACCCCCGAACCTTTCTTTGAAACGCTGTTGAGGAACCCCCTTGCAATTACCCCCTTGAAATTGCATCAGTGAAAACGGATTTATATTTTTCGTTTTTCCTAGTTGTGTAACTGTCATCACCGACGTGGAGACATATACGAAGAGCTGTCCTCAAGAGGGATCGGAGGTTGTATTCCAAAGCAGAATGTAGTTCCTTGTTAGGGAAGAAAGGGGCGAGCGGGGAACACAATGAAACAAACTTTGACTGGTATTATCTTCCTATTTTATTTAGATTTTTAACACAGCCTTTACTTCCACAGAAAGACGAAACACAACCGTGTCTTTCGTGTTGTTCAGGGTTGCAGATTTGTATCTAGTATGATCGAGGTCGATGCCAGGAGAGAGAAAAGCAAAATAATTACGTAAAGGCATAAAAAGTCAAAAATAATACAAAAGACAAAAACGGCATCAGAAGCTAAAATAGGCAAGAAAGGCAAAATAAAAATCTTCTAAAACAACTCCAGAGATACAATGAAATATTGTCATTGTTCAGTTACAAAATACTGACCATAACAATGAGGCGTATGCCAAACTTTCGGGCTCTACTGATGACTATTCAATTCTAAAGCATTCATCGCCTGGGTGCCGTGGGCCGCCTTAATGGCGTCACATGAATCTGTCTTCACAGCCACTTCTGGAGGCGACGGAGGTGGTGGCGATGGGACACGTGATTCGCGCGGCTAGCGCTATATTGCAGCGCTAAAAAACTGTTACAATATTAGAAAAATGTCTTACAATTTTCTAGATGGACCCGACAACAAATTAAAAATTTCCCACCAGGTGATCGAGAACGACACCTTATTTGTGTCGATTGGTGAGCAGGAAGTGATCCAATCGTGAGGGACGAACACACTGACACAGGTTACTCGATTACTACATTGGCATTGCCGCAACGAGAGATTCGTGAACGTTTCGGAACGTTTCGTGAATGATCATTGCGAAAGAAAATTTTACTGCGGTATCAAAAGCGTGTAATGAAGACCCTTGAACATAATAACATGCTCCTATAATCCTCCATTTAATTCTAACAAAAACGCTGAAGATTTATTGAATCTTACTGCAGTAATTATAGTATTGTTGTGAAATCACGTTAATATAAACGTGAAACTTAAATGTTTACCATTTTTTTGTATTCCAGCATTATAAAAGAACCTTTTCGGTTGCAAGAAATCGTTCATAATTGGGCATTTTACGGCACAAATGATGACGTATTAGATTTTATGTTACGAATGATTGCGTCATCACTCATTCAGCCAATCGTAGCAAGAGAATCGGGGGGAGGTAGAACTAAACTGAACAGCCGACCACCGTTTACTCGCACGATGTCAAATACCCGAGTCGTCACAGGGAAGTTATTTCGCAAAATTTAGTTTCATCTTCTTATAAATGTATAATGCTGTTATACAATAAATATAGTATGCAACTCGTTTATAATGTTGCTTTGTTACATTCGTACAAATTTGTAAACTCGCTCCTAAAGTCGGTCGTCTTCAAAACATGTACTCATGCAATAAAGCTTAATATTATAAACTATTTGCATTAACTACTATTACGGATGTCGTACGTTTATGTTCATGGTTACGTTTGCGTTAATCATTCTGAATAGGTTTATCGAATAACATGGCACCAATATATTGGGTTTGTGTTATTTTATTTTAAATTTCATAATGAGTGAACGTTAAGAAAGGTAATAGAATTTTGTGTACTTTTAGCTTTCATAGTGTTGAAATGATGAGCCTTAAGAAAAGGAAAAAAACTATAATACAATTTTGCCTGGAGTCGCTTTCGCCACGCCCCTGCGTCGGGAAGAGGCCCAGGCGGAGTCGGTCGGGGACCTGCCTTGAGGACTGGTAGCCGGACAGGTGTGCGCTGGCCTTGTCCTCACTGCGCCACCTGGAGACCTTCCTCCCCCCTCCCACCCTTCGTTTTCCTCGACTTCGCTGCCTCCTCCCAGGAAGTGCCCCCATCTGCATATTCAGAAGTGACCGTCCGCGCTGCCGTCGCCGCCGCCGGGAGCGCGCCTCGTGAATAAATTAGCGGAGATTTATGGGCGCTACGGCTCCTTGATGCGTGATCGCCCGCCACGCCCCCCCTCCCCCGCCCCGGGCCACGCCCCCTCACGCAGTGGCGACGTGTCGCGGCGCGAGCTCCGCTGAATTACTACTAGAGGCTTCGTTTTTGTTTACGCTCTCGCCTTCACGTCTTTTGTTTGTTTTTCTGACCCCGCGGAGCGACCCGTTTTTATTTATTTTTTATTTTATTGTTTTCCTTTTGATGACAACTACACAATTCGTTTTTACATTTACTCTACATATGTTTTATGACTTATTTCTAAACTAAAATTAAATTTACATATAATATTTCGATTGAGGAAATCTAATGGCCACTTCTAATTAGGATTCATTACAGAAAATTGCTTCAAGAACATGAGAAAAGGGTATTTTTTTTATTTGTGTGCAATACATGGGGTTTCTAACTAGGTTGAATCCGGTTAAATTTGGTATCCGCATTAGGTTGGAGTAGAATTGGGTGGATTGGTATATGATGTGCTGGGTTATGGGTTGTAGATTCAATTCTTTTTGGAGCAGTGCATTAGATATCGGTGCCAGGAGAGAAAACAAAATAATGACGTACAAGGCATCCAAGGCAAAAATAAGACAAAATGGCAAAAATACATTAGACACTGAAATCGGCAAAAAAGGCAAAATAAAAATCTACTTAAACAACTCCAGAGGCACAGTGAAGTGTTGCCTTTGTTAAGTCACAAAAGTGTGATAATAACGATAAGGTATTTTGCCATACTTTTGGGCTCTACTGATGACTATTCATTGCTAAATCATTCATCGCCTGGGTGCACATGGCTATAGGCACTGGTATGACAGGCATGCACAGGCCGTATATTTCTTCTGTTTCTGAAATGACGTTTCTTCTGGAGAGCAAATGACATCGGCCTGAGGAGAAATGTTACGAACACAGAATTGGTGTAAGGTGAGTTTTCGGTCTTTTTTGCTACATGAAACTAAAAATATCAAAATCATTTAAAATTTTAATTGTCAAAGTAAAATTATCACACGCCTTCTTCTCTAGATCACTTAAATGTAACAATGTAATTTTCAATTTTATTTACGATATGTTTAAACACAATATTATCGCAAAGGTAATGAAGGATAGTAGTTGGATAAAGTAGGATAAAAGTTAAAAATCCTCAAACCGGTCAGTGAATAGAGTTTGTTGCTAGCGATTTCCTCGTGACTTGACGTTGAGCTGTGCTGCGGCCACGTGCTCGATGTTTGCTGCCTTCGCGCCCTCATACAATCGTTTCCAGCCGTCACAAATACTATCAGCGATCATTGTTTGTCAAGGCTGCATATAAGACCCGCGCTAGCTCATATAATCCGGGTCAATTTACCGTTGTCCCCTCCTTGGCAACGGCTCTGACTGCACTTCAGTTTATAAACGTACTAGCTGACCCGGCCACGCGTTGCTGTGGCTAAAGTTTTTGTTATATTACATTATAGTAAACAATCTAAGAGGAACAATAAGAGAACATCAGTCACGGAGTCCACTATGCTTTTTCACACAGATGGTATTTGTAAAAAAATATGGTGATCTCCTTATTTGACTTTCTACTACTATAACCCTTTAGTACAATGAAATTATTTACGAACAAAGACGAAAATATTGATGTTGGTATACAAATTCACTGGATTGAGATTTGAAGGGGAAGTACGTTGAACACAATTAATTAAAATGTTCTTACACTTGATATTAAGCAGAAATCAATAGGTACAAAATAAAAATTTATCAGATTTATTATTTCCATTTAATTTTATAACAAATAAAAGTATATTACAGTATAATACAGTAAATAACATGTGACGCTTAAACTCATGAATGAGGTAGGCAAGGCAGACAGTCTTAAACTTTTAAATATTAATATCTATTTTTTTGAATTATAAATACTTTCAATTTCAATTTCATTTAACACCAATCGGTGCACAATGTTATTGGTTAACCTGTCTTTAGCTAACACAAATAGATTCGACGGTTTCCCAACACGTGAACACGCAACATATAGTTGCCCATGAGAAAAACATGGATTTTCCAAATCTAAACCACAAATGGACATTGTTTGACCTTGAGATTTATTTATAGACATGGCGAAAGCTAAACGAATTGGAAACTGTAGCCTTTTGAAGGGTATGGTAGAATCTGATGGTATCATCGGAATACGTGGCAGCAGGACCACTTTTCCTTTAAACTTCCCAGCCAAAATGGTTGCTTCAAGAATGTTTCCGGTGATCTTTTTGATGACCAAACGCGTACCGTTACATAATTGAGGTGGATTCAAATTACGGAGGAGAATAATAGGGGAACCAATCTTTAATCGAAGATTATGTGGTGGCATTCCAGGGATATCTAATGAATTTAAAAATTCAATCGGAAAATTTACACTTTCATTTTCATCAACAACAGTATCGATTGATTTAAAAGACATCAGATCGCCTGGTAACAAGTGTTGTATCTGGAAGTTAATTTCGTCAACATCAACGTTTTTGGCTGCCAAAATCGCCCGTTGACTAAGCCATTCATGATTCAAATAATTATTCTGTATATCCGGGAAAATACTCTGAATCAATTCATTTTTATCCTGAACAACAGTACAAAAATTGTCTGGTAATTTAATGCATTGCGTATTTGGTTGCAGTTCTATTTTACCGTTCCCAATATCTAGTAGTTGTTCGGAAAATATTTGTGCTGATGGATCATTTTGCAATTGTACTCGCATATTTATGGTCAATCGAAGTGTTTCAACACTTCGCCATAAGAATGATTGTTTCAAACATGCATTAATCTCATCCGCGAAAGTAGAGCGAGGTATAACCGGTAAGGTCTGCCGGAAGTCACCAGACAAAAGTAAGATAGCACCACCGAAAAGTTTATTATTGCTGTTTAAATCTTGCATAGTTCTGTTTAATGCTTCAAGTGAATATTTGTGTGCCATTGTGCACTCATCCCAAATTATTATAGAACTCTTCCGCAACACTGCAGCTATTCCACTATTCTTTTTGATGTTACACATTGCATCTGGTTTATTATGAACGTCCAATGGCAGCTTGAATGGTGAATGTGCTGTTCGCCCACCATCCAGTAAAGTAGCCGCAATGCCTGACGATGCTACTGCTAATGCGATTTTTTGTTGCGACCGTATTTTGGCAAGAATCAACGATATTAAAAATGTCTTACCGGTTCCACCGGGTGCATCCAAGAAAAAAAAACCGCCTTGTTCAGCAGCAACAGCCAGCATAATCCGATCATAAATAATTTTTTGTTCTGCTGTCAGTAATGGTTCACTGTTCATGATAATTGTTGCTAAACTTTCATGGTCATATTGATTTTCTCGTTGTAAATCGGTAATGACTAAGTCGGTGGCTGGACGATTAGGTGATGGCATACCATAATGGTTAAGTGGTAAATTTGAAATAAGAACACATAAATCCTCGATCAAGACCAATGCTTCATTGTACATCTCTGGTGTATAATCTATGTTTTGGCATTGATTTGTTTGTCTAATTCGGTGCAATATGTCTTCTGTCATACAATGTTTATATTTTTCCCACAAAGTTTGTGCTTGCTAGGGATAACATGTCGTCAAAATAATTGCAAACAACTGACGAATGTTATTCGGTGTTGATGTCAACGCAGCATCAGCAAGCGTTAAGTCCCAATGGTTATCGTCTTCTAGCAATTGCAGTTCACGACATGCATCCTGGTATGTATTGAATACTCGACCATTAACTGTTCGTAAAAATTCAAAAGACGTTGGTCCGGGAACATTCACCAATAACAAACGTAAATAGAAGCACTCACGTTGCTTTGGATGTACCGTGTAAAGTCTCCCCAATGTCTTAGCTTTGAATATGCCTGTAATGGAAGGATGTGGTTTTCCTTGTTTCCGTGGCTCCCATTTTTTACTGGATTTGTTCCATGTGAAATAACGTGGAACATCACCAAACACCAATGTCTTCGCGAATTGGCCAAAAACATCAGGTTTTTGACACAATGTAAAAAATTCAGTTAGAGTCGTTTTCGGAGCTTCCAACGCTCTTTGGAGAACATTTTTTTCAGTGAAGTACACACGTTGACCGTTTTCAAGATGTATTGCCAGATGTTGGACAGCAGGATCTCTTTCGTAGATGGGAAAGCTGAGAATATGCCAAATAGCTTCATTGCTGTTAATGTATCTGCCCATTTGGTATCGTGCTATTTCGTCATTTTTATTTATGTTTTGTACTTCAAATATGGCCAAATCACTGCCCTTTTGTCAACTGGATCACCAACCATGATAACAGCAACCTCATCAACAGTTGGAGCGTTGAATCTACCAGCATGTTCACCTAATGGTACTTTGTCGGCTTTTATGACGATTTGATAATTGTCATTTTGCAGTCGTGGCGAAACTCTTTTGATCAATTGAATTAGTTGATTGTGATCATCTAAAAAAATTTCCAATAATATCACAATTGCTCTTTCCTCTGCTTGTTCAATAAAATTATACAGGCACCGAGTCGTCACGCGCTCTTCACAATCGCCCATAAAATAAATTTGAAGAAATTTCGGATTGTTATCAGGCATTGGCTTCAGTGATCCGATTTTATGGTACACCTGGCCTTGAATTTTGAATGTAGTTTCAAAATTACGTCCATCGGATGCACGATCGCAAATTTTAGTTGCCCCAAATGACGTCATTTGGAAGCAAGAATTAAATTTGCGTATCTTACGCAAAAATAATTTGGAATCATCTGAATTGCCAGTAAGAAGGGATAATAAAGGCTCCGGCGGAGCGGGTAGAGGTGACAGCACAACTTTTCCTGATGCGCAGCACATGCCGGCTGCTTCATTCCGAAATTTCAATGCCTGACAATATTGACATACTTTATCCATTCCACCGATAGCAATTTTTGAATGCGCTGAGTAGTTAATATCTGGTGCATATTCAAAGGCAAGCCGAACGAATGATGCACGTGTTAATGAGCGGCTGATCCGTTGCCTTTGTCGATCTAGTACTCGTACTGTAGCTATGTTTCGTTCTCGTGCCGCTCTTGTTCTCGTAATATTCTGTTGCAGACGTTCGTCACGCTGTTCTTGAGATTCTTGTGCACGACTTTCTGCAGTCCTGATTCTTTGAGCTGCATTTCTTGTTTCGATTTGTTCTGGTAATTGCTGAGCTCTTTCAACACGTTTGCGTCGCGACCCTTTGCTGCTCGCGTTGTTGAGGTTAGATTTTTTCGGTGGCATTTGACTGAAAATAATAATTTAATCGTTTAAATATTAGAAAGAGGAACTGAAAAACATGTTATCATAGCACATTGAAATAATAAGTGTAAAATAATTTTCAATGGAGGTTAAATAAAAATAATATAAAAATTTTTGTACAATTATTGAAAAAGTGTGGGGAGCTTTGTGCCATTTTCTCATTGATATATTAATTAACTTTTATAAAACTATGTGATATTACTTACATGTATAAATTGAAATTATTGTTCCTGTGCTCCTACTGTGGCTATGTCTCGTTCTCCTGCTGCTCTTGTTCTTATGATATTCTCTTGAAGACGTTCGTTACACTGTTCTTGAGATTCTTGTGCATGACCTTCTGCTGTCCTGATTCTTTGAGCTGATTTTTTACCATAGCAGCGCCATCTATTGATTACTTACTCAACCCAGTCGAAAGGTATCGACATCTGTTAGAATCATTTGGAGTTAACAGATAATTGTGACTGTCAAATAATAACAGACAAATAATTAGCAATAAATTAAAATTGCGACTATAATTTGAGATTTAAACTATCCTATCTCTCAAGTTGGATCGAACTGCACATGGTGTGCGAATTTTATTATAATCGGTTAAGTGGTTTAGGAGTCCATTGAGGACAAACATTGTGACACGAGATTTATATATATTAAGATTTATACCTCTTGGTGCACGCCTACCGTATATGAGCAGATGACATCGACAAGAAAGTAAGTTATGTTGTAAGAGTTGATTCAGTCATTTTTCTTTAAATAATACGTCACACTAGTTCATGGCCGGGTTTTACAGCAACCGTTTGCAATGAAATATTTAATAGTTGTTATTTAATAGTTGTTTTCTATGTTTCCCGGTGTAATTTATGTCATAGGAAGAGGTAAAGAAAATCCACATATTATCTCCAAACTCCTTACGAGAAATTTCCTCTTTGTATTACCACTCTCGCCAGTCTCAGATTTCAGTTTTCGACCACGGTCCTCTGAATCCCGAAATTTAGTCAAAATGTCATGAGCATTCTAGACATCTTTAAATGACGTTTCAATCTCTCTTTCTCTCTGCCTCTCTCTTTCTCTCTCCTTTTCTCTCTTTTTTTCTCCCTCTGTTTCTCTTTCTCTCTTTGTTTCTCTTTCTCTCTTTGTTTCTCTTTCTCTCTCTTTCTCTTTATTTCTTTCTCTCTCTTTCTCTTTATTTCTTTCTCTCTCTTTCTTTATCTTTCTTTCTCCCTCTTTCTTTCTCTCTTTCTCTCACGCGCGCGCACTCATGCAAGAATTCAGGGTTTCAAAACCAAATTGCTATGATACATTATCATTTTGTTCTACATTCTAATTTCTACACTAATGTGTATGATTTCCTTTAATGTCCAATACAATATTGAATTTTGAACGTTGTATAGCTCAGCAAGTTGTTTTTTAAAGTTCTAAAATTCTAATATTGCCTATAGTAAATTGAGATGTTTTGAAATTCGTAATAAGCGGGAGAGAAAAGTGGATTTGCTTTTCACCGAAGTTCTTTTTGTTCAGCGCCATTCTACTTCGACTGCTACTGACTCGCTGAACTACCAGGAAGTATAGCTGACGATCCTCCAGCGAGCCTTGAGTTAAGAAAATTCTCCCCAAGGTTTCGAAGATTTCAAGCAGCGACTAATTGGCTGGAGTTGAAACGACGCTCGAGTATCCCACGTGCAATCGTAGAGCTAGTAAGTGGAACAAGAGAATGGTTGTGTAATCGAGCGAACACAGCCCAACGCATCTACGACCAGGCGAAACAATTATATGTAGGATGTCATGCTGTGGAATGTGACAGAAATAATATAATGAAGTTTTATTATAAAATAATTTCTCAAACATACGAATACTTTGTTAATTAGCTTTTATATTTATTACTTGTGTTTAATGTAGATGGAATATTCGACCCCGGTGCATTGGTATTAATTGTACAAAAGCACCAAGTTTATATATTTCTTAAAGCTCCTGTTTTTAATATTCAGAGAATAATAAATTATATCATGGCAAGAAAATTACAATTTTTGGAAATGTTTGGAATTTACTTATCGAATTTTTTGTACCGAGTACGTACGATGGTCGTACTTACGTGTTTTGTACGAGAATCGGTCAAAAAGGAATGCCTCACATTTGCTTCTCCCGAAATATTTTATGAAAGAACCTGAAATTTGCACACAATATTAATACATGATTATTCTAATTGCTCTATTTTTTTTACATAATTTCCGTCGAATTGTATAGTCTTGTGCCGGCGTGAAACAAGGGCGAGCCTCCCTTGCCCGTACCAAGTCCTTTCCTGATGGTATCGCCTTTCCTTCATATGTTATCTTCAATTCTTCCTCTGAAAATAGTTATTCAGTGGCTCAAAGAGATGGAAATCGGAGGGGACAAAATTTGGACTGTATGGTAGACGGGAAAGCAAAATCCAAACCATTTTTGTCAGCGATTCTCTGGTTGCTTGTGTGTAGACGTGGATTATCGTGTTATGTTGCAAGCCTTGTGCCCAATTCTTCTGGGATTAAAATGGTCGGAAATGCTTCATCAGGGTATTCAGAGTGATGATGTAAGAATTTGAATTGATGCTACTGCTTTTGGGCATAAAATGAACATAAATGAAACTATCAATATCCAAAAGACAGTGGTCAGCCTGAGAGGACTCGTCGTTGAGAGGGGATGTCCGAAGAGCGGCAAATCATGGAGATCGCTTTCTTCACTCTCCGAAGCTCTAACACGTTTACCCAAACGTCCAACGGTACTCCTGGCAACAGCAGAGGCGTCATACACTGCAACACAAGCGTTTGTGGATGTTCACGATGTGGATTCTTCTTGTACTAGACAACTGATGATGATGGCTAAGCCATCGAAAGCTGCTCTTGTAATAAATACTATTGTTGGCAATGACAACGTTTATAATTATTTCATGAAAAATGCCAACGATAACGCACCACAACACCTATACGTTGATGATAGTTTCCTTCAACGCAACTAGGAACTTGATCACAGTCCTCTGTGTGTAACGTACGTCGTCCACAGGTCTTTAAGGAATTGTCATCTGTAGGAAAGGGTTGAAACTTCGCACACTAACGCTAGAATATATGCGAAACTTAAAGGGTTAACCACTTCAACCATTATTATTGAATGAAGGTAAAATGTGAAGCATTACTTTCTGACCGGTCCTCATAGGTGATGTACATGGAAACAATTTTCAGTCAAGAAATGAACAAAGTTTTACATAGGGAAGACGGAACGATCTAAATATTCCGAACCCTCCATATAATAAATTGGTTTTGATATTCTTATATTCTTTTATTCTTTTAATTTCATGACTTCTCTGACTGTTAAAGTAATTCTGCAGTCGCAGACTGACTAGTTCAAAATATTGCCATATATTATTTCTTCAAATGATTGTGGATGTATTGATTTCATAGATCCTTTGCTGTGGATATCAACAGCAGAAGAAAGGGTCGATCCGTTGATACTATCGATTTTCAGTTGCATAAAAAAAATTAAATTTTTCTTCTTTTTATAGCGTACACTTATTTCCCACAATCATCTTGTTTTTTTATTGAAATAAAAGAAAGTACACTTTGTACATTACTTCAATTATATTCGTACATTTTGATTGCAGTATTCCATTTAAAGACTACTGAGATTAAAATTGGTTTTGTTCGTCCGTACATCAGTAGTTGCAATGTCTGTCCGCCTCTCTGCTCGTTTCGGCCCACATTTGGCACTAAAACTGCAATTTTCGCTATTGGTTCGTATCTTTGAAAGTGTATTATAATTATTTTGCAAAAAAACAGGAAGAAGGGATATAAGCTCCATTGAATGTTTCTGCTATGGTCATTACACTCGTAAGTGTAGTGAATGTTTTAATACTGAGAGGAAGCGGTGTTCCTGTATATTGTGACATCCGCTGCCGAACTACAGTCGATCTGACGGAGATTTCCCTCTCCAGGCATCTCCCCCAGAGATGCATAGTCCAGCCGAAATAAGCTCTAATGGTCTCGATTAGTATCTTGACTTACATTATCGAATTTAAGCGTGTATATGTGTAATAGAAACGATAAGTCCAGGAAGAGGAAGGAAAGATGGGGCGCGGTTCGTGGCCCGTTGGGTACTGCTCCTGCATTCGCCAGATACCGGGCGGAGAAACCACGAAAAACTATCTATCAGAGCGGCTGGCTGCTAGAAATAGCATTCGATCTAGCTATGTAGCTACACAATTCCCGCTGTTTCACGTTCAATTCACATGACCGTCCGACAGCTTTAGCAGGCCTACATAGACCGCTTGTAGTCTCAAATAGGCGGATATACCCCCAATTTAGCTAAGTCATTAATTCTTGTTTTATGGTTTTCATAGCCTTTCTCTCATTTCGCCGCTCTCCTCAGAAGCATTCTCGAAGCTCCAGCTACGTCTCCGCTCTTACCTCCGCTTCTCGTCACTACTATCGCCTCCACTCTTTAAGGTCTCCGTCCCCAATGCCCCCACCATCACTGCCTTTTCCGTCTCCCTTGGCTCTATTGCTGCCAAAGTCACAGCTTCCACCTCCATCTTCATCTCTGCTCTTTCCTCCCCCTTCGAAGAGGTCCCCGTCCGCGAGCTCATCACTCCAACCTCAAACGTTACCGCCACCGCCTCCGATTCCACACCATGCACACTCCCTGCCACCGTCATCACCACCTGGCGTTCACCTTTCGCTTATACCTTTCACTTTCCCCTGTGTCTCATCACTGTCCTTCTGTCCCTCCTTTTTGCACCCCGATCACTTCTGGCGCTGACACTTTTCGCCCCACCTCCTTGGTCCCTCCCATCCGTCTTCTCCATACCACCGTCCCAGCAACCGCCACCCCCATCTGTAACGTACACGTCACTGCCTCCGATCCCCGTCATTTCTACTTCAGCCCTTACTTCCTACCATGGCCAAGCCAACAGTATCGCAGCCAACTCCCTACCTCCGCCACCTTTACAGCCATCTCGGCCTTCCCTGTCTCCACAACCGACTCCGTCACTTCCACCCTAACTGCCTATTTTTCCCCCCTCTCTCCCATTCCCCGAAATATCCAGCGCCTTCCCTTACTACCCTCCTCGCTTTCACCTCTCCCCCGCATCACCACGACCCACCGCTACAGCCTTCGCCACCTACCATAACTACCACAGCCACCTTCACCCTACCCCTTCACCCTACCCCTTCACCCTACCCCTTCACCCTACCCCTTCACCCTACCCCTCCACCCTACCCCTCCACCCTACCCCTCCACCCTACCCCTCCACCCTACCCCTCCACCCTACCCCTCCACCCTACCCCTCCACCCTACCCCCCCACAGGTACCCCAATGTCATCGCCCATCTTCACCCCACTCACATCACCCCGTCCGAGCCTTCACCATCTTCACCCTCAGCTCCACCCCACCTCCGCTATTACCCCACCCCCACCGCTCTTCCCCCACCCCCGGCCCCGTTCAAAGCGCGCGCGGGGCGGAATGAGCCTCGCGGCTGCGCGGCCCGAACAATCGCCTGCGAAATTAATTCGCGCTTCGCACGGGCGGGCGCCCACAAGTGGCCCGGTCTCCGACGAGGCTTCGCTTTGCCGCGGGATCGGAAGGATTTCGTGAGGCGCGCCCGCCCGCCCGCCCGCCCGCCCGCCCGCCCGCCCGCCCAGCGGTCCACCCGCCCGCCCGCCCAGCGGTCCACCCGCCCGCCCGCCCGCCCGCCCGCCCGCCCGCCCGCCCGCCCGCCCGCCCAGCGGTCCACCCGCCCGCCCGCCCAGCGGTCCACCCACCCGCCCGCCCGCCCAACGGTCCACCCACCCGCCCGCCCGCCCAGCGGTCCACCCACCCGCCCGCCCGCCCGCCCAGCGGTCCACCCACCCACCCACCCGCCCGCCCGCCCGCCCAGCGGTCCACCCACCCACCCGCCCGTCCGCCCAGCGGTCCACCCGCCCGCACACCGGCCCCACCCACCCACCCACCCACCCACCCACTCTCCCTCCCTCCCTCCCTCCCGCGCGAGTGAACGCACCGCCCCCGAGTGCGTGGCGCACTCTGCGCGCTCGCCGGGCGGTGTAAGAGCATTAACGAAGCACGCAGATAGCGAAGGAGCTACGCACGCCTCCGTTCACTTTTCACTGAATCGGCTTCGGCCTCCGGGCGCAGAAATTCGGCTGCGTGGGCTTCTCGCTGTCTAAGGGATTTTATGGCCTCAAAATGGCTCTGTTAAGCTGACTCTCTCGAATTTCCAATGAATGATTTAACTTCTTGTATATATTAAAAACTTATTATGCCAGAAGAGCAAATTTTTGTCGCATTATTTTTAACGGTGATGTAATAATAATATAAGATTAATGACAACCTATGCAAAATTTCTGCATATTTGAATTCGATTGTATATGTTTTCCCATCCAGCATGGACTTATTTCACCTAAAGATTGCCTTCATTTACCCAACACATGTGTCTGCGAGTATTTACAATCCGCAAAATATTGTTTTCGAACTGGGATTTGTATATGAGGAATGGCTCGATCAACTCAGGTATTCATTACACTACCGCCTTGGTTCAAAATATCAAATGCCAAAACGCATAAAAAATTGAACTTTTGAAACTTACGGGTTTTTATTTAAAGTCTAACCTACGTCATATTCTTTGGTAAGCGTTGCTCTGTTTCAACAAACAATTGGATCCATTAATGAGAACATTTTGAAAATATCTTAAGGCGCCATCTATCATCCCTCAAAATTCAGACATGCGTTTCAAATTAGAGAAGACTTGATATCAGCTAGATTAGCCGAAGACTGGTTATTATCCTAAGTTCGGTTTAGGTGCGAGTGTTCTTCACACGCACAGCGGGCCGGGCAGACGCTTTGAAATTACAGTTTTGGGGCAGGTTTTTGATACTTTTCATTATCAGAGACGCTCAAAGCGCATATTTGGTCAGAACCTCGACATCGAGTTTTCACGTATTGCCATATATTACGTATTCCAGAAAGTAACAATGCTCGTATATCACAAGAAACATTATAATACGTTATAACAATACTGATATCACTGGTTTTCTTTCTATGGCTTGTTTATTCCATGATATATTTAAACACTTATTTGCAGACGCACGTGATTGTTAGTGTCTGCATCCTAATGAACAGTTTGTCCTGCTTATTTGTGTCATTAACGCTTCTGTTCTTCCGCTCTAGGTACGAACATTTCTTGTTATGCTATCCTCGATATTTGGTAGATACCGGTGCATGTGATGTAAATCAAGGTCATTGCTATGTGTTTATCGCCCCCACCAAGATATGATAACAGTGTATCGAGGAAGAAACGAAACCCTCATCTCAGGGCTAGACAAGCAAAACCGGAAAAGTTAGGAACTTAAATCTACGTTTGTCGTGAGCAGAATTGCGATTTTCAGGTTTGATGGGGTGTCTACACCCCCTGACTCCATTGATAGGTGTACGCGTCTTATGCTCAGACGCCTCTCGAACGTACGCAGAGGGGCCTGGTTTAACCCATCTGGGTTTATTGCGTTTCGCTTTCCAACCTCAGTAACGGACAGACTCCAAAGTCATCGCCAATGGAAATCCAACCGCAAACTCCTCGGTTGCTCAATGTTGTGCGGGAGTGGGCAATGACCTTTGTCAGGGCAAAGGCTAGTCATAATCTGCCCTGCAGATGACTACATTCAGGGTATTGCGGAGACATAGCTTTAGATGAGATCAATCACAAACGCGCAACCTGAAGGAAATTAGTCGGTGACGGATTTCGTTCGTGGCGACAGACGCTCGTGTTTACGCAGACAAATGAAACGAAGTGGTTTGTGAAAATGAACGAGTTTGTGGATAAATGAATCGAAGTGGAAACTGTCACATACCCAAGGGGCTATGGAATTCTTAATTATTGTACCTCTCACGAGTTAAAATTTAATGAATATACCCCAATTATTTTTCCAGAAATAACGGATTTTAATATTATCTGACTAAATTAATTCATTTTTCATTTAATGGGAAAGGTGTTTCCAATTTACACAGTATCAAAGGAATGTGGTAAATACCAAAATTAATTACTCGCAACAAGGTAACAAATTGTTTATCTTCATTGATAAGTCACACCAAAAAATTTTGTTTGTGTCTGGGGGATCAGACCATATTTTCTATATATTTTGGGGGTCGCTATATCCGATCCCGGTATCCATTTTACTCCATTACATCAAGTTTTTACATAACCTCAAAAAATATAAAAAATGATAGATATGGCTAACCAAGGGGGTCAGACCATGTTACCTATATGTTTTTGGGGGTGCTGAAAATGAATGTGAAGTCTGTTTAACCATCACATCATTTTCATAATTCAGATTAATGATTATTGATAGAGAAGGTGGCATTGGCCCCTGCCGCTACAACGCTCATCACATTGTTGTACGGCTGATTGCCTGTATTGTTGGCGCCAGATCACTAGAAGGCACAAGTGTTTTTAATTTTTGTTGAGATTATGTGAAAAATATGATGTGATGAAGTTCAATGACATCAGATTCGCTTTCAGCGACTCTAAAAAAACAAGTAGGTGACATGGTGTGACCACGTGGTTAGAAATATCATTCATTTTTCATATTTTTTTTAAGTTATGTCAAAAGCCTGATGGAATGGTGTAAAAAGGACAACGAATAAGGATTTAGCGATCCCAAAAACATAGAAAACATGGTGGATCCCCAGACACGAACACAATTTTTTTGTGTCGCTATGTAATGCATAGTACTTTTGTCGCATTGTAGCATCGCATTATATTTTCGGGCACTTCATCCCGTTTAGGTGGCTATGATGTCACTGCAGTGCCTGTGACCGGAAAGCCCTTCGAGTGGCCCTTCGAGTGGCGACAGTGGCAGGATTTTCGTCACTAGATATATAGGTATGTCGCGTTCAGTCACTGTCTGGTGGTGATTTGCGGCTGGCTGCTCTGATCGGTAGCTTTCCGTTTCTTCTTCGATCATCACCAGGCGAGTGCGATATTTCCCTTCTCTTCCGTCTCCTATCCTCAAGCCTACTTATACTTGAGGAAAACCTTGCACATCGCCGACGTGTAGGTCGGCACCGATCTCACCATCCAGCGGGGCAAAGATCACCGGCACCTCCCCGTGACAAAACATGAACTACACTTACGCGACTAGCGAACATAATAGTTGAGGCGCCCGTAAAACACGAAATAATCAATCTGTCAATCAGATTCTTCAGAAGGCAGGCATCGTCCTCTTCAAAATTTAAAAGTTGGCCAAGCACCCTCATAAGTTTTCTCCATACCCCAGTTGTTGCAGCCCCCTGTGCTAGACGTGTGTGAAGGGCGGCGTCTGCAGAAAGCGCAAAAAGGGAGGCAATGTGGAAGCGCGTGCGTCGCGTGTGGCGTGGGCGGCGGTGGGCTGCCGCGCCGCGCCGCGAGGCAGTTGACCCTGCGCGGCGTTCGGGGGTGCGACGGGGCGAGGGGGTGACGTGACGCGCCCAATTTACCGGAGGCCGCGCGCGCGCGCACGCAGCCAGCGCGGGGCGGCCGAAGCGGGCAAGTGCGGCCTGCAGAGCAGAGCGGCTTAGCGAGGCCCGCTACGCGCGGCGACAGGGAGAAGTGGCACAGGGCAGCAACTGGTGTCACCGTAGCCTCGCTGACCGCAAGGGTCCCGATGGGGTAGGATTTTCGACACTAGCCAGATAACTAGGTCGAGTTCGGTCGCTGTCTGGAGGAGAATTCTAGAGACAGGCTACTCTGATCGGTATCTATCCATTGATTCTGATCAACATCAGATGATGGCTCGAGCAGTACCCTAATAAATTGGACACCGACCGCGCACGATCATTCCTTCCCCTTTCTTGTACTATCCTCTCCCCTACTTACACACTCTTACACGAACATACACTACTACCGCACATGTCGGGAGACCTGTCGGGTTCATAAAGTTTGTTCTGGCTGTAACGGTGCCCCGCTAGTGGGAGATACCTCGTTGAGGAACACACCGCTAGCCGACGGTAGAATCGCGCCAGACCTTGCCATTCAGTGGGGAAATATCAGAGCCACCTCTCAAGAGAATATATACACTACACTAAGGGGACTAATGACCTTAGCAGTTGACGCGACAGAAATCTCTAGTAATCAATCAATTAATCAATTAGTCAATCAATCAGTGACGGAGAGGCGGGCATGTGTGGTGGTTGAGGAAAGAGAAAGGACCCTGCGCAGCGAGACAGATCTATTGGATTTGGGTTACATACCAACAGTAGTAAAAGATTTCTTTCATTTGGGTACATTCTCGAGTGCAGTCGGATTGTGTGGGGATTATCCGTTTTCGGCGGTTGAGGTGGACGTTTTTTCGGTATCTAAAACCTTCAAAACATCTATTTCTGTCAAAATCTGGACACAGTTTTTGCAGTATTTCAATATATTCTCTCCGCTACGTTCCAAAAAGAGTGTAATATATGAATAACTCGCATCGCAAACACATCTCCAACGACCTGTGTCGCAACTTTAGAAAATGCTTTTGATAAATTATTCGTTTCATTTTCTAAATATATCTTTGTCCTTGCGCGTCTTCACGCGTGGTGGTGACGTAAATGAAGACTGATGAGAGTACTTGAGAACAAATAACCACAGCGCTTTCGATGGCGGATAATCATGATCTATCCACAGACAAGGAGCATCTTAAGCAAACGGCAATAATTAAATATTACTTTTCGCTTTAAATATATTTAAATCAACTTGTTGTGCTACAGAATAAAACCGACTTTCGCGCAATGCTTAGTTATCTGATGACTTTGATCTTTGCAATCAAAGTTAATAAATAGTTTTTACCGACTTTAGCCTATAAATCTTTGAAGTTTACAGACGATTAAATAGTAGCCTTACAGAAATATCTGCTTTTGGTGGTTAATGTTCATAAATAGATCTTAAACAACAAAAGGAAAGTTAGTAATCTTCCACTGCCTCTTTCATTTATCCTTTACGTCAAGAGAGAACGAGGATGATGTTGCTGAAAGGAAACGAGCTCGGCTGAACGTCATCGGGTGCTAAAGTAATCTCCGACCGTGTCGTGTCGTGGCGGCGAGAGGTAATGGGCGTGGCGGGCGCTGGGCCCGCGGGGGCGACACGCGCGCCCGCACTGCGTCTAGATTTCCCTTGCGGCGGCGGCGGCGCGCGTGCGTGCGCCCGTGAGAGGCGAGCGTGCGCGCGCGCGCGGAGGGCCGCCCCGGCCGCGCTGTCGCGTGCGCTCTTACCACCGCCCCAGCGCCCGCTCCCTCCCCGCGCGTGAGCACGCAGCGTGCATACTTGGCCGCCCCTCCCAAGCGCGCGCTATCTTAACCGCCCGCCCACTCAACCACCCTCCCGCTCAACCGCCCGCCCGTTCAACCACCCGCCCGCCCGTTCAACCGCCCATCCGCCCGTTCAAACGCCCGCGCGCTCAACGGCCCGCCCCTCAAAATTTCCACCCATTCAACCGCCCGCCAGATCAACCGCCCACCCGCTCAACCGGACGCTCGCCCAAACCCCCGCTTCCTCAACCCCCCGCCCTATCAAAATTTCCACCCATTCAACCGCCCGCCATGTCAACCGCCCACCCGTTCAACCGCCTGATTATTCAACCGCGCGCCCACTCTTCCGCCCGCCCGCTCAACCGCCCGCCCGTTCAACCGCCCGCCCGCTCAACCGCCCGCCCGCTCAACCGCCCGCCCGCTCAACCGCCCGCCCGCTCAACCACCCGCCCGCTCAACCGCCCGCCCGCTCAACCGCCCGCCCGCTCAACCGCCCGCCCGCTCAACCGCCCGCCCGCTCAACCGCCCGCCCGCTCAACCGCCCGCCCGCTCAACCGCCCGCCCGCTCAACCGCCCGCCCGCTCAACCGCCCGCCCGCTCAACCGCCCGCCCGCTCAACCGCCCGCCCGCTCAACCGCCCGCCCGCTCAACCGCCCGCCCGCTCAACCGCCCGCCCGCTCAACCGCCCGCCCGCTCAACCGCCCGCCCGCTCAACCGCCCGCCCGCTCAACCGCCCGCCCGCTCAACCGCCCGCCCGCTCAACCGCCCGCCCGCTCAACCGCCCGCCCGCTCAACCGCCCGCCCGCTCAACCGGCTGCCCACTCTTCCGCCCGCCCACTCAACCTCCTGCCCGGTCAACCACCCGTCCCCTCAAAATTTCTACCGAATTAACCACCTGTTTAATCGCCGCCTATTCAAACCCCCACTTCCTCAACTACCAGCCCGCTTAACTCCTCGCCCTTTCAACAGCAGCATTTTCAAACCTCCATTTCCTCAACCACGAGTCCGCTCATGCTCTCGCCCGCTCACTCAAACACCCGTTCTCTTAACCACCCCCTTCCCGCTAGTCCTCTAAATTACCCGCCCCGCTCAACTTTCTCTTCCCAATCGCCCGACCCTCGCATCATCATCTTTCTTCAACCGCTCTCCTCTACCGCCCCCGCACTAGCGCTCAACCAACAAGGGGCTCTCCCGTCTACCGCCCAACAAAACTCTGGTTATCTTCCCGCCCACCTCTCAACCACCTGCCAGCTCTCCCGCTCAACCTCTCGGGCAACTGCCGAATAAAACGCCCTCTCACCTCCCCCCCCCCCGCCCTCCAGCTCAAGCGGCCCAGCCTGTCCACCCGCCTTCCTAACTAGCCACCAAACAATCCGCCAAATCATCCAATTGGCAGCCCCCTTCATACCCCACGCACATTAGCATCGCATGGCGCTTCATAGGCGCCATCCCAGCCGCTCATACCTCTTAGACCACAGAGACATATGCGTAGTCTTACAAGTCGGTTTGCGAATGTAAAGCGCAGATCGCCTTAACTTAACGTCACTAACATAGAGTACTTTACTGTAGTAGCCACAATATTTGTTGATAAATTACTACAAAAGTCGAATGTGTAGTGTTTTTTTCTGCGTCAGATTTTGAATGTAGTGAACAAAATCCATTGTACTAATAATAATGATTTTACGACAAAAAGGAAGATGATGATTTTAAAAAATGCTTAAAAAGATGATGGTGATGATAGTGATAATGATGATGATGATGTGGAGAAGAAAATATTGAATTTTCCTGCGGAGTGTCTTCAGAAATGACACCTACTCATAATCATTTTTCATTTCAACTTCTCTACACAAATTCTTTCATTACTCACTCACAATTACTTCCATAAACATTTATACAAGTACTATCCCAATTCCCTCTCTTTCTATCTTCCTCTCTCTCTCTCTCTCTCTCCCTCTCTCTCCCTCCTTCCCCCCTCTCTCTCCATCTCACTTCCCTCTCTTTCTCTCTCTCTCTCTCTCTCTCTCTCTCTCTCTCTCTCTCTCCACACGATGAATCCTTATCTCACAAAAATTACCATTTAAATGATCTGACAATGCTTTACGAAATTCGTACGAAAACTCACTCAAATCATTCCCAACTTGTTTTATTGCCAGTCACTTTCCAATTACAAAAATATAGTATTTATTTCTATAAAGTTGTAACTTAAAATATTTGATTCATCTAAACGATACTACTATTCGATAGATCGTTCACAGATCGTTACTAGGAACTGACAGATCGTTTAATTCTTTCAAATTTTACTAAAAGTGTAATTTACATTATACCCCTATTCAATCCCAATACAACGATATTTATTTCCAACTGCATTATTGATGACTATTACGCTCGTGATGGTAAAACCAATAGTGTTTAACGATGCACACAAATGCCCGAATCAGGGCGGTGTATCTAAAAAAATATAACATGCTCTAAGTTATGATTTTAACAAGCTCTAAGTAATTTTTCATACTTGGGGCATTTTGGAACTTTGTTTGACGTAATATCATTCGCAGAATAGTCCCATTAAATACCTCTCATGCTGTGGAACTTCTCAGATAAATCCTACTCGCTTCGCGAGAGGAGGTTTATCGACAATTTTCAAAGCATTCGTAGAAGTACCTACGACAATTTTTTATACATTTCATTTGTGAATAAAAATGCTTCAAATGCTATCTCTGACGTTTCTATATAACTCAAACATTTTCGATGAAAATGAGTTTGCACATTTTCAGATATTCTTGAACGGTATTTCATAAAATATGGCTCCAGCTTTTTCAATTATAATTTACATACAAGACCACGTTTTACCTGTCAACAATATTCGTAAAATATCATTTCAACTTTACTATTAGGGAACCGTAATGTTGAGAAAATGTGAAAAACCTTTTAGAAACCGACATATAGCAGGTAGGAAGAAAGTAAGGCAAAAGCGCAAAGGCAGCGGTAGGGCAAAACCAAAAAGCCAAATAGGACTAAATAGGTTAGGCAACTCATTAGGACGAGACAGTCTGTGCCTTTTTGTAACACCAATAGTAATTTCTTGAAATTATGCAAGGATGCTTAGGTAAGAATAGTGTTCTATGTGAATAACTGAACTCCAAAAGACTTGTTACATCCAGATCTAAATATAGTTTCTTGCATAAACCTTGTTGTGAATACCAAGGATGGAAAAGAAGTTGCAGCGACTTTTGTGCGAGGTAATAAACCCCCGTGGCACCGGAAACGTGACAACGTTGTTTGAGTGAACCGCAGCATTTCCTGTTTCCTGCTTTCTGCCATCTGATTAATGTAATAATGTCTGACTATTTCCCTGTCGAAATGAACACAATGTCTATTTTTACGTTCTTCCCATACAACCAAAGGATTTCCCCTCCCACGAAAACAATTTTGTCATTTCCACTTGTAAAGGTTTCTAGGAGAAACAATACGATTGTTGTGGAGAACTTTGAAGTACATGAGAAGTCCACATCATTCAAATTACGATATTTCTTCTTTACAAAGTGATAATCGGCGGCTTTGCCCCTTTTTATTCATTGAAATGGCTGCTCCTCTCGACTCTCTTCTCATGTGAAGCGACAACGTCTTTTAAACTTGCGAAAGTGGGAAAATTCATGACAATCGACGCTCCTGGAAAAGCGCACATCTGATAATGTTATCTAGGGGGATATCCTGAGATACACTGCCTGCACCATATTCTGAATTAAAGAAAATTACCCAGAAGACTTTGTTCTGAAATTTAAATTACGGAACTGGGGCCCATTTTTGCATCATGTCTTCAACGTAGGCAGTATGTAGGAAGAGTGACATTGATGTCGATAACCTCTTTAAGGATAACAGGAAAAAGGACACTCTTATCATAGGAGAGTGACTTAAAAGCTAAGCTTCTCTGAAACATATTCAATAATTTAAAATTGAAATACTACTTTCACTTTTTCATTTAAAACGCAAAAGTTCAGACTGAAAAAAGAGGTCGAAGAAGATTATTATTATTATTATTATTAATAATAATAATAATAATAATAATAATAATAATAATAATAATAATAATAATAATAATAATAATAGAAAGAAGAATGAGAAGGAGGAATTACATGAAAATCAAATAATTCCCCCACCCAATTTTTCATTCACAAAGTATTGCAATCGCAACTTAGCTAAAAAAACAAGTGGGAAAAATATACATTTCAACCAAGTTATCTAAACATTTTATGAAAAGAAGAAACAAACTTTTAAATATGAACGAAAGTTGTAGAACTGAGAATTAAATCCCGATGGATTCGACTTCCACAAAGAAAGGGGAATTCTGCTTCCTTCATCTTTCTAAACCAACTCCTGGCATACAATTTATTGGGTAGACCAGTTTTATGGATGTTTAAAATGGCCGGCGTAGTAACTTAAGCCTTACCTCAACTATCACTACGTTAATTATTCTGAGTGTGCCATGACAGATTTGTTACCCTCTGCCTTTGTATTTGTTTGAATGTTTGTTTGTGTTTGTTGTTCTGCGAACTGCAAAAGAGACAACCCTTGGTGAACATGTTTTGCCAGCATTTTTAAATATTGTATTTTACAGCTTCATTGATTATGACAAAAATGAAGTAAGGTGCGCAGATTACCTTGGATCTTTACTTGCCTTTCATCAACTTTTGTTCAACTCCGATTTCTGCAAGAGTTCGTAACAACCCGTGTTCTTTTGTCCGACGTTGATTATATTCTTTGCAGTCTCTGGACCGAAATAATGATGCTGGGTTGCTTTTCAACATTCAAAGTTCTTTTAGCCTCCTTGAGACTCACATTGTCCATGTTACCATTCATTTTATATCCTACAGTACCGTATATCATATAATTTTTATCCGACAATTGCATCTGACAACTTAATTAATCTGTCCAGTGCTGCTTTAGTGCAAGATGCGTTGAAACGAAAGTAATTATCACTGTTGGGTCTAAGTGTTGCCAACCCTCTGCTATTAGTTCTTGCTCTCTGTCTGACGCTCAAATGCGAGATCTAGGCTGAATGTAGTTTTCTTGTTAGTCCAGATGGTTTTGGTTATACAGGGATAAGGTTTCATGCAAGTCGATATTTGACATAATTCAACTTTTTTTGTTTAATTGACGTTTCGTTGTTACATTCTAACAGTTGTAACAGTTGTTTTATTCTAATATGTGTTTTGATTAATTATATGTTTTCTTTATACATTAATCTTAACCCTTAGTGCCCCGTTCCTTTAAATGTTCTCGTAGCATTACATTCTCTCCACACTGTACAAACTGTTTAACAATGCATTAGTCCACAACATATAATTGTCAATGCAGTTTAGGTTTTGAAAATCCATCGTTTCCAAAGAAGGGGCTGCAACCAGGGTGATTTAAGTCAGTCAACCCTAATGGTACCTTTGGTGATGTAACGGTTAGCGTATCGGACGGTTATATCGATACAAGTTCGCGGATTCAAATCCGTTCGAAGCTGTGAACTTTTAGGGGGGGAACACCTTCCTTCAGAGGGGAAGAAAAGTCGGCTGTCCAACGTAGTATGATCTGCATGTAAATGATCTTTGACACCTTGGTCCAAATTCTTCTCCCGAGTTATACCTTCTTTTCCTGATGACAAAAGTAGCGAAGCGAAATTTCTGTAGTCTGGTGAAAGAGATGGCCTGAGCCACGTCGCGTGAATAAATCGCCATTGAATTCAATTGAATTGAATTGAATTGAATTGAATGGTGGACGTGAGGGGGCGGGGCAAGGCGGCAGGGACAGCAGAGGATGAGGTTAAGCGGGGACGACGAAGACTTAAGAATGGTGAAGTGCTGTTGGTACGGGGAAAGGGTATTAAGTGACACGTATTGAAATTAACGGGACTCTGTGACACGGCTTGCTGAAGGAATAATGTAGCACGTAGCGGAGGCCACAGATTGACAAGACGATAATGAGCCGCGAGGCTTGCGAGCGGCACTCTGTCGTACAGGAAGGCGTACATTTTTTTAGATAGAAAGAACGCGTGAGAGAGAATATCAAGTTATGAATTTGCCTAGGCCAGGAGCGCCCATTGTTTTTAAGCAATATTGGGTAAATTAGCATCATTAAAAAATTTTCGATTTGGCTTACGTTTCATTTAAGATATTTTTACTCATATTTGTTACGAATTATAATATTCACAAACGAAGACGCCTCTTCTAAGAAAAAAACGTTTAAGTTGACCCAATTTGAGAGTGTTGGGAACGAATAAACGGACTAAAAAACACAAGTTTAGTTCTCCACATTTCCAGCAGAGGGCAACGTTATTGTGGAAAAAAAACTTGGTTAGAGGTATGGCATATATACGGGTTGTAAATTAAAAGCCAGTGTGAGAACACGCAGTTCACGAGGTAGGGCGGGGAAAGAATGGGGAGCGTGGGGGGGGGAGAGGCAGCCGCAGCGGTGGCGGAGGCGGAAAATTAAACTCGCGTTTCGAGCTTCCTCCTCGCCCAGCAGGTTGAATGTTCCTGGCGACAGATCTAAGTAATCGATGCTGGAGATGATTCTGAAAATGAATCCAGTTGATCTAGAACGCACAGAGCTTCTCGACCCCTGAAGCTCCTTCATTTCTTCTTCTGTTGTAATGTAAAATATCGTCTTTTGTTAGAAAAATGGGTTTCGATGGAAAAGTCATGGTTTCATTTGGTGGCTAGAGTTCGAAAACATTACTCTGCTTCGTTTTGAAAAACATCAAAATGTTGTTAAAGGTGACATATTATTTTGTTACATGAATGCAACAATGCCCCTTCACTGCCCCTGATTACTGATTTTACATAAATACTATTCCGCACGCACGAAGAGTAGTTTCAACGAAAAATGTTATTTTATGCATTTTTATTACTTTACCTTCGGACCATTGAGTGATCACCTCTTATTCATTTTGCTCTTTTCGAAGTTCGTTGGTATCACAACTTTGTGAGACAATATCTGTCAACCATCCGAAGAAAAATAATGCTTCTATTCTTTATAAAAATGACTCTAAACGCAAACAGGAAGGTTGGCAAAATCGACAAAATATTGAATTTCTAATGAGTAATTCAAAATTTAAAGGAGAGTCGGTGATTGCATTCTGAGAGCTTCAGTAAATCAAACTTTAAAAGTGTATTGCTTTCATACGAACTGTTGATAATCAGTGCCACAGAGTTTTCTCTATGAATGTATTTTATTTTCTGCACGATTCACATTTCTTCTTAGAAAACAACTTTGTTACGAAACTATATTTAATGAGTGAAGTTTATCATTATTATGGCCGTACAGCTTTGCATACTCAATATTCATTCACTTGTGATAAAATATTCTCGATGGTAAGCGATTCGTTTCATTGAAACAAGAAACAAATATGCAGAATTTAGCATTTACTGAAAAGAATATGATGGAGCATACCATTTTTCTATTTCTTTGATCAGTAGTAATATTTTGGCCTTATTATCACTAGTGTGGTACCCCTTAACCCATGGTCGCAAGCCCGGGACGCCGATGGTAGGCCTTAGCTCGTAAACAGCTGTTGTGCCAAAGTACATACGTACATTATCGCTGGTGTAATCTACTATTATACTGTTCATCAATGAAGCAAATTATTGCGTGACTCTGTCCGAGTCACAAATTAAGAGTTCGCGTGTCAGGAATGCCAGTTTCGTTATACATTATGGCTTGACATTATGTAGGTGGTAATTGTGGTCATATCGACCCCGAGCTCAGAAATAACAACTTTTCCCTAAAAAAAGACAAATCACAGGTCCAATGTATGCCTTCCAAGTGTCTATCAAAACAATGTACAAATTATTTTACAGATTTTTCACGATCTGTACAGCCCGCATTATTGTACTGGGAACACTAGTAAATCGTCCATACACCGCGTTTTTTCAGATTATCAGAGTATTTCTTGGGGACTAAATGATTTAGTCTTTGCTTATCTCGTATTTATCACAATCGTCTATTAGAAAGGAAAATAAATTACTAATTCACTTTGAAGTGCAAGTACTCTTGGCCGTCCAGAGTACATGTGTCTCCGCGTCGAAGGCTGTGATGCTCACGATCTGGTAGTAATCCTTAGGGCTAGTCTGCGGTTTGGGCCGCCCAGCCCTGAGAAAGGCCACGGCAAGATGTCGAAATGTCGGAATCAGAGCCTTCGACGAGGCGTCAGCCAAAAGCACTTGCAAGACTGGTCGCTGAAGGTTGGCTGCAGTGAACCACCGTTCTGGCTTGCGCTATTTAGGGTTGTTTGTTTTAGTTTGCAATACCGTACAGACACGTCTGATTATCATAATAATACTGTAATTTTTGTAACAATACAACAACAAACATTCTTTTCTTGAAACTAGATGTTAATAATACGTAAAAGGAGAAGCTATATGAATGACCATAATAAATTACAAAATCATTTATACCATACTAAATTATATAACCAGATATCATAGGTACTGCAATTTTATTTATGTAGATCATCTGGTCCTAAGGGTAGTTTAATAGCAATATGTAAATAATTAAATCGTATGGAAATCCTGAAAAGTACGGCAATCGTCTGGAAACGCCAGAACACGATGTTCTGAAGAACAGCTCCACAATTCCTGGGTTGGGCCGCTCCGCTTGTTTCTAATTGCTTCCAGCGTTCCAGGCTGCTACCGGCATCACCACTCTGTGCCTCCACTCTATATTCCCTGAGCGAGAATCACGGCCACTGCGAGTGCCAACCGTTAGGGCTAATAACATAGGACACGATTACCAATCTCAATCTCAGATGAGGAGATAATTCAATTGTGTGTGGCGGTCTAGCTTATTTGCTTCCTAAGACGAAGTGCATCTACCTCCTCTGTGGAAGCGCGCAAAAGTCAGCCAAAACAACGGAGATACTGATGCTACGTTGAGGGGGAGAAAAAGGAGAGCGGTGGGCGAGTGGTATGGGTGGGCAGTGGTGGGTGAATCGGGAGAGTGAGAGGGGTAGGCGAGAGGGGTGGACGAGGGGGCTGAGTGAGCAGGATGGGCATGGACTGGCGGCGGTGGGTGATTTTAGAGAGTGAGAGGTGGGCGAGGGGGTCGGCAAGGGGGGTGAGTGAGAGGGGTGGGCGAGAGCGGTGGGTGGGCGGTGGAGGTCGGGCGGCGGAGGACGAAGGGGGGGAGGGGGGTCGGGGATGGTGGGTGAGGGGTGGGCGAGGGTAAGGCGAGGGGGGTTGGCGAGTGGGAGGGCGATCGATGAGGGCAGGAGGGGGCAAGAGGGGTGTGTGGGAGCGGGGTATGTGATTGGAATGGGCGAATGGGATGGGCGCACGTGATGTACAGGCGAGGTTTGGGCGAGTGAGGTTTGCGAAGGGGGGGGGTGAGGCGTCGGCGGCGAGCAGCGTTGGTGGTCCGAGAGGCGTCTGGCATTTATAACTCCTCGGCCGCCGGTCCAAGGCTGTATCAATAGCGCCCGGGCGTCGAGTAGCCGCGCGGCTGCGGGCGACGAAGGACGCGGCGGGCGAAGAGCGCGAGGGACAGAGGCCCTGCGGCGCCGGAGTCTGTGTCGGAAGCTCACGCGGTGTCGGGGTGGAAATAACTCACATATATATATATATATATATATATATATATATATATATATATATATATATATATATATATATAGAATCCTTTACTTTCTGGAAACATACTACTTTTTTATTGGTTTTGATTTAGTCCGGAGTTTTCGATTGTTTGGTCCCAATTATATTTTATTTAATGTAGTAGTTTTCATGTTTTGAAAAAGTAATTAAATTGGTACCACTTTGTTAAGTATATTCCCCGACATTTTTGTTGTTTAGTTTTCTTTGTATTTTATTGTTTAGACATACACATACACGCCCTGCGAATTCAAGGCATGCAGTGTGAAACGTTTTAGTTTGTTTTGTAATGTAGTAATATGTATAGTAAAAATAAAATAAATTGATTGAAATAACTGAGTGGAAAAACCGCACAACTCCAAAATTGATTTTTTTAATAGAGAGAGCCAAAATCATTTTCACCGTGCCCTTTCTTATTAAATGTAGAACAATCCAACAAACACAATGTGTTCGTATTTACGTGGCTACCTATTATTGTTTTGAGTAGAACGGAAGTTATATATTATTGTATTGGAAGAACGATGTAACACCATTGTATCGTTCTTCACCCAACACCTAATATTCTCCTTCTTGCCGCTTAAGTTGAACATACTCGAATACAATCGACTCTACAGACCAGCAATGAAAATACTGGAAGGGGAAGTTATCATTGCTGTTTGTTAAGTTGAAAGAATCAACCGTGGTTATGTAGCTAATAATTAAATATCTACATGAGGTTCATGCTCGTGGACACTCTTTATACAATGCAGCAGAGCCTTCGCAAACATCAAAGGAGTCATAAGAATGAGATCGAATTTATCTACCAGAGGATTATGAGCATATGATTGCGAAAAGTTGCAAATTCAAACCATTTACAGGATCAGTAACAAAATATACAGATGTAACGGACTTTAAGAGCTGGTGCCCAAATTATCATAAAAACACTTGCAAATCAACTTTTCGAGAAAATAATGAACCCTTCTTAGTTTCAAAATATAATCAGTTAATTAATGAAAGTTCTACGCTAGGTTACTTTCCATTTAATAATTTTATCGGAGGACTAGTTACAAACACTTATAAAATGGCTCAAGCTTCACGTCACTTCAATTTTACCAAACGTACCAGCCTACAAGAAATCATAACTAATCGAAGAAGATGAGTGATATATAAAAGTCTTCAAGTATATGAGTGGCGAAATCTTTGGAGTTTTACTATCATACTGCGTCTTAGGAGTGAAGCAGGAATCGTAATGAAATCATTACATTTCTAAGCTATCATATTGCGTAAAAATTCATTAATAAAGGAATATTTATTAAAATTACTTACTTATTTTTACGTTTAAGAAATATTGATTGGAAAAACAGTATAACTCCAAAATCTATTTTTGGCTATACATCTTCTTAGGATGCACATAATGAAATTTATTCGGCAAGTTCATGGAGAAGAAGTCATTCCTTACAACTTCTTTGTGCATTTCATTGTTGTAAAATGTACACGTTTTACCCAAAACAAATGTTTGTGTTTTTCTCAAAACTGGGATTTTTTTCGTTTTTTTTTTCACCGATTTAATTAATTCCTTCAGTAACTACGTACATAATAACACAAACTTTTAAAAGTGAAAACTGATTTTTACAACATTGGAAATAAAGGAAATCTTGTATACAAAAAGAGAATGTTTGTGTTTTTCTTTGTTTGTTCATACTTAATACGCTGCCATACCGTTGGCGTGGGATAAAACTTTCACTTTGCTTGCACTTCCAGGAATAATATAGTACGATGGGAATACCTGAGCACATAAATGTTCGTTGATGATGATTTTATACTGACTTAAACACCATGAATAGGGCTCTCTACGTAATGGCGATTGACGCAACCCGTTGCTCACTGAAGTATGAGTATTAAGACGTCTTCATTGCGCATTCTGCTCCTGCAAGTGTAAAATTTCTCTCGAGAGAAACAAATACAGGGAGAGAAGACGATGGAGACGCCGAGAAAGAAACTGAATCAGAGAGTCAGAGAAAGAAAGAGACAGAGAGAGACGCACAGAGACAGACAGACGGGGAGAGGGATGGAAAGACTCGGAGAGAGAGACCTAACCACACTCGCGAGAAATTTTTTCGTCTATTGAAATTTTTGTAGAGCGTAGTGTAAAACGTGAATAACAATCATGTGACCAGTAGCATGTGAAGAGTAATTCATTGCACTAGCGAAGCATTGCCGGGTTCACTAGTACACTATAAGAAATAGGTAGGTTCTTAAACTCCATTTCTTCGGGTGGTGCGGTCAATGTAGAATTGATTCCATCTTAGAATTGGTGAAATACGGTGTGAGTAATTGTTTTCAGTGATGTGAAATTAGTTTGTAAGTGAAAGGAGAAAAACGTGTATCTTAGTCGGAAAGGTACTTAAGAAGCATTGACATCAGTGAGATAAAGACATTCCAACAAAAAAACACAATCAGGTTTATTGAGAATGACCCCTCAAATATATTGACAATTATTAGAAGTTAATTATAAAAATACATTTACTGAAATATTAATATTAAATAAATCATAATAAACAGTTTGTGTAATTTCGTTGGATTCAAATCTACTCCGAAGAAAATAGTATTTCAATATAGAACACTTAACCCTAGAAAAGATACCTGATGAATGCTACCGTGGTACATGGATACGTGGGCTAACCTGTTACCACAAATCTAATAACAAATAACTGAATTTCGTTTGAGAAAACTACAAACGAAAGAAGTGGAGTAACATATTACCCCTGTATTAATTTGAGGCTTTAAAATAAGATCGTTCATCTTAGCTGTCACTTTCCTACATGGCATGCAATTAGTGCCTTGCATTCTCGAGAAAACTAAAGGGTACATTCATTCTCACAAGGGGTTTCTTAAGTGCACTTCGCATCTCCTTCTCTCTCTCTCTCTCTCTCTCTCTCTCTCTCTCTCTCTCTCTCTCTCTCTCTCTCTCTCTCTCTCTGTCAAGATAAAAAATGTAAACAGAATTCCTCCACTACTCCTCAGATGCTTGCTAGAAGCGTTAAATTGCACTTACGGCCTCGTGTTGTTGGTTAATCAAAGACGGTCGCTTGTTTGACGACCTTGCGCTGCCTATCCAGTGGCGGGCGAGGCGCTCGGCTTAAGTAGCTATGACTTGCGCCTCGGATCAAGACACTTGGGCGAATGAAGTGTAAACTGCTCTTCTGAGGCGCTTAGGTCATCGCTGACAAGTCTCTGTTCCTTACTTAAAGATTTTCAGCACGTGGAGGTCACAAGGACGAAGGAGCAAGTGAATGGTGCTAATAATAGCAATTGTAACAACAACAATAATAGTAGTAGTAACAACTATAATATAATTATAATATTATAATAATTATCATCATCATCATCATCATCATCAAGGATTAGGCCGAATGGCCTGTTCGTTCCCAAAATGGTCGTCTCTCCATCTTCGTCTAGATCTACCTGGATTTAGAGTTCCTCTGGATACGTAGTGGAGAAGCTTATTTGGTAGTCTTTTACCAGACATTCATTGGTTATGATGACACCACTTCTCTTTTCGTACTTAGATTCAACAAATTTCTACGCAATGAATAATGTGAGAATGGCTCAAATGACTTAATGGGGGAAAGAATTCACAAAGAGTGTGTCCTGCAATCCGCTCTGAACTCAAGGAATAAAAATTCCCGCAATAGGTAGTTCGGTTCCACCTGGTTTCTGGCTAGTGGACTGGACTGAGCTAGTAATTTGAACTATGAATTACAAAAACTGACAACTGGGTACAATGCATCATGTCGCCCACCCTTGAGCTGATGTACGTACACTAACTGTACCACGCAAGGATAGACGAAAAGGACTCAGACGAATAGAAGCCTCCAGTAAAAAAAGCAGTAGTCGGAATAGAAAGGTATGTGGTCAATCACCATGATAACCCAAATATGACGCTGGTCATCAAGTCTGTCCCAATTAGTTTATTGTAAGGATGCCGAGGTCTCCGTGAATGCGTGATTTGCTTGCAAATGAATGCTCCTTGGATGTTCTCCAGAGGAATTTGTTTTGGAATGTAGGAAGGTGACGGAGGTTGGGTGGGTTACTGTGGACGAAATTGGAGAAGCATACTATGTAAGAATTCGCCAGATGTGATTTTGTGTAGAATGAAGACATAGGTTTAGTTTCAGTTCCCTGCCTCAGTAGCCTAAGCATTGAAATGCAGCGCCGCGCACAACCCACACGACTTCCTACCGACGCGCCCAAGAATCAGAAGAAGGAGTTTAGGTCCGGGGTCCGCTTATATTAGTTTCTGGGCCGGCTGACGGAACTGCGTCATCTCGCTGTTTCCGCCGACGCGTTTCCACAGCCAGCATGTCTACGGGGTTCACAAGTTTGCCCCAAGTGGTAGAAGGGGTTCACAAGTGGCCACCCACGACACAGCACCCTTTCCCTTCCGCTCCCTAGGTTTGCCAATGTTCAGCCCGGTGCCCCTTCCCGCCAACGCTGCCCGCTGTCGCAATCTACTTCCTCGTGCATTTCATGCACATGAAATGCACGTGGCTAATATTTTGTCACGTTTGTACACGTCGACTGATATAACGCCACAATATATATTAACTAGTTTGCCGTATGTTTTACATCGGTCTCAACTGATGTAGGATTTCCAAGTGGATCGTCACTGGATACTTATGTTGTTATGGGCTAGCGGGGAAGCTGCCTAAGGTATTGTGTTTCAGAGGGTAAGAGGAGTTGTAGGATGAGGCAATGCAATATAGAGATTGAGCTCTGGGCGTTGAAGAGAAATCTAAAACTCATCAATGGAAACCATAGACATAACGAATCAGAATAGCGGGTGTCTAGAATTATCATTCAGGCAAGAGAAATTCTCGACCCAACGACTTAACTGGTTGCGAAAATCCAGTCACATGAACTCGTGCGTGAACCTGCTCGGGAAGGGGAGAGGCCGGGGGTGAGGGGAACCCCAATTTATTGGTGTGTGGGAAATAGAAGAGTCCTCGATATCTTTTGAATCGTCCCCCTCCTCCAAATAGTTTGTTGCTGATGACACCCATGATCAAAACCTTTATGCGACTTCTCAACAACAAATACCAATCTGAAAATTCGTAATTGAGATAAATAATCTTATAGTTAGATATTTTAACTTTCATACGATATGACGACAAAATCTTTTGGATGAGGATAGGAAAACTAATACTAAAACCGTAATTTCCATTTTTTATATTTTGCTCTGATCTTCTACTCTTTATGGCGCGAGTATTATCGTCAGGTTTTTTAAATGCCTACTACAGTATACTACAATTGCTATTTAATAAATAAAACATAAGTCTCAAACGTCTGCTTAAACATTTTTCAAAATTAGTGTCACCTTACAATTCAAAAATTTCTTTTGTAAGATTTATTGCAATCAACATTGTTAACTTGTTTTTCTAGATCATTTTAGCATCTTTCTTGGTGCTGCAAGGAGAGTTTAGGGATTCGAGAGGCTGACGTGGAGAGCAGCATTAGTCACATGTTTTACGGATGCTTTATTACAAAGAGTACAAAGAGAGTGCACTGAGACGTCTGTATGTGCCTCGACAAGATCAATCCAGTTGGCGTCGTTTCAAAAAAGATTTAAATAAAGAGTAGTTTCGTAAGCGCCTACGTCATTCTTTGTAAGCAACCTAAGAACTGGTGATATTTTAGTACGTATGTTATTGCCTTCGGGTAAATACTTAGATCAGTGATCCAAACTCAATCTTCACAATTGTTTGTAAATATTATAGCTTTTCTTATTTGATGCAAACAAGGTGAACTGAACATTCTGATGCTCATACAACTTTCTATTGAACTTTCTTGAACATTCTCCAATACAATTGTTTGAAATTTCCAATCCAATATGTTTTTGATTACAGATGCGCATTTTTAGAATAGCTTTTCACTAATTTTGATCACTTGGTTTTTGAAAACCAGTTGGATCATGGCGCAAAACTGCAACGCATATTGTAGCACCTTAATTCCTCGTGCAACAATTACGTTTCAAACGCCGAAAATAGTTGGGTGTGTGTATTCTGAATGGGAACGAGCAAGGTCGAGTGTTTACATGCGGACATAATCCATTTGGCCACATGGCGACCGCAGAGCCACAACAAACCTCGGCTGGCTCTCTCGTCGCGTCCGACCTGCTGTCTGGAGAAGACCCGCGATAAATGGGCAATGCCTCAACTTTTTTCTTTTTTCGTTCTTTTTAAATACCTTGAACTTCAATTGAAAATTCAATTGCTTTGAGTTATTTTTATTCTAACAATTTTCTAACAATTTAAGGCGAAGACTTGTTTTACAGACTAATTGGTAGTTATATTTTGAAAATATTTTACATGAAGTATCATCGACATTTTCAAAATTTTCTCAAAAATGGCTCAAAGTTTTTGTTATTTTTTCCTCGAAGAGAACAATGTACGTGTATAAACATGGTGCAAGGTGCAAGTTCTATTGTTCTACAAAGTCCAGCTTTTACTCATGGTGAGACAAATTAGGCAACATAGCTTACGCAGAGTACCAGCAGAGAGAAAATCTACTTTGTGTTACAAATGTCGGAAACAGCGTATCTGTGAATTTAATGGAATTAGAAAAATGGTAGTCGTGTATAAATATAGCACACTTGAACTCATCTGACATAGAGGCATTGCTATGTGCGATGCCGCTGAGATGGACTGCGACAGAGTTTTTTAAAAAAAACATAAATTGGTCATCTAAGTGTATATTATCCACTTTTGAGGAGTTGTCACAACTTTCTGAAGTACCATGTGGAGGAAACGATGTACAGAAAGGCTATATTAAAAATCTACGACAAGAAGGAAACTCGCATTGCCAGATCAAACCGTAAATAGCCCTCTGTAAGGCGGACACCTGGGACGACGAAAGATCTTTGAAGGACCGTCATCGTAGACAGGAAATGCGCTGTGACAAAAGGGAAGAGGCGTCGTTGAGCAGAGCAGCAGCTAGTCGGGCATTCATGCGACGTCTGCGCCAACGTGAAGCCACCTGCGCTGCAAAGTGTCGCCGTGACCAACATGCAATTGCGCAGATGGACCGGATGCCCTCGCGGTGGCGATGGTGGAGGCGACGGCAGTGTCAGCAACTACTCTGGGGGTTGTGGTGACGGTGTTGGAGATGGTCACTGCAGTGACGATGGCGCTGGTGGCCGCGGTGGCGTTGGCAATGGGGGCTCCAGTGCCTCTGGCGGTGATGATAGCAGCGATGGGGGCGGCGCCGTGGTTTTTGATGGGGGCTGTAACGATGACGGCGGCGGCGGCGGTGTTGATGGAGACGATTGTGGTGATTGTGACAGTGACATTAGTGAAATGATGGTAGTGATGATGGCGTGGGCAAGGATGTCTTGCTTTCTTGCCGAGGCTGTCGTCTACTGAGGGATAAAGAGATGAGGGCGAGCGTCAGAGCGGGGCATAAAGACGCCGCCTGCCGGAGCACTGCACGATCTCCCGGCTCCTGGCAACCCGATAAACAAATTCCGTACCATTCCATACAAACGGCTTTTGGAACGTCAAGCAACCGAAGAGACGAAGCTAAATGTGCGTCCCGAAAAGAATATTCCAAATAATCGAGCGCGTCAAAGTGAATGGTGCAGTTTTGGACGTAATGGTGATTGGTATTTGGTAATGGTGTTTTAATTAATGTATCTGTCCTTTATTTTCTACCCAGACCCAGTTTTGGCCTATTATAACTTCTCAATAACAGTACTGGTAAATGCAATCCTTATGTGAAGATGGCGATCTAAGGAGCAAGATTATGATTTTTATTCCAGAAGGATACGGGAAATGTGATGTATTTAATATCAAGGAGTTTGTGACACCTGGTGGGATCGAACTTCTAGGTCAATTATTCCGATCATTCTGCTCACTCTCCCATTGGTTGTGCCGAACGATAGGCATGTGCCCATATCGCTCCAGTGAACGCGGCATTTTTGTCATAGGGGAGGGGTGAAAGAGAGAGATGAGGAAACAGGGAATGGCGGGAAAGAGGAGTGGACGAGGAGCCAGAGGAAAGAAGGGGAGTGAGGGAAGAGAGGCTGGAGTTGTCCAGAGGGTGTACTGTAATGGGTTAATTCATGTTTCCGAGCACATCAACAGATACGATCACTAGTCCCGTTAGTGTAGTAAATGTTTATTGCAAGAGGTGGTGGTATTCCCATCCCGTCAGAATATGGGATTTGGCGCAGACGTATACATAGGTTTGCATGGGTTTCCCTCCTTCATGTATCTCCCCCAGCGGGATAGAGCATTAGCGAGACTAGCTCTAAGCTACCGTTTGGTTTACTGGCATGTGTGGTTGTGTAGTGCACGAGAGCGTAACTGTGTTTGTGTGGAGAGAGTAGAGGACAGGCAAGATGAGCGATTGATCGCGCGCTGTCCATGATCCGTTCGATAGAGTACTGATTCGACCTTCTTCTAGTATTCATGAAAGAAACCACTAAAAACAACCAATCAACGCAGCCGACCACTAGAATTATTCTCTGGGCAGTGACTGTATTAAACTATCTGCGTAGCCAGTATCGAAAATCCGCGACTACCGGAATTCGATCCCTAGGAACTCCTGGTTACAGCCACTGTATTTAGCGTCAGTGCTGACTCTGAACTCAACTCAACCCGTGGGTGCACTGTGAGGCGCGTGGTGCTGAGGGAATGCTCGAGGGAAAAGGAATGGTTCGCGGTGCTATGCGGGAGGGGGGTCACGTGGGCCGCAAGCGTTAAGTGGTGCTGGGGGTCATGGCATAGGGAAGGTGCTCGCGGGGTGGCGATTGATAGCGGTGGTTCGGCGCGGGAAAGGTGTGTGTGGGAGCGTGTGCGCGTGCGTGCGTGAGTGCGTGCGTGAGTGCGTGCGTGCGTGAGTGCGTGCGTGAGTGAGTGAGTGCGTGAGTGAGTGAGTGAGTGAGTGAGTGCGTGAGTGAGTGCGTGAGTGCGTGCGTGAGTGAGTGCGTGAGTGCGTGCGTGAGTGAGTGCGTGAGTGAGTGCGTGAGTGAGTGCGTGAGTGAGTGCGTGAGTGAGTGCGTGAGTGAGTGCGTGAGTGAGTGCGTGAGTGAGTGCGTGAGTGAGTGCGTGAGTGAGTGCGTGAGTGCGTGCGTGAGTGCGTGCGCGAGTGCGTGCGCGAGTGCGTGCGCGAGTGCGTACGTGAGTGCGTGAGTGCGTGCGTGAGTGCGTGCGTGAGTGCATGCGTGAGTGCATGCGTGAGTGCGCGAGTGCATGAGTGCGTGCGTGAGTTCGTACGTGAGTGCGTGCGTGAGTGCGTGCGTGAGTGCGCGAGTGCGTGCGTGAGTGAGTGCGTGAGTGAGTGCGTGAGTGCGTACGTGAGTGCGTGAGTGCGTGCGTGAGTTCGTACGTGAGTGCGTGCGTGAGTGCGTGCGTGAGTGCGTGCGTGAGTGCGCGAGTGCGTGCGTGAGTGAGTGCGTGAGTGAGTGCGTGAGTGCGTACGTGAGTGCGTGCGTGAGTGCGTGCGTGAGTGCGTTAGTGCGCGCGTGAGTGCGTGTGTGAGTGCGTGCGTGCGTGAGTGCGTGCGTGAGTGCGCGTGTGTGTGTAGGCACTGAGGCTGTGGCGTCGCGCATTGCAGCACCGGAGGCGTCCGTCGCCCAGTGGCGTTGAGTGGGGGCGGCTCCGTGCGCGACCGGATGCCTGCCCCGAGGGCCGTTTGGCCTCCTGCGCAATAGACGGCGCGTGCACCCGCAGCACGCAGGCGGCTCATTAGCCACGCCAAATGGACGTCTCCGAGCCGCAGCTAAAAGTAGTCGCAGAGCTATTAGACTCGCTTAGAATGCAATCGGCGCATATATGCAAAGCTCAGTTAATTTATACAACACGTTGTAGAGTTCTGGCTTACTAACCAAAACGAACAGCACTTGCCACATGCTAGATCATGTGGAAATGAATTGCAGTAATATGTCAGTTTCAGTAATATTGATAAACACTTCCTTTAAGTCATCATTGAAGATTTAAAAACAATTGTTATTTAGTTGCCTCCTACGGACCCAATAGTAATACATTTTATAACTGCAACTGAAGAAAACATTTCATTTTATTGTACACGTTAACGAGTAAATCTCCGATTCGGAACAGCAATTTTCCCAATCTCTGATAATCCGATTCTGTTTTTGGAGAAAATGTGGCAAAATTATCGCTGCCCGCTGCTTGTATGCGGGGCTATTTTGCACTGAAAGGTATTATATCTTTAAAAAAACTATTTTCAGTGTATTTTGACTAAGATTGGGTGGGCAGAGACTTATTATTAATAAAATAGGGTATGTAGACACATTAATAAAACATGTCAGTACAAACCTTATTTTCTCTCTACAGACTTTTCTTGAAATATTTCTAAGTGCGTTCATTTGAAATAATTCTTTTCAGTGCGAAAATGCCCTGCAGTTGTTGGACAGCAAGCAAGTGTTTATCAATTCAATAGTCACTTTTCTCCAAAAACTGATTAGGATAATTATTAATAAGCCATTACCTTACACGGCATTTTATTTCGCGAAGAAGGATCATGCGTCATCGCACTGCGTCACTTACGACAATATGGCATTAGTTTCGTCTCCGGCAAGCTCATCAAGTTTTTCTTTTTCGGGGAAAGTATGAATAGATAGATATTGACCATTACATTTAGATACATTTTAGTTAACAATTTAGCTAACAGTTGCTCACATCCGTACGTCTTCCTAAAACTAGATAGGCTGACGAAGCACATACTTTCCCACATTGTTTCTCAATGCTCCGCAATATTATACTATTTAAACTAACGAAAGTGTATTCAAGCAGCAAATTATTGAATTGAATTGAAGCCTTATTTTACGTGGCGAGATTCGGACCATCAGGCCCGCTCTTCCGTCCGACCACCCAAATTTTGCTATGCTCTTTTCACCAACTTGCAGTAAAAGGAGGTATTTCTTGAGCGAGAAACAGGCGATTTCAATTTAGCTCAGAGGCGTCATTTAGGCTTGAGGATTTTTTATATGCAAGTTACCACAACCCGGAAATAAGGATTTTTCTGGCGAAATTTCGGCGTTTTCTGGCACACAATTACATAACTTTCTCTTCTTACGAAGAATTCGTAAGGCGAGAGATTAAAATCGCACTAATGGAGTAATACTTGATTACGAAGTAATATATATTCCAGATGCATATTTTTTCACAAAAGTTTGCTTGAAATAGAGAGAATAAGGAGATTCCAAAATAAAAGTAATATATACTACCCACTGGGAACTTCAATGTCATTATTTTTCTGTGTACTTTTATCCAACAGGAATAATATTTTTTCTTGTCATTTGTTATTACGACTTGTATATCTTGATTATTGCAGAAAAGTAAACAGAACTCGTCCAGCACCGAGAAAAAGTTTTTAATGCGCATCCATTACATTAAGCAAATACTCCAGCATTAATTCTCTGGCTCGCATTACATGTAGCTTTGATTTTTGGAATTCTGTTTTTCATATGCATGAAGACCTTTGTGTACTGCAAGCGGATGCATTGTATTTATTTTTAAATTTGTCTTTTAGAATGGTTCAACATATTTTTTGAAGCCATTTCGATGATAGACAAAATTGTTTCAACGCATTAATGTTTTCATGTGACTGCCTATCACTGAAACATATTAATGGTTGTCAATTCGTTTGCTGGTTCTTAATAGTTTTACTGGCAGTATTTTCTTATAAAAAGCATTGATAAAACAGAGTCAACACATCTCTTAAGAACGCGTTCGAAAAGATTTCATGAACCTCCATTCCTCCCATTTCGTGCATTAGCCACTATCTGCGGCGACCATCGCCTCCAACAGTGAGCGAATAAAAGGTCTGAAAGCTCGTGTGGTTAGTGAAAGCAATAAAGACCTTTTATAGCAGTTACTGGGACATCGGTTTTGCACTATCATTACACGCTGTAACTTGCGCTTAAAAAGCGTCAGCTACTTTTATAAATGAAGAGGCTATGTGTCCTTGCCTCACTGTTGTTCATGCAGCTGGCCATCAGCCGTTCGAAGATGCAAAGTGTCATACAGAGCAGCGTACTCGAAAACGCATACAGTAGTGTCACGCCCAGTGTAGTGAAGGTATTGCGTAAGAGCTTTCATGACATATCACCTCTGTTTTGCTTAATGTATTATCAAGAGTTCTGGACCCTTCATGACACAGTTGTGAAATATTTACAAATGAAGAACAGCCCACTTATTGTATTCAACACGAATAACAATTCGCATGGTGCGTTTCATGTACACCCTCTTGATGCCTATGAATGCAATGCTTTTCTAACAGTTTTGAAGGAAGTGAATACGAATATTGTTAGTGATATTCGTTCTGTTACAAAAATAAATTCTCTCTGGAATCCGTATGCACGATTTGTTCTCATTTTTTGCTGCACATCGGCCTCGAAGTCTGACGAAGAAGTTTGGGATCAGCTGGAAGCATTCTCCAAGAATAGCATAGACAACGTACTGGTCGTGTCTATTGAAGAGCCGACTCACCGCATTCGACTGTTTTCACACAATCGCTACAACGGCAAACGGCTGATTCAAAAGGTGGAGCAACTGCCTCACTCGACTTTATTCCCCGACAAGACCCTTCACTTGGAGGGCTATCCGTTCGTCGTGTCGTTTTTCCCCTTCGGAGACACGGCCACCAAGACGGCGTCGCCGTCAGGCGAGGTGGAGTACGGAGGAGTGGACGCCATCACCTTCCAGGCCGTCCTCGGCCACATGCGGGTGAGGACGGAGGTGGTGGCGCCGACGCCGCCGCATTACGGCTTCATCGTGAACGGGTCGCACCTGACGGGCGCCATCGGCGACGTGGCCAGCGGGCGCGCCCTCTGGGCCGCCAACGCGCGCTTCCGGGCCAAGTACCCGCACCTGGAGCAGGCCGAGTACACCTACCCGCACGCCTTCGACAACATCATCTTCATCGTGAAGAAGGCGGACCTCATCCCGCCGTACAAGAACGTCATCCTGCCCTTCTCGCCCACGGCCTGGCAGGCTATAGGCGGGGCCACCGCCGTCGCGATGGCTGGGTGGTGTTTCGTTATTAAACGAAGACTCGCCGCTCGAAGCACGCTCCGACTCGTTATGGATGCGTTCATGGACATACTGGAAGGGACCCTTTTCTGCTCTGTTAACATTCGGTCCAACAAGTTTCCCGATAGATTGTTTGTGATTAGCTGGGTGTGGTTCGGCGTAATAATTACAAATTCTTTCCAAGGTTCTTTGACTAGTTTCCTGGCTATTCCAAAGTATCTTCCTGATATGGAGACAATAGAACAGTTGGCAGATTCAGGGTTACGTATTTGGGTGTTCAAGAATCTCAAGTCAATGTTTCAAGCTACTGAGGACGACACATCTGCGCTGCGATTGCAAGAACAATTTGAAGTAACAGAAAGAATCATCACTGACTTCGACAAAGTGTTGTCAGGAGATTACGCAATAATGACAAACTCCGATTCTGCCTTCGCATTTATAAACCGTAGGTGAGTAATGGTTGTTGAGTGCAGGTGAATAAAGGGTCAATCGCCAACAAGAACAAAACTGGAAATTTCAGTTGAACAAGATCTATCGTGCACACGTAAGCTTCCGCGGCTCGATTACATAAATTCTTGTCTATCCGGGAGGCCTCTCAGCCAACGACGCGGCGTCTCCCGGATAGCCAAGAATTTATCAGGTCTATTGTGTCCTTTGATGGTTTCATAAAAATGTTACTGGTTAGCGTGAAATGTTACATTAGTTGGCCGACCCGTATTTTGTCTCTAGTAGAACAACAAGGCATTGTAAATATATTGGCATCATATTTTGTCCAACGTCTGACACGCTGATTGTCGATTATTTATGGGAGGAGCTAAGATAATAAAATTATGTTCTTGCGTGGTAAAATGTGAAAAGTAAGTCGATTGCTTATTCTAGGATTGGCGGATTGATATAGATCTAGGCTGAAAAGGTATGCACTGAAAACTCTGGGTATATTTTGAAAAATAAATTGCGACATGTATTAAACGGGTTCAATAGATAACTATATGCGAAGAATCGTATTGCTTACGTAGTAAGGAGCGTTTACTGATATTCTGGTCAAAAAACGAATTTTGTTAATAGATGTGTCAAACGAGACTGGAGAAGCGGAAGTGAAAAAAAGGTGGGAAATGGATTTGTATATCAAGAGATCAGAATGTCGTTAAGTACTGGTACTGGTCGAAGACTACTTAGGCGTTTCCAGTCACCTTGGCGGTAATGTGGTCTTTTCACGGCAATCTGGTATTCACTAAGATATTATTGTAGATAACGGCCAGGTTGGGTTGGGATTGGAGAACATCATGAAACTGACAAGCCGAAGTGTAGTGTGAGTGACAATTGTAAGAAACAGAGAGTAAAAACCATTGATGACGACTTATTTGGATCTATTAACCCCTTTCACACAATACGAGTAATTCAATGGTCGTGAGCTGCCCCTATATTAAGTTATTGACAGTAGAGATATTGTTCAGACGCAACGATTATAGTGTCTCTTACATACAAGGCAGTACACTGCGTTGCAATGACTGAGAAGAAAATGTTGAAAACAATTGGTGAAGCGGGGGACCTTGGAGAATTAAGCTTTCTCGTGGTGGTGATTGGTAGGTTTCCCCTGTGCGATGCAGGGCAATGCAGGTCACAATAAATAGTTTATATTTGTATTTTCCCTGACTAATAGACGATTGTAATAAATACCCGAGCAAAGCGAGGTACTTCATTTAGTAACTGATATTTTAAATAAAATAGTAATGAGTTTTAATACAATAATAATACATATTATTCATTTTCACATAAGTTAACATGTACATCAAGTAGCCATATTAGCAAAAACTTGTGCTCGAGTGCAGTGGACTTATAACAAAAACAAAAACTGAGATGTCGTAGAATGACAACACAATGTTACAAAGTAAAAAAAACTAGCGCAAAGCATGTTAAGATTTATAAGAATCTTAACATAATAACAATATTCAAATAGTTGCATCACAATTTTCAAGTGCCAGTGACGATTTTTGGGAATTTTTTTACGTTATCTTCGTGTTGTAGGAAGTATGAGCACGAGTAAGTAAGTAAGTGCCAGTAACGACTTTTGAGTATTCATTCACGTTCTCTTTGTGTTGTAGAGAATACGAGCGCAAGAGCGAGTGTGTGTCAGTAACGATTTTTGCAAATTCGTTCACGTTCTCTTCGTGTTGTAGGGAGTACGAGCGCGAGGGCGCGAGTGTCAGTAATGATTTTAGCGAATTCGTTTTCGTTCTCTTGGTGTTGCAGGGAGTACAAACGCGAGTGTGTCAGTAATGCTTTTTGCGAATTCATTTACGTTATCTTCGTGTTGTAGGGAGTACGAATGCGAGTGTGTCAGTAACGATTTTTGCAAATTCATTTACGTTCACTTCGTGTTGTAGGGAGTACGAACCCAAGAGCGCGAGTGTGTCAGTAACGATTTTTACGAGCTCGTTCACGTTCTCTTGGTGCTGCAGGGAGTTTGAGCGCGAGTGTGCAGTAGCGATTTTTGTGAAGTCGTTCACATTCTCTACATATTGTAGGAAGTACGAGCGCGAGTGTGTCTGTAACGATTTTTACGAGCTCGTTCCCGTTGTCCTGGTGCCGCAGGGAGTTGGAGCGCGAGGGCGCGAGCCCGTTCCACGTGCTGGCGCAGCGCGCGCTGTCGTCGGCGCAGACGGCGTTCGCGCTGCCGCGGCCCGCGCCGCTCAAGCGCCGGCTGGACGCGCTGCTGGGGCGGCTGCTGCAGGGCGGGCTGCGCGGCAAGTGGGTGCGCGACGCGCGCTTCGCCAACGTGCTGCGCGGCCGCGACTCGCCCCCGCAGGTGTGACGCCCCCCCCTCCCCCCCTCCCCCCTCCCCGAATGAATATGCTGGAGTTGTTCAATGAGGCAAAAATTTGTATTTGCGACAGTATATATTCCCCCCCCCCCGAATGGCCCCCTCCTCTCCCCCCTCACCCCCTCCCCGAATGAATACGCTGGAGTTGTTGAATGAGGCAAAAATTTGTTTTTCCGACAGTAGATATTCCCCCCCGAATGGCCCCCTCCTCTCCCCCCTCACCCCCTTCCCGAATGGCTACGCTGGAGTTGTTGAATGAGGCAAAAATTTGTATTTGCGACAGTAGATATTCCCCCCCGAATGGCCCCCTCCTCTCCCCCCTCACCGCCTCCCCGAATGGCTACGCTGGAGTTGTTCAATGTGGCAAAAATTTGTTTTTCCGACAGTAGATATTCCCCCCCGAATGGCCCCCTCCTCTCCCCCCTCACCCCCTTCCCGAATGGCTACGCTGGAGTTGTTGAATGAGGCAAAAATTTGTATTTGCGACAGTAGATATTCCCCCCCGAATGGCCCCCCTCCTCTCCCCCCTCACCACCTCCCCGAATGGCCACGCTGGAGTTGTTCAATGTGGCAAAAATTTGTTTTTCCGACAGCAGATATTCTCCCCCGAATGGCCCCCTCCTCTCCCCCCTCACCGCCTCCCCGAATGGCCACGCTGGAGTTGTTCAATGTGGCAAAAATTTGTTTTTCCGACAGTAGATATTCTCCTCCGAATGGCCCCCCTCCTCTCCCCCCTCACCGCCTCCCCGAATGGCTACGCTGGAGTTGTTCAATGTGGCAAAAATTTGTTTTTCCGACAGTAGATATCCCCCCCCCCCCGAATGGCCCCCTCCTCTCCCCCCTCACCTCCTCCCCGAATGGCTACGCTGGAGTTGTTGAATGAGGCAAAAATTTGTATTTGCGACAGTAGATATTAATTATTGTAGAATAATCCTGTAATAATGCAAGTACAAGTCTAAAAACGATGAATAGAATGAACATTTGTTCATTACATCGTTTTGTTGGGTCAATTATTTCAGCTAGTGAAGTCGCCTCTAGGGACGAAGCCTCTGGCTATCCCACGCTCTAGGAAAGAGGAGCTATGCCATCCATCGCCTTCCAATTCAACCGTTGGTAACCTCGCCAAGGTACCCAAAATCATTCCTCTGATCTCTTAATCCTACATCTTCGTCTTAGTGACATACTGTGTTCTTAAAATGCAAAGGCTATTGTAAACCCGCGCACCTAACGAAAGGAATAGTGTTCAGATCATGAAGGCCATACGAAGGAGATATTTCTTGGAGAAATATAAGATCCTGATAAGGTGAAATATTGAAAATAAGATGTACAAACAAGTATAAATAACAACAGGCTGTTTCAACAATAAAGGTTAGTACACTTTAAGTTAGATCACCAGATACAAACATATAAAACCCATATTCAAAGTATAGCCGCAGTATATATAGAAATAAACCTAATACCTAGCCAGCTTCCCAGCGCTCAAACAGCCTTATAACAACAGCACTGAGCAGGTAAGCATTCGCTCTATCGTTTAAAGAACAGCTCTCAGAATTCAGCTACCAACCCTCTGAACTGACTTACCTACTCTGGCGTTTACAGCCCCTTACATAGTCGAGGCGACATACCCCGACTCACCTCAAAGCCCACCATTACAGTGGCTGCCTTCTCAGGTCCAGCGAACACTGACGCTCGTTCGCCGGTGTCAAACATTCCAACACAGTGCGTGTAACCCTTGGCTTGCCTTCGACGCACAGCTACAGAAACGAAGACAGTTGTAATGGAAAGCTTCAGCTCTTTCAATGCCCCAATCGGGAATCGACCCCTGGATAGAATCACGGAAAGCTAGCTCAATGTCCACGATAAATATTTCCTTTTCACGTGTTTCGTTGTGGGATATGAACGTTTTTTATGTACTTGGGTGTATAGAGCTGATGTACCGTTGCACAAATTACAATATTATTGCAGAATTCGTGAAGACGTTTTAACATCTTTGATTTATTTCAGCGTTATTCGAAAATTATTTTACTTGTTCTTAAAGAGTGTGTTTCTACTTTTTGACAACTATTTTGTGTGATTTTGTTTAGCTGCATATTTGCTGATTCAGGCCGCTAGTTCGCTTCTAACTTCAGAACACTTTTAAGTCGCCCCCCCCTTTGCATTTCTTATTTTGTAATTTCGTTTGCTCTTTGGTCTGAAATTACTATAATTTAAACAAAACTATTATTTATATTTGTAGACTTATGATGACTGCAAACAAGTCGAAATCAGGCTCTCTAAATAAATAGATGAATTTGACGGAGATGACTTCCATTATTTCTTTATATATTTCCGTCCAAAATACCACATCAAAATTTGCACAATTTACTTTTTATTTTCCTTACATCATTCAAAATGAATTTATTTAGTAGCAAGATTTCCTTACAATCATAGGAACCTTTATGACATCCTAATTGTTCAACTGGCAAAGGATGGTTCTTCTCTAGGGGTTTCTACATTTTTTACTCACCCATGATGTCTTAAAAGTGGCCTTCTGTGATCAGATCTCCCCCCCCCCCCCCCCCGAATTCTTCTACAGCTGTTTTCACAGGCAGCTAAACGCTTTGAATTTCTTCTTTCAATCTCTTATAAAACACTTTTTGTTTTCTATTGAACGTTTGGTTATCATTTTTGCGCTTGAAACTCTTATTATAGCGTCTAAATCTTTGGCTGTATAGGTTAAGTTTTGTTTCGGAGTATCAATATATTCTAGGATGTACTAATTTTCTCGATTTTACGACGCGGGTTCGCGCTTAATTGTCATTATGGTTATTATTTTAATTTTCCGAGGCTCCGGAGAGATTAACGTCTGTAATTATGGGAATCATCTTTTATCGGCTGTATACCATGAATTATGAATAATGAGATGATAGGATGATAATGAGGTGTGAGAAGACAATCACAGATACGACCATGCCTACACTATTCGAACCTGCAGTCATCTCGGCGCAGACGACGGCCGTCGCAACCGTCTGCGCCACGGGGCCGGCCTATTATTATTATTATTATTATTATTATTATTATTATTATTATTATTATTATAGTTGCCAATTATACATCTTAGTTGTTGTTGGTGTTGTTGTTGCTTACTACTCCCATCATCGTGTCGAGACCTTGAGATCCAAGAACATGACACTGTAGAAGTTTGTGTAACCAAGCTGTTTGTTGAGACATCAACGTGCACGTTCATTAAGTGCCTCCGAGTACTCCTCAGAGCGTCTTAATTGCAATTCTTCCGGGGACTCGACCGATGGCCGGCGCTCACAAGTTTGAGGATCTCTCGGACTTGTGTCATTACTTTGTGGGTTATTGGGTGTGGGTCCGTGGGTTTATTTGAAATTATGAATGGTAAAGTGTTAAATGAATGACTAAGTATATTTTATATAAATGAATGATTTCGGAGCACTCATTCGTGACCAAACTTTTGTAAATAAAAGGCCTTCCGCCAAGGATTCGCCAGGTCAACTAGAGCTACTCTTTTGTTCTCACTGGATTTATCGATTATTTCGTGTTTCCTGGCGCGTCAACTGTTATGGTAATTAGTTTCGTAAGTGTAGTGCATGTTATAATCCTGGATGTGTTCAGCCTGCGCTAGAACGTGGGATTCGGCGCCGACGTCGGGATTGCGGGAGTCCCGCCTGGGGCATGGTTGTGCTTGTGTTCGTCCTTTCACCCCCTATCATTACCACAACATGTCATCTTCATAGTTACCATAACGTTAAATCCAATAGTGGTCGCTTATGACCTAGATGTTGATGCGACCTTAAATAACAGAAAAAGAAATATCACGTGAGGTCAGTTGTCCGTTTTCAAAGATTCTCCTTTGGCATTCATCTATTAGTGATCGGGGAGACCATGAAATACTATTGATTAGAGCAGCCGGCTGCTAGTATTTTCCCCAGACAGTGGTTGAATTCGATCTTACTTCGTAGGTAGTGTCGAAACACCGCCACCTTCGAGAGTCAAATCCTAGGAAATCCCGGACAAAGACACGGCTGACTTTCTCTCTTTAGAGCTGTCACGTCTCTTCAGTAAGAAAGATGCGGCACTTCAAGCTCTGAAACCGCCTACTATTGCCAGGAAAGCAATTGCGTCACGTAGTTTTTTTGAGTTTACAAGTTATCTCGGTTTTTTGATGTTGGTTAACATGAATGTCATTCAAAATTTCGCAGTATAGGCAATGGAAATAATTTTAGAGAGAGAAAGGTGGTCAGTTTGTATTGTGTGTCAGACTTCTAAGGAACCCCCTTCTTAATCTTCTTCTTCTTCTTCTTCTTCTTCTTCTTCTTCTTCTTCTTCTTCTTCTTCTTCTTCTTCTTCTTCACAGAAACTTCTAAGGATTTCCAACATTTTAATGATTCTAGTCTTAATACCCGAAGGTGCTCACGATGAGAAGTATGGGGTAATCTGACCTGAAATATTTCTATTATGTGCTGATAAGATAAAATACAACTCTCATTAGTAAAACATGTTAAACTATGATCATTTTATTTAACGAATGCAGGTTATATATATATATATATATATATATATATATATATATATATATATATATATATATATAGAGATGGATCAATTTAACCGATTCCTCTTAGTCTTCGTCCATAAATAATTCGACGGTGAATGTGAGAGAATATTGAAGTGTTTTATCGCCCAAAACATGCATTACTTCTGTACGAAGCGAATTGAAAGTGTAAAGAGGTGTCTTGGATATCGCAGCATCCTGTCTGCATTCAGCGCAACTGTGAAAGGAGCTGGGGCATAGAATGTGTGTAATATAACAAACAAAGCGCGATACACTATTTCTTAAGTAGATGAGTTTTAATACCAGGTGGTGCGCTATTGCTTATTGTAAATTGCTGCGAGATGGCAAAGTTTTTCTGTCACAATTTTTTTAAATATTGCGCAATATCCAAATGGGCTTGTACCCAGTGCGTAGTTCCTTAGAAAAGACCAATTTACATTGTGAGTAATTTCGGAAGTACAAAACCCACTAGCGTGTTCAGCACATTGGGATGAATAAATGTTTTTGAAGGGTTGATGAACAACATTGATCTTCTTTATTAACAAATAATTGGATTCAACAACTTCTAGTTACTGCTAACCAATAACTATTAGTAGGTGCTAGTTAATAAACAAGGTCAACATAGCCCATCAATTCACACGAGTTAAGATATGCTAACATATTCCGTAATATTTTACTAACAAACTCTTCGTTACTCAAATCAATTTGTAGAGAAATTGTGCCATAATATTTAGAAAATTATGGTTATGGCAAGTTGAATTAACATATAGCTAAATATATTCGAAAAAATCTACTTTATTCGAATACAAACGTCGAAAATGTAATTTGTTGGAATTGGAATTTGAATGAAACCAGGCGTGTAAAGACGCTATCGCACGTGCCCTCGTCATCTGTCAAAGAGATGTCGTCCCATAGTACAGATTGCATAATGACATACGAAGAGAAATATTTTTGAAAAAAAAATCGTGTTGCTTTTCTTTTCTTTTGATATCAGGGAAATATTTATAATGAATAGGGTTCAAACTAATGAGAGCATGAAAAATAGTAGTAGTTTAAAAAGCCCGTGCACGCTCGCGATAGGTAACTGTTTGTTTTTTTACGTTCCATTCCTGTGCTCAAAACCTAGTGAGTTGGACTTACGAACAAAACCTACCGTCACCCGCTTTTGTTCTCTTTTAAATACATGTTTGTATTTACTCGTACACCAACAATGTACGTGAATCTCCATGACTCATACAATACTTCACAAACTAGTTCACAAGGCGCCGTCAGCAAAGTTACGTCAAATGACATTTCTGACTACGCTCCCCTGACTGATAGGCAACTCTTCCTGCATCTGTGTTTTTCAGGAACACGAACTCCTCGGGAAAATCCTGCTCGCTGGCAATGCCAGTATTGAATTTTTGCGTCATAGTTTATTTTTGATTATAAAAATGTCTCAAAGAGTCTGTCTTCACATTTTATGCATGTAGCAAATGGTAATGCATCTCCTGCCACCGTCAAAGGTGGATACTACAGGCATTTAAAAATTCATTACCGTCATTGCCAGGGGTCCAACCGTCTCCTGATATTTCATTTGCCCGCTAAACAACAGTGCAAGGTGTGTTGCTTACAAACTTTCATTTGTTTACCTTGGTTATTTTCCACCACCTACTAATTGGCAAAAGTTTTCATCTTCGCTCTCCCTGCAAGCATAGAATTTTGTCACATTTATTCTAACCAACATGTATAGAGATGAGAGGGCTAGCCCCTGCGGTGCGCCTGCGTTCCAGGAGCCGTCGGCCGCCGCCGTGCCCAAGCAGCTGGAGCTGCGCCACCTGCAAAGCGGCTTCCTGCTGCTGGCGCTGGGCTGCGCAGCTGGCGCCGCCGCCCTCGCCGCCGAGTTGGCGCATCGCCGCTTGGCGCTGCGTTGGCGCTCACCCCCCGCGCCAAACAAAGCACCGTGTTGATAGGAAACCGGACAAACCTATGCCCACACACCTCTATGCCATGCTCACCACTTCCCCAGAATATACTGAACGTCTTAGAATAAATGTTACAAGCTTCAATGGTACGTAGGAAGGTTAAATATTGTCATTTTTTATCAATTACCAAGAGGTAAGAAACTCACTTATTTAGAGGCGTATGCATATATATATATATATATATATATATATATATATATATATATATATATATATATTTGTGTGTGTGTGTATGCTAAACAGCTCATAATTTTTCAAATTATTTCTAAACTTGCAATTTTCAAAAATTCGGAGTGTTCAACGTAAATGAGACCCACGCTATTATTTTAAGCATATCTTCTTCTATCCGTGGAAATAATAAAGAAAAATGGGAGTGTTTTTAGAGAAAAAATGTTGATTTTTTAAATTGCCTATATTTCGTGCCAAACTAGAACTACTCATATTTTTGAAAAATTGAACATGAATGTATTTAAAGGTACGTCTTTAAAGAGCAGATTGCATTAACAAAAAATATATACCTTCAATATTATAGTTGTAAGAAGTCATCCCAAAACAATTCACTTTTGCAATTTTCAAAAAATCTTTACTTTCAACGAAACTGAGACTTTTGAAGGCATTTTCAAGTGAGTTTTGAAAATGTTTTTGAATTTCATGTGAAATACCCTCGAAAATAAAAAAATCTGTTTGAAACTCCCAATCATTGAGATTGATTGGGGAATATCAATTTTGAGTAATCTCTCTCAACGGTTTAGGCGTTTGCGTTGGCCATGGACGGACAGGCAAACGTTTTGCCATGAATCGATTTTTCAGTATCAAGGACCCACAAAACTTGCAATATGGCTACACCGTGTGTTAGCGATTTTTTTCTATTCAGCAACATGATTTATCCACTTTTTTCACCTGGGCCCGTCAATAAAAGTTTTTCTGCCAAAAATTCGCCGTTTTTCGGCGCACGATTACATAACAATCTCTTCTTACGAACTCCTTCGTAAGGGCGAGAAAGTTAATGACATGATTAGTATCCATTGTGTAATGTTGTATGGGGGTACGGGAAATTCCTTTGACTCCGTCAGAACGTGGCCTGTCGAACACTACTGCATGATTAGTTGCTTGCCAATCAGAGACAAATGTCTTGTAAGTTCGTTTTATGAAATTTCTCGCCTAATGTTCATTGGCAAAAAGTAATTAATCTCGACTCGTCGCATAGGAGTTTATAACATTTATTCTGAGATAACCTATAAGATTACTTTTTAAATTACAAATAAACTGAATATGATTCACTATTTGTAGATTTATTGAAATTATAATAACAATATTAATACATTTTTAATATAAACTGTGCCTTCAAGTTTGAATTCTAGCCGTAATAATAGTAGTAACACTTAATTCTGGTATTAATAATGAATGTAATAAATAATTGAAGCTATTGCCATAAATAAACTCAATTAAACACTTTCCTTAATTTTTTAAATATCCGTCCAGCCTTAAATATTTTCTCCAGCCGCCCTTGGTAAAGCTGCTTCGCATCGAGGGGTAGCTTATCAAGAGAGACCTAGCCGAAGCGTCTTGCACAAATTTCACATCTTCTATGTACCCTACCGTAGGTCAATGACCAAACGTCGATGACTTGGCTAGAGGGAAAAAATGTACTTTTCAAAACCTCTTGAAAACTTTGCATTCTTTATAATACTGAATTGTTTACAGTGAAACTAAACGTAAGAACAAAGAGGCACTCTGAACGGCCTTTGTTATTTTTTCCGTCCGTTAAGAACACTCGAAACGTATTCATTTTTGCTAAATCTTCCTATGAGTACTGCTATTCCATTAAAATATACTTTTAATTACATGCTTTCTTTTAAAAAGATGGTGTTACGAAGAGTATTGAATGATACATTGTGAATGTCACAAATAATAAAATTCATGGTTATTTCTTGTATAGCGACTTAATCACATTAATAACTACAACACATCTTAAAAACAAGCACAATTTTTTTTTACTTTATTTCGAAATATTTTATTTTCGTAGTAAGATATTATATTCTTCTTTGTCGGTTCAGCACGTACTTCAAGTATTCATTTCTATTCAAATTCAATATGCCCTACATATGTCCCCCTCCCCGACGGAATTCGATAGTGCTGTGCCCTTGATGTCGAGTCCTACCATAACTGATAAAACGTGCATTTAAAAGACTAAGCTCCCTGCGACGTTTTTTAGTATGAGTTGCGTATTGCAACATTTTATGAAAATAGACATTGATAGAGTGATACACTTGTATTTTCAACTCTGTGACAAAACACTTACAATTTTAAGCACCACATACACCTTTCTATAGTATAGTACTTTTCATATTTTGAAGCATTCTGGAACTTGATTTGAACGAAATACTCAAGAAACTTGATTGAATTTTAATGCAATTTTCTTTGTTCTCTTTCACCAAATAAGACATGGAGAAAAAATAGAAAGTCAATTTAGTCCATGTCAATAGAAGATTAATGTTGAAATAAAAGAAAACAAGGGTCTTGAAAAAAGCCTACGGTCTGTTTTTTTCAATACTTGAGTAAATAAGTCGAATTCAGGCTACGTCTTTCCTTAATCAACAAGAAGTTTTGTCTTGTTCTCTTAACTTAGTGCAGCTGAAAACTAGGAAAGAATGCATCATTACCCGATTCATTATTTTACGAGGATGTATGTTTTGTAAACTTTATATGGAGGAAAAATGTGTTTTCTTTCCTTCTATTGATCTTTTTAATTACTTAATGTTCATTAAATGAAAAAGAAAATTACTTGAAACGAGGAAACTGTAACTGAAAATACAATTTCAAGATTCGTAAAATAAATATATCGGTGAATTAGGAAAGACAAAAGAAATCAAGTAACTCCATTGTACTTCGAAGGAAAAGGACACTGTCCACTTTTTGCAAAAAGCGAATATTTTAATACACTACAATTTAGTTGCGCTTCTTAGGAAGCTGAGAAACAAATCCAAGAGACTTTAATAAAAAGTAGAAGCTGTCAGCACAATATAATTTCCACTTTCCGAAGGCAAAAGCATCTGTTCACTGTTTTCCACTAAAATTAGATAAATGTCACATAGCCACACATTATTACCTCAGAGGTACAGGTAAACATGCATTGTGCACGAACAACCGGTCCTCCACGAGAAGACCCAATCAAAAAATGAAAGAAACAAGCCTAAGTTATGGACTTTACTTACTCGAATAATGCAATTGGAATGGATATTGTAACAAAACTGCTTCTTTATCTTTGATAATGTTCATTTATGAGCCACAATAAGCGGCCATTTGTAACATTCCTTTTCTTTTCCTACTGATTTTATCAATGTAGCTTATTTCTTTCGCTACCATGCTATGCTCGCAAATTTTCTCAATGTTAAAAAATTATTATATTAATTTCACTTTTAAATTGAATGATGGGTTGTGAAATACAGTATTTTTTCGTCTTACCTGTTTGTGCACATGTAATTCCATACGGAATCACGATTCCTGGAGGTTCTGCAGAACAAACTGTTTATTAAACTGATGGCAACAACTGTGAATTATCAGCCTTTTTTCTTTTCAAAAATCAAATTTAACATTTATTGTAACAATTTTACATAATATTTTAGAGCTCACGAATTAAGTGAATAACTTTCTTCATATATACAACATAAGTGTACCGTACGGTTTTAAAATAAAGTTCGTAAGCTTTACTGTACGGCTGTACTTCTTGGCTCTAGTCGTCCGAAGGATGACCTTGTTGCTCCTGTTATAGTGTTTTTATCTGTCATCCGAATAAATTACCGAATGTTCCCAGAATGTCCTCGCTGGACTTCGGGTGCAACCCCTATGCGCGACTATCTACTTCCAGCGGACTTATATAAAAAATCCTTCCTAACTACAGAGCTACTTGACATAAATTCCTTCGGAAACACGGAGTGTATTTAACTTACGTCGCAAACTATATCAATGAAAACCACAGTAATATTAAATTCTAATTAACACCTTCGAATTATTACCCCGCATAATGCTAATCTATCAACACTAATCATTTACCCACTTCAATACTATTTACAAATAACCCCAAAATATACTGAAAACTAACATTCACATCGCATTAATTGCTTACGTGTGTCCAAGTCGGCAGATATTACGAGACTGAATATTTTCACCTTCCCACAGAATCACAGCTTTCAAAGCCTACTTCCCATTTATCGCATCTCGTGTATTAGGGGCCGCTTCCAACGCTGTGACACCCAAACTGGGAAAATTGTACTTTGTTTATTGCCCTAACAACGTGTATTCTTTGATTCCCAAGCCTGCACGCAATCGTATTACATCCATTTGACAGTGTTTTCTTCTCATACACAATGCAACTCCCGCATGTTTTCTTGAGCCCTCTCTTCGCAAGTTGCGAGATGAATGGGGAGTTTGGTTATTTTGACAAAAGGAATTTTAAATCAAAACTTAGTTCGTTATTCGATTCAAAATAGTTTCTATTACACGGAGGCGAACGCTTTTGGTTATTATATTTGGCCTACAACGCTCGTTGCTATAATTTATTCTTAATTCAACTGATGTTGGCCAAGGAGTGAGGGTAGGTATTCCGGGGCTTAAGAAAACGTCCGCGTATAATATACAGAATTGTCTTTTACAAGAGGAGCTCAAAATTCCCTCCTTGCATTTTCCCTTCGTGATCATTACTTTGCACAACCAAGTTACCAAATTATCGTATCATCACCAACATTTTTCTTTAATTTTTATAATATCTAGGAATATTTTCTTAAACGTTTCCCCCGCCTCACCCGCAGATAAAAGTAAGTGGATCGGTAATTCACTGATCGTGAGGGCTACATTCCTTTGTTGACAGATGTTACTTCTGTGAACTTTTAATGTATTCATGAGACTCGCGTGAAATGTAATGTTCAATTGCATGTGAAGAGAACCGATGCAAAGTAGTTTGGATTTGCATTCTTAAATCCATTTAACAATTTCATTTATTGAACGCGATTTAAAATGTTTAACATTTTGGGAAAATAATTTTTGGTCCTGGGAATTATAAGTGAAATTCCAATCCCTTTCTTTTATAGTTAAATACAAGGCTTGTTCGGAAACATTGACGATGTTTTTCATTACCTAACCCTTCCTCTTCAATCCCAATTATCATAATTGATAATTTAATATGGAACGGGAAACTTTATTCTTTCTTAGGATTTGCCCTGCAACGTGAGTAACTTACATGATATATCTGTATTCTGGTTCATATTATACCATTCTTCTATTTGAAATGGACTGGTAAGAATAATTTTAGTTTACTATAATAACTATAAAATAATTTACTGTGTGGTAAAAGTTTTATAAAAAAAACTCATAAATAAAATGTCATTAATTCATTAATTCTTTAGCAGGAACTATTTGACTGAACAAATTCTCTAAAATTTAAAAGCCTTAGATTAGCCTTAGGTTAATAGTAAGAGAATGTTTTCTCCATGTAGTTGCTGACAGCGTTAGAGATCCGTGCGATTAATTTCGTTCTTCCTACATCTCATTCATGTGAGTCCTCACAACATTCGAGGTGTTTCATCGCAACCAGGCGCTGAAAATTCTTCTGAAAGTAGGCGTGCTTCATTCTGCAATTGTATGTTTAACGTGGCACTAACCAAACCGTGCATAAAAGTTTCACGTGGTCTTCTTTCTTGATATTGCATTCTTCTCCTCATAATTTTCTGCAATATTTTAAGATTTCTAAAAATATTTGCAATTGAAATGAGATCATCCCTAGCAATCCAAACAACGTCGATTGTGATTGGTCAGACTTTTCAGTGGGGTTTCAATGCATAGACTCTACATGTAATCACGGCTACACTATAAAGTATTTTCATGTTGATTATTTACCGTTCACCGAATGAATAACACACTATAGTTGTTTAAGTACCTATCGTTTTGTTCATTTCTTAATTAATTTTAAGACCTGACACTTAATAAAAAATACAAGATGTTACAAACTTCGAAAGAAACTACAAATAAATTGGTGAAGAAAAAATAAAATACATATGTAATATTGAGTAATATTGTAGTAAAACTTTAAACAATTTCAAAATTGTAGATGCAAATAAAATGTGTGAAGCAACTTGTAATTTATACAGACGAATATGAGTGGCCACGGTTAAGTTGAAGTAATTTATATATATTATGTAACGCATGCATTTTTTATATATTTTAATAAATATTTTAAAAATATCTATTCCTGAAGATCTCCGTGCGATAAAAAGTACTTAGGAAATATAAAAAAAACTTGGGCAACATCAGCCCTACTTTTACATATTAAAAATTATGCATTATACATATTCAATAAAATGTGTCATCAAGGTCGATGAAAATGCCATTTTCAGAGAGGTGTTATGTCAGAGAAAGGATGAAAACATCGAGCGCTTTACCTTAAGCCTTAGCATCCTTCGTTTTGTTTCTATTGGACTATAAACTTGGACAGTTATGTCTTCGTGCACTTTGGGTTGATCACATATCATAGAAAGTAATCATTAGAAAGAATATCAATTTATTGCTTTTTGTAGAAACAGTGTCTCTAACGTAAATAAACTTACATTTAAAACTACTATTAAAAGTTGAAGTTTGCAATGTCTTTTATCACAACCAAATTCTTGTCGTCTAAATAACAGACCCTACACTCACATTCACAAAACAAGAGCAAATGTCTCCATGATATGGACTTGCAGAAGAATAGTGAACACACGTACAAACGTCACTGGACGGAACAGAAACTATTACTGTACAACTTCGCTCTTCATTCCTTCAAAGATTCCTTTGTATGCGACGTCTATTGTTTTGCTCCAAGCTTCTTCGCCTTCTTCATTTAGATGAATGTCCAATTTATCTTTCAGAAGATCCATCAGCACCACTTTCAGGTCCTGAAAACATTTATAAATGACATTTATTAATAACATTTATTAATGACACTTATTAATAACATGTATTCATGATTATCTACTTGCAGGACATAAAAAATATATTGATTTTTAATGATTTGTTTGTTCTAAGATATGAATTAATGAAACAGAACTGTCAAAAGAGTAAAATACATGTCAGAATCTTCATTCAAAGATATGAAATGCAATTATTAATTAATAAATAATTTCAATAAATTTTTAAAATAATTAATTTTTTTGAGAAAAATCTAGAAGTAGCCAGAATTTTAATATAAAAATTATCATGATAATATGTAATGCATGAATGCATTCACAAGCTGAAAACACTGGGTGTGAATTAACTGTAAAAAATGAACAGACATGTAGTTTTGGCCGTTAAGATTTTTGTACGAAAGGTTTTCCAAAACAAATATAAAATCTATACAAAGAAAATTAGAGAGGGTCTGTGATTTCAAAACAACTGAATTTTTATTATCATATATGCTTATTCGGATGATTTAAAATCATTAACTGCTCTTTATCATTTTACGATTTTTGCATATCTGTCTTTGTGTCCCGTGAATTCTCTGGAACGACTTAACTAATTTTGATTGGTTTTCACTGAAATATAAAATATTCCTCGAGTCCTTTTTGTCAAATTATTATTTTCTGTTATTTAAAGAAGAATATGTGTTTGTGATATTATAGAAATTACAGTTTTATTACATTTAAATGTTTTACTCATGACATTGAAAACCAGAGAAATTACTATCTATATGAAAATTTGTGAAAATCTTCCTGCCTTACCTTATATACAGAATTTAAGTGTACACACTTTCGACATTTTCATAAAATGAATTATTCTTTTCCGAAAGCCTAAAACTTTTTCTGATAGACACGTTTTGATCCATTCCTATAGCGCGATTAAGTTTGAACAATTGAAGGTTCACTGGAAGTACACAGCAGTGCATCTGCTTTAGGCTGCCCGGAGCAACGATTGTGAAGGAAACGGTAATCACAGCAAACATGATAGGGTAGGGAGAGTAGGGGCGGAGCCAAGTACGGAAGGCCATGGCGAGTGGGGGGGGGGGGGGCAAGATGGAGGTAGGTGGGTGAGACGGAAACGTTCGGGCAGTGCAAACCAGGGCAAGCCAGGGCGTGGATACATTGTGAACAGAATTCATTCCTTCAGAATTTCTTGTGCAGTAGATGATTGTGATAAATATCCGAACAACGCAGGGTACGTCAGCTAGAATGGAGTAAAAATACATATATAGTTGAGTGGTATAAAAATACATATCTGTAGTAGCTGGAGGATATGATCGGTATTCCAATTCATTCAGATGCTGCGTGTAAAATTGAGGGCTTTCTCTCTCTCTCACTCCCCCCGTCTCTCTCTCATTCTCTCTCTCTTTCTCATTCTCTCTCTTTCTCATTCTCTCTCTCTCTCTCTCTCTCTCTCTCTCTCTCTCTTTCCGAAACGTTTTTATAAGTGTGGCTTCATTCCAAGGCCGCACGTCCAGTTAAAATGTTTACACAGTGCTTGGTTTCGGAATTCAACACGTTCTATGAATAACGGCCGAGGAAACAACCGATTCTGGGCAACAGGATCATCATTCAGAATAAGTTATAGCTCACCTAAGTCAATACTTATACATGAGATCACAATTTATGTTTTGATTTACTTAGTGACATTAAATACTCGACGATAACGAAATCGCAATCATGAAATATAGCTTTCATGGAAAGAGATGTGCAGATGTCTGTGAGCATAAAACGTGAAAGTATAAAGCAGTACTATATTACAAATAAAGGAGAGAAATTCTTATGTTTACTCATGTTTACTAAATATCAGAAGCGAAAATATAAGGCGTATGTAGTAAATAAATATATTAAAATCCTCTGTTAGCCAAATCCAATTTTAATACATTGTAACCAGTGTGACCAATTTACAAATAACGCGGTCACATAACATGTTATTAAAAACATTTTTATAAAACTGTCATTGTAACAAACTGAAAAATTAAATGAAAAATTCATTGAAATTCAAGTAACTACCATAGTTTGCAAGTCACAACTGAAGACATCAAGAGTTATTTGAATTTTTTATTACGTACTATTAGTTCTAAAGCTTAGCGCGCAGGCTCTTAGCGTATTTTATTTTTATACCAATTTTTCCTTTTATCTCTTTTTCATGTTTCATGTACTCTTTTCTTTTCTCCAAACCTTCAGTGTTTCTCATTCCTCTCCCCCACTCTTCTCAAATATCTCACTTGATTCCCGCTCTGCCTCATTTGATTCCAAACTGCTACTCGCATAATAATAATTGGCTTTCAATTCAGTATTTACAATAACCTCAAGAACAAAAATACATAATGTTATTGTTCTTCGGCAATATGAAAACAAAGTTATTTCAATATCAAAGACTCCTCTTTGCCATTTTCATATTCAGTTTAAATTATAGAACATATTATGACCCGTCTCGATAAGTCCCTTCTTCAATAACTCAAAACACAATAATTATTGTTATTTTATTACGACTCGCCTTTTGACACTGTGTCAGAACTGACTACAGATTCATGCATTCATTTGTTTGTAGGCTTCCCCGCGATCTCGATTGTTTTGTAATCGACTGTCTGCCACAAATCATCATAGGAATATCATAGGAAACACACTGAATATATAAAAGCCAACACGAAGAATCTTCACAGCAGAGAACCAGATCTCTCGTCTCATTACCATCCCAATAGCTAAGCAGTTGTTGCAAACATAATCCTATCTTCCGATATCTCGATGCTCTTTATCATTTTCACACGGACTTTGGTCTCGTTAAAACTAATCCTACATACTTTTATATACGCCGGATATGAAGATTTTTGGTGGAGGTTCGCATGTTTTGAAGGGTCTGCCGTATTCTTCTTCCCGTGACTCGTCTCCTTTTTTACGTTCTTCCCTCACACACAGACATCTTTCCTTTAAACACTCGTGTCCCTATCTCCTTAATTTCTAAACAAAACACCCTCGTTCTTCTTCGACTCCATTGATATAACCCCTTCACCTGAAGTTTGTGCAAATTGTGAACATTTTTGTTTTACATCTAATCTTTCATATACGCAGCGTTCTCATAATTGATGTTAGATAATTCTAGCACATGCAGAGGGCTAAAAAATTGTCACTTCTTCCCAATGAACGTGTAGTGGTAAATTGCATTTAAAAATGTTACGAGCATATACACCGAAGAACCAAAAAAACTTATACACCTGCGTGTATAGTGTAGAAGTGACGCAACCGACGTAGCATGGAGTCTACCAATGTCTGAAGTAGTGCTGGAGGTAATTGACACCATGAATCCTACAAGGCTGTCCATAAACTCATAAGAGTACGACGAGGTGGAGATCTCTTCTGAACAGCACGTTGCAAGGCAATCAAGATATGCACAATAATGTTCATGTCTGGGGAGTTTGGTGGCCGGTGGATGTGTTTCAATTCAGAAGAGTGTTCCTGAAGCCACTCTGTAGCAATTCTGGACGTGTGGGCTATCGCATTGTCCTGCTGACACTTTCCGAGTCCGTCGGGATGCACAAAGGACATGAATGGTTGCAGGGCATCAGACAGGATGCTTACGTACGTGTCACTTGTTAGAGTCGTATCTAGACGTATTATGGGTCCCATATCACTCCAACTATACACGCCCCACACCATCACAGAGCCTTCTCCAGCGTGAACAGACCCTGTTGACACGCAGGGTCCATTGATTCATGAGGTTGTCGCCATACAATACCATACCTCATTCATGAGGTTGTCGAAACAATGTGAAACGAGCCTCGTGAGACCAGGCAACGTGTTTTCAATTACCAACAGTATAACGTAGGAGTTGGGCTCCATATCGATAATGTCTCATTGAATGGTTAGCACGCTGACATGTGTTGATGGCTCTGCCTTGAAATCTTGCTGAAGGGTTGCACTTCTGTCACGAATAATGATTCTCCTCAGTCGTCGTCGGTCCCATTCTTGCACGATGTTTTTGCGTCTGCAGCGATGCCGGGGGTTTGATGTTTAACCGGATTTCCGATATTCACGGTACACTCGTGAAATGGTGGTACGAGAAAATCCAAATCCAATCCTCGGAGATGCTATGCACCATATCTCTTGCGCCGACTATAACACTACTTCAGACATTAGTCGAGAATACTACTTCAAACTCACTTAAATCGTGATAACCTTCCATTGTAGCAGCAGTAACCGATCTAACAACTGTGTCAGACTCTGGTTGACTTATATAGTCGTTGCCAACTGGAACGCCGTATTCTGATTTGTTCCAGATCTCTTTATTTTAGTACGCATGACTGTATCAGTTTTTTGGGCTATTCAATGTAAATCCTACGAATATTTGCCCCTGAATGTTGTAGAACTTATGAATAAATGTTCAGAATGTCCATGATATCCCCTTTGACGGCGTCAGATCGTGACCTGCCGAATACTTGTACAGAAGTTGTCTAAAAATCAGAGGAATATGATACATATGTTACTCTGATGTATACAACTAATCTCACTGCAGCGCCTCTTACCGGGAGGTCCTAGGGTTCGAGTCCCGACGGTGGTAGGTTTCGACACAGGCTTGTCGGCTATATCCAATTCAGCCGCTGTCTGGAGGAGAATTCTAGCGGACAGTTGCTCTGATCGGTAGTTTTCCGTAGTTTCTCCGATCAACACTAGGCGAATGCAATACCCTAAGGAACCGGCCACGGACTGCATGAGCTCTTTCCTTCCCCTTCCATCCCCTCTTTCTTACACACACTCAAACTCACACGCACTACACTGCCACACATTTGGGCGACCAGTCGGGAGTTTGTTAGACTTGTCGCGTCTACGACGGTGCCTCGATGGTGGGATATATCTGATTGGGGAATATCCCCGCAAGCCGACTTAGGTCGACTGCAGGTATTGCCAGCCAGCGGGGGAAGATGACAACCGTCTTCCGCATTAAAAGTATGCACTACACTTACGGGACTAATGATCTTCGTAGTTGACGCACACGGAATCACTAATTACGATTCAACAACATCAATTTACGAACATTAGTTAATTGAGAATTATTTGAGCGATAAGCTTTTTGACCACATCTAATTACCAGAATGTTTGCTCCCGAATAATAGAAACTATTTTGCATCGAAAAACGAGCTACAGATTTGATATATTAGCCCTGTCGTCGAAACAACAACAACAACAACAAAAAACAACTCCCCCACTCCTCTCGCATCTAGGGAAACGAGTGCTCAAGGCAACGTGCGCGGATTGTATCTACCACGCTACTTGCGCCGGAGCGCTGTCGGCGCGCTCGCACGACTGACGCGCCAAATTCCGAGGCCCGGCGTCTAAGGGCGCCTTCACACGTCGCCAAGGCGGGGCTTGTCTGTCAAGCGGCAGGGCTCTTCCGACGCCGCCACTGCTCCACGCCACGGCCGCACCGCCGCCCGCCGTGGAAGGGGGTGGGTTCTGTAGAGGTAGGTTTCGTCGACCCTCCGCCGACGACGAACAAAGGGACCGCAGCACGTAAAACGCAGCGACCGGCGGTACAGTGGGAATACCATAATTTAAAGCTGTGTTCTGCTAGCGGAGGTGCGTATTGCTCTCCTGCGCTTCGCGTGGCGAGAGTTCGGCGCCGACCTCCGCAGCGGCGCAAACCCGCCGCACGTGGGAAGGTCTCATTGGTGCACACCAAAGCTGTGTTATGCTATCGGTGGCGCGTACGCCTTCCTCCGCTTCGCGTAGCGAGAGTTCTCCGCTGCTTACCGCAGCAGCGCCCGCCCGCTGCACGTGGGAAGGTCTCATTGGTGCACACCAAAGCTGTGTTATGCTATCGGTGGCGCGTAGCCCCTCCTCCGCTTCGCGTAGCTGGAGTTCGGCGTCGGCTGCCGCAGCAGCGGCCACCCGCTGCACGTGGGAAGGCCTCCATTCAAACCAAAGCTCTGTTACGAGCCGCGGCGCTCGGAAGCGCACCGCCGACACGACGTGGGAAGGGTCTCTCCGAGCCGCGGTGTTCGGAAGCGGGCAGCGGTGGTGACGTGAGAAGGGGCCCTAATAACTCTGTCTCTGCACTCACGAGAAACTCCTGTTCGGTGACGCGCCGCCGGCCGTGGTTCTCGCCCATCTTGAGCAGCATCTCGTGCAGGCACTCGGGGTCGTCGAGGCTGGCGACGACGCTGTCCAGCGCGTACATGACGCTGTTGGTGTGCGCCAGCAGCCGCTTGGAGTGGCGCAGCTCCTCGAGCGGCACGCCCACGAAGCTGCGGAAGCGCGGCACGGCGTCCGGCCGCCGCTCGAAGAACCTGCGCACCCACACACAGACCGTTATTCCTGCTAGCACCACCTGAACCACACACGCAGTTATTCCTGCCAGCACCACCTGGACCACACACAGAGTTATTCCTGCCAGCACCACCTGAACCACACACAGAGTTATTCCTGCTAGCACCACCTGAACCACACACGCAGTTATTCCTGCTAGCACCACCTGAAACACACACGCAGTTATTCCTGCAAGCACCACCTGAACCACACACGCAGTTATTTCTGCTAGCACCACCTGAACCACACACGCAGTTATTTCTGCTAGCACCACCTGAACCACACACAGAGTTATTCCTGCTAGCACCACCTGAACCACACACGCAGTTATTCCTGCTAGCACCACCTGAACCACACACGCAGTTATTTCTGCTAGCACCACCTGAACCACACACAGAGTTATTCCTGCTAGCACCACCTGAACCACACACACATAGTTATTCCTGCAAGACACCATCTGAACCACACATACAGTTATTCCTGCAAGCCCCACCTGAACCACACACACAGTTATTCCTGCAAGCACCACCTGAACCACACACACTGTTATTCCTGCAAGCACCACCTGACCCACACACGCAGTGATTCCTGCCAGCACCACCTGAACCACACACACTGTTATTCCTGCTAGCACCACCTGAACCACACATACAGTTATTCTTGCAAGACACCATCTGAACCACACATACAGTTATTCCTTTGTTGATTTATTGATTACTAGTGAATAACGGCTAAGGTATCTTGTCCCGTAAGTGTAGTGCATGTTTTTGCTCGGGCGATGGTGATCTTGCCCCGTTGGATGGTCAGATCCGGCGCCGTCCCACCGTCGGCTAGCGGGGTTTTCCTCAACCAGGTATCTCCCATAAGCGAGGTACCGCCCCAGCCAGGACAAACTCCAAGTTTCCAACCGGTGCTCTAGCATGCGTGATAGTGTAGTGCACGTAAGTGTAAGAGTATATAAGGGTTAGGGTAGGACAAGAAATGGGAAGGAAAGATCGCGCGTGGTCCATGACCCGTTTAATAGGGAACTGCTCCGACATTGGCCTGGAATTATTTGTCGGCACGGACATCTCTGGATGGGGAATTTAGAGGAGTAGTTCATTTAAAAGGAAATGGTTTAAATCAGACGTGTCAAAATGTGCCCGCTAAAAGATGAAATGTGCCCCCGGGAAGCCCGTTACTCTTACCAGCATGGGCAACTTCCCCTGACGGCGCTCTCATTTCCCCTCCAAATCCAGATACGGCAGTACACGCGCCTGCTGATGCGGGCTATGCATGCGAAAAATTAGCTCGAAGTACGACGAAGAATGAAGCTTATTTCCAAGATAAGTTTGCCGATGTTTTGTCACAAACAACTGAAATTTGAACAATGTTGATATACATTACTTATTGCTTAATTTCATATTCAATTTTTTTTCAACTCTGCCTTGCATAATTGTTTTTACCAAGGGCATAAATATTTTAGATACAAATTTTTGTCTGTTTTCGTTTCTTGTTATGTCTTATTAAATGATTTTGTAATCTGTTGTGAATAGTAATAATATGAAAAAAATTAAGAATGATCTATGTAATCTATCTTCAAGGTTCAGGGGTATAGTGATTAATCAAGGGGCTAGGGACATAGTTCTCGTCTTCATAAAAAAGTTATTTGTGCTTAATATAAAATGTATTTTATTTGTTGACTTTAATTATCCCCCTTTAAGCACCAATTGGTTATATTACTTCACCGTTGTGCGTTTACGAATACACGTAGTACGCTCAAGTGAAGTAGACTCCCTGGGGCAGGAGCTCGGAGCAGGGGAGCTTAAGTACGTGGACAGTAAGGTATGGGTTCGAAACTCCCAGTCCTTTGTGTATCACATATATATCTGAATTCTTCCATAATGTCTTGTCCTGGTCGATAAATGAGTAATTTCTGTTCAATCTCCGCGTGTGTGTGTATGTATTGGATCCCAACAAAAGATCATTCATCGAGAGGAGGCTATGGTCTGGCATGTGCATGTATGTAATAGTTCAGGAGAGAGATGGACCCAACCACAGAGAATTGTTCCCAAGATAGAGGTAGATACCAGATCCCTGGTAACGTTTGTGGGCGCCGATAAGTGGCAGCTGGGAAGAGGTTAGGAAAACCGAAATGCTAGCCGCAAGCAATTCAAGAGAACAGGAAACTAAAAATTCTCTGCCATTTTGTTGCACTGGTTCAGTTTTTATGTTGCTGAAATATTGCATTATTGTGGAAGAAAAGCATTCGACTACAAAAGTCACATACTACTTCCTTTAAGAAGTGAAGTCCAGTTTCTCTATCAACTTATAAAAACGTATAAAAATAACGTACCTAATAAATGTACCGTTAATTTCGTTAAAGTAATGAATAGTACGCTCCAACAGTATAAAAAATGTAAAGTACTTAAGCGCAACGTAACCTAAACTACTGGTGATGGACTATTGTGCAGACACATACGTTACAATAACACAGCTTAAAATTATTATTCTGAAATCGACTTATCATTAATATTTCAGCAACCTGTACATCAAACTTCTTGACAGCAAAGTTTTTACATCAAACTTCGTGAAACGCAATAAACATTAATCAGGTCTTAACATGTTGTAGGACTCACTGTGTCAAGAAGAATGAACTTTCCTCTGCCATAAGCCAATAATTCGTTTATCGTCGCTGAGTTAATAAGAGTGTTCTATTGAATTAATAAGATCGTTCATCTAACAGGGTTGCCAACGAGTAATTCGTGCACACAAATCAGATGCACAGCCTAATTTCGTAATTATTATTCAGATTAACGGTTTCCTTTCGTGTGATTTTCACGATTTACTGGTTTATAAGCGTTCAGAAGTATTCGCAACTTTGTCCTTTGATGTTGCGGGGGACAGTGTTTTTCCGTTCCTTTTCATGAGTCAACCTAATAAAACAAAGTACGTGGAAGTTAATTTTGTGGAAGTTAAGTCCATTTCGACGTATTCTTTCTGACGGAAATGTAAATATATTTTTCTTAGTAAGGATTTCGTGTTACCTAGAGGTTATAATCATATTTAGGTCTCAATGTGTTTGTACGTTTCATTTAATACGTAGGTGTGTTTTTCTTTTAAAAAAACATAACATGTTCGCGACACGCGCTAATCCAAAAGCTCGCATTAAAAAGCTCTTTGCGCGTAATTAGCGCGTGCGCGGGGGGGGGGGGGGTGCCGAGGCGAGCACTCGCCTGATGAAGAGCTCCACGCCGTTGCCCTTGATGTCCTTCTTGACGAGCTCCCACGTGTCCGTGACGAACTTCTTCTGGCGCGCGGTGAGCCCCGTGGCCGGGTCGGTGCGGTCCCAGTCGATGGCAGGGGCGGCGGCGCCCGCGTCCCCGTTCCACAGGTAGCTCAGGTAGCTCAGGATTATCCCCATCCTGCGGACGCGCGTGAAAAATGTAGGATTTGCGGATAGGGGAAGCGGAGAGGGATGTCTTTCCCACTGTCAAAAATGTGTCGTTTAAGGAACTTTTTCCAAATTCGAGCAAAACTATCGAGTTGTAAGCTTAGGTTTTATACATACGCTGATTTTTTCAATCTCATGAAACCATTGTTTTTTGATGTATGAACTTTAAATCAACATGCCATTTCTACACAATTTTGTCATATTTTTTAACATGTCTTAAAATGGCCGAAATTAAAGAGAATGGTTCTGTATAAAACACAAGGACATGGCATTAGTTTCGGCATTCAGTCTTCTTAGTTTTTGAAAAAATATTCCTTATATCAAACTTTTAACATAAAACAACAACCACCCATTTTCTTGAGAGACAGACATTTAAGGATTAATGTTCATTGAAAAAACGTCAATTTACCACGGAAATGTGACAATAAATTAAGTTTTGTTACAAAGATAAGTTAAGTATGCTTTTTAATGTAAAATGAAATCCGGATTTCTCTCCTGCATCCTGTCCTGAGGAACAAGCCTCCATCCATGCAATATTTTATTCTCACACAAAGAAACAAACTTAGAATAGAGATAGCACAATCAATAGAGTTTTTTTGACAGATCAACGTACACATGTCTAAAGAGTAGAAATAAAAAAATCGAAGTTTGGAAGACTGAACCTCCTTCCGTTCCCTCAAAACAATTTCATTTTCGGAGTGTTTAATGAAGAATTTTATTAATACTAATGTTGTTAGAGAATGGCACAGACTTTCATTATTATTAGTTTTCTATTTCCTTTGGTCTCGGCTAGCTATTCGCACTTGCCGCTGCCATCTATCACCGACCAAATTATTTTTTTTTAATCTTTATTTTTCGGTTTTCTAATAGTAGAAAAAGAATGTTATTTTAAGATTATTAAATAACAGTAAAATCTCATCCTAAATGGCAATTTTTTCGAAAAATTTGGAGCCGTTTTTAAGAATATGGCGTTTAAGCGCTACTATAAATTCAAAATTTGTAGCTATTTTTCACAAAAAACATTTGTGTTTTCGAAAAACTTTATTAGAAGTCATTTGAAGCACTTTAACTCACAAATACAATTGCGTTTACAAATTAAAATTTTATGTTTAAAAATTATACGTATAGTTTAGGCGCTATTGGTGTTCATATTCTGACAGACATTCGGACGGATGGACAGATGTCAGATACGCGTTTAAAAAAACACTTTTTCGGTATTAAAACAAGTATTTCCGTTGAAATCTCGAAATCGATTACATAACTTTCCCTATATACTACGTATATTACTCCTTATAATACATATGTATATGGGAAAGTAATAAAAGGACACTAACTTGTCACGCAACTCGTCATAACTCGTCTAAGAATGCAGCAATGAGAAGAAGCAATTAAGAACAAAATTATGGACAATTGATCCAAGGTGTCTTGGGTCTCTAAGATTCTAAAGAAACATTTGGTGAATGTTCAATTCTAACAGGATTTGTACGAAGCACCTGCTCACACTCTCACTTGCAGCTATCCGTCTTGCACTTCAGAAGCCTTCTACATCACCTCAGAACTGCAACTCAAAAAAAATGTCTCTGGGAAATAAAATGCTTGCTTGATTCCTGATAGACTGGTTACAAACTAATAAAACATGTGTTGTTTATGTAGTTTTGCAGTCAAGTTTCTTTACTAAAATCAGAAATGTGTTGCCTTTAAAACTAGAAAACTAAGCGGCCCTCGAAGAGAAAAGAAAATAACATTAATATCGATGAGTTTAAAACTGATTTTCATAACTATTATGATCGTTAGATGTCCTAAAAATGTCTTAAATTGGAGAAACATAATCACCGCAATAATATTTTCAACCCACCAATGGACAATTGTTTTCTTTTTTCTGAGTTAGAATCGGTTAAGTCGTACAGAGACAAGTTCATTGATGTATACACAAAACGTGATATTTTCGTCATATATCAATGGTGGCAGGTCGATATTTACAAAAGCACCAATCTTTGATCACAAAATATTTAATTGTGGGGAAAACAACGTCTCCTACTTTTATTTCCTCATCAAACTATTATGAAAATTCGATCACATGTATAATTTGAACTTATCAAATATCCTATTAGCAAGAGCTACAAATATTATAGAGTAAGTAAAATTAAAGGTTTAAAAGTTATGAACGTCTACACTTATATTGTATTTGGACCCAAACCGTAGTTTCAAAAAATATGTCATCTCATCGGAAGAATTAAATAAACCAATATGACTCCATTTCCCTTTCTTAGTAAACATTCTCACTAAATATGAAAGATAAGTGATATCTGTAAAGCAAATATTATTGAACGTTTGAATAGGGATGCCATGAAAATATATTCAAGTTATTATACGTTAACCAAGATGATGCAATAAACTGCAGCATTCGCACCGCAGGGTTGTGGATTGGAATTTCGCATACGGCCTGGATTCTTTCACTTCTCGATAGTCTCGCCGGAATAAACAACAAATTGGCCTAATGTTAAACGTATCTACAAATACTCATTCATAAGTACCCGCCGTGTTGCCGGTACATCGGGTTTGAAGAGCTTATTTCGTAAGTGACTATCTCCATTTCCGTTTATTTTGTATTTTACGTGTCATATGATGTTTATACATTATACTACCATATAGCTTTCAAAAATTGCATTTCTTCTATCTTAAACAGTATCAGGTAACAGTTCAATTTTTTCTCAACTATAAGGATGAATGAGCATACTTTCAATTCCTGAAAAATGTCATGGAAATACGTCACTTTGGAAATAAGGTGTTAATTTGTTACTATTTCACATCGCGGCTGAGAAATCAGTTTAAAAATAAATTCATATAAAAAGAAATTTAGCACATCAGAAATCGATTCCTATTTACAAAATTTACAAGAAGATAATGTCAAAAGACTATGGTCATCTTCTCACTTCATCGCCAAAGTGCAGTCGTACCTGAAAGCCCCTTCCACCAGATTAGGTGGAGTCCTTTGAAGTCAGTTGTCTTTCTGCATCCGCCGATGACTGAATCTTGGTCCCAGGCTACTCGACTCTCACGGCGCAAAGCAAAGATAAGATACCAACGACCCTAATCACTGATGATTAGTCCAAGAAGTTATGCCTCCCTCATTGTTTCAAATTGATATTCTTTTTCGACTTAACTAATGTAATGGTCGCCACGACTCTGTATCCTGTTGTTCGCAGTAAAGATCAAAGATTTCTTTACACAACACACGTTTCGTAATGCAGTCTGTGACGTAAAGATTATAATAAAGCATTTTGTCAATCCTTATCATTTAGCATCGCTGCTGACATTGATACTTGAAAAAAGTGATAAGAAACTCTCTTGAATGAACGTGCTTATTTTAGCAGCATCTCAAGATACAGTCATGAAAAGAAAGCTATTGCATCTATTAAGCAGATTTTGTTTGGATCGTTACATTTTAGATTTTATTAAAATGAAGTTTTAAATCCCCTGTGAATATTATTACTAGAAGAATCTCTCCCTTTTTGTTGGTTTTGACTAATATTTTCCTCCAAACGAGTGATGCAACTGCTTAATTTATCTTTTTCAATCTTGTTCGTTGTTAGAACTGTTTGCATTATCATGCAGTTCAGTGTACTTTGCCTTGAAATGCCATTCGCTTCCTTTTGGTTCCCCTGGAATGACTTGCATCAAACTTCCATTTATGACTCCCCATTGGACTGAGGGACCACCTTTTCTTATCACCGCCAACTGTTCGTTATAAGGGTCTTAGGCGATGTATAGGTTTATCGTCTTCTCATCCACTGTCCTGTCCTATGGAGGGACGTTCGCTAAGGACCTTGGCCGACCAGCGCTGACTGGATCCCGACTTGTTTAGCCCGAAGACATAATTTCAACGTATATTCTGGTCTTCATAACCTTAGGTTGTTCTTTCTCATCGTCACACAGCAATAGATATTGGGACATTTGTAAGGATAGCGCACCGTTCTTATTTTGCCCAGGCCGGGAGTCGAACCCGGGTAGCGCTGTGGAAAGCGAACACGCTAACCAACGAGCCACCGAGGGCTACCTCATCCATTACCATGAAAAATTAATAATCATAGTGATAGTACGAGTAATAATAATAATAATAATAATAATAATAATAATAATAATAATAATAATAGGTCACAGGGGTAACTTTGGACAATTACATGGGAATAGTTCCCCTTTTCTAGTTGCCGACTACCATTGCAATTCTAAAGCAACTTTAAACAGTGAAACATCAGTTCCAATAATAATATTATATTTATTATTAAATTATATATAATATATTATATATTTATAATATTATATTATATATTATATTTATTCTAAATTAAATGGGCAAGTAAGTTGTCTACTGTATTTGCAATTCAAATAATCTTATCAGAAATGGTCAACGTCGTACCTTCACTTCCCGGCGGAGAAACGCTCGGAAGGTCTTTGTGCTCTCAGAGAAGGCAACGTCAATCTATTATTTGTACTTTTTCACAGTTGCAGTCACGCGCTAAAAGGAATTGCAAGCGATCGAAGTCATCAATGGTTAATGCAAGGTCAGGAAAGCTATCGAACTGCAAACACAGTTATGAGAAAAGTAGTAAGATAAACATTTACCTTTGCTCGTTATGTGCCAACGTCAGAGAGACAAGACTTTTTGATATCGCGAGTGTACGTTTGAGCATTTCATTTTAAAATCTATACTGTAAATTATACATATAACACCTTTACCTTTAATACCTTTTATATAATTTTTACCTTTAACTGTAAATATTGGTCCCGTTTTGCCAAATGATTGCTGGATAATCACATTTTCTTTCCTTTAGCGGCAAATATCCAAGGTGTCAATGGACGTTGGCAGTAAAACGATATCGACCGTGTGTCGTTATGCATTCTGCATCACGTTTTCAAACTCAAAACGCTGTAATGCTGCAATATGATATTGCATTGAACATTTCTACGGAGCCACCATTTGATCGATGTTCTTCTCATATTTTTTACTGAAATTAAATGACATGGTCTTCTGAGAGGGAGGGAGTCCTGGTAGAACATTTTTCATTGTAATCGAGCAGAAGGACAGGAATTGAATTCTTTCTTTATTTTTAAAGACTGTTCTATATCTATTCGTACATATTTTTCCTATTTTTAACTCTTATTTGTGATAAAAAATTAAGATAAATATGACACTTTACAAAACCACTCACTGTGGAGCTGTGGTTCAATTTACATATCCACAACAGCCAATACATCACTTGCACATCATATTTTAAAGCAAGAGGCACACCTCAACACAATTAGTTTTCAAAACCCAATCTCTAGCTTAACAAAGGTATTCAACCTAATTTTCGTCAAATATTCGATGTAACATTTGGTAATTGGATGCAGTACATCCAAGAAACTACGTGAACGTAGAGAAGGTAAGCAGTATTCTACGAGTGTACGTTTTTTGATAGCAAAAATGAGATGTGTAAATGGCCCTTTCTCTAACTTAAGGAGGTTGAATAATGATCTATTGCAAGTGTATGGAGAATTCAGGTTCGAAGTAAATTACATTCTTGAAAAACATTCAAAACACTAAACATGGGAAAAAGAAGGAAAAAATAATGTTTGTAAAAGGAAAGAGCCCGACTTAGATGGCCAAGGCGGCTAAGAGTGCGCGTCGGTCCGAAGGGTCGCGGGTTCGAGGTCCGCCTTAGGCATGGTTGTTTGTCCATTGCCTGTCATGTATGTGTTTTCGCATTCTGCTGACTCCAGAACTGAGGAACTCGCAGGTGTGTTGGTGTCCAGTATAAGACTGAATATGCGTCCTGTCTGGAAGTAAAGGGTAACCGGCTGTCGGCTGGTTAAAAGCTCTAAGAGGAAAAAGAAAGAGGTCTCACGCCTGACTCACAGAGGCACGAGGGAAACGTATAACAGCGGATGCTTATCAGAACACACGAAGAACCGCAGACCGCAATGTGGTAACTGGAATTTTTCATTGAAGGGGACATTTAGCTGCTCGTCTAGAGAAGACGCTCTTGTCTTGAATTCATTCATGAATGTTACAATAATGCTACTGACATGAAAAAAAACGTGTTTTTGAGGGGGGGTTGAAGTAACTAAAACGCATATATGGGAGGTTTATGACACCCATGAATGATTATGAAAGAGGTGGTCGATAGAAAGAAATCTAGAAAAATGTTAAATTTCGGACAGTTTCATCGGGGTGAAACACTATGAATTATTATAATATGTTTCCGGCAAATCATGAATAGTTGTGACTTTTTGATAGACGATAATTGAACTATGTTTAGTAATGAAACAGTTTTAAAAAATCCAATTAATACTTTATCATGAAACTTTCTATGTCCGTGGGTGCATTCGCCCACAATTGTTTGAATTTTTAAAAATTATTTTTATGATGAACTTGCACAGTACGAACATTTTTAACACAAAATTTCTTGCTAGAATTGTCGAGGCAAGTTAGTAACATAAATAACCACCATGTAGGCCTTCTCGTTCGGTGCAGCCAACACGGGGATCTCAAGTGATAAGTCAATGCAACTAGTTTTTTTCACTTGATAATTGGTTTATACATTAATTATCATTAAACAACTTTAAAAATGTGTCGATTCCTTATTAGCTAACGAATTAATTTATAACTAGAACAATGAGCGAGATTCCCGTTTGGGTCCCCTAATTAGGTTCTAATTCAGCGAATTGTATAAGGATTGAATAATAGGGGTATTTTTTCTGATCTGATGGCTAGGGATTTTAGCGAGTCTGAACGGCAGCAGCGGGGGATTAAATTCCTTTTAGAGTTGGTAGTTGGAAATGAACCATGGAGCTTTGGCTATTATTCTAAGGAATTGATTCTGTTCTGATGAATTTTATGCTGGTTTTGGAGGCAATAATCCATATTGGGTAGACATATAGTAGTAGAGGTCTTATGATAGTTTTATTTGCAAATAACGGGAATTGATTGGTATGGAACTATTTCTGTGAATTATTGGATTTACCAGCAGTAATTTTATTTTGGCTTGATTAGTTTGTTATCTATGTGTTGCTTCCAGTTTAGTTTGGTGAAGTCCTAGATATTTTATCGGTAGGTTGTGAGATATTCACACTTATTGTTTAGTGTCATAGGAGTCGTTGGAGTGTAAGGTTTTAATGTAATATTTTAGCGGACATTTATTTGGATCTTGAGTTTGGAAGTCCAGCTATCTAACATGTAAAGGTATAATTGAACTCTATTTCTACTTACATTGATGGATGCGATGCAACTGGCAGTTATTTACCCATCGCACCAACTTTGTTTTGACCTTGCCCACAGTGCATGTTCTATGTAGGGTTGGGATGTGCAGCAGATGCCACAACCAACCTGTGCGAACAATGGACTCAAGCGCTTGGACGCGTTTCGGCAAAGTCATCGCGCTTTGTACTTGGTCAGGGGATGTCCAAAGCATTAAATATAACCTGGAAGCGCTCCCACGCGCTGTTAGTGTTGGCGGTCGACCATGAGGAACTTCCGTTCTACGCGCTAGTGAGGGACTGTGACTGCCCTGTCGACGCCTCTCACAACTACGATTCACTTCTCGGCAGATTTGCTGTGCGCCAAAAGCACGTGATGAGGTCATTTCCATGTTACGAATCCCCATTTCGTTTTTTTAAGTTTTATTTACCACTACTACTCATAAGACGCTTCTTCATCAAGCTACTAAATATTGTATTAAAATTGTATGTTCTCTTTTGTTAAACCGATGAATCCAAACTAAAACTGGATGGCTGAATTTGAAATTTTTTTCTTCTTGAAATAATCCTGGTGGTACAATATTCACAAGTCGAAGAAACAATAGTGAAATAAAGTGATGAATAATTTCTCGTCTATATAATTTTTAACAGAAATAAAGAAATAGATAGCGCTCGGCAATCAAATATGTGAATAATATTGGCAGCATGTGAACATCAAAAGTACATTTTGCCTTACGAATTATGACACTTATACACATTTTAAGCGGTATTAGAAAGATTACATTCACATTTTAAGAATAGCATGATATTCAAAAATTTTGATCTCTCTTATTCTTATTTTCGTGGTTTCTCCCGTTCAACACCAGGTGAAGGCAGGATGAGTACCCTAACAAACGAACCACGGACCGCACGCGATCTTTCCTTCCTCTTCCTTGTTCTACCTTCACTCCTTACTTACACACACTTATACTAACATGCACTACAGTACCACACATGCCGGGAGACCGGTCAGGAGCTTAGAGCTTATTATTTCCTTATAGCTAGAATATTTTTATTACTTAAAATTTCGATTTCTTCTCATGGTTACTATACTCTGCATTCATCATACGAAAATTTAATTCGTTATTTTAGTTCGTATATCCTCGATTTAATTTTTTTCAATTACGATGTACTTTCGATTACAAGCAGTGAAGATTTTCTGGTAGTCTGTTAAATTTGAATGCAGACCGAGTGGCATACTAATATTAACAATCATGCCGGTAAGTCAGGTTCGGAGATTATGCAACCAGTTTTAGGCGTCAGCCACGAACAGATTGCGTAAACATCCGAGGTCCTGAAAGTAAGACGACCCAAAAATAAGATACAAGAAAAAGAACCTTGATTCAACGTAATGATTCGCGTCGTCATATCAACCAACAACAGTTAAATAGTTGAATGTAATTCTGATTAGAGGAGAATTATCGTTGCTATGATCGGTAGTTTTCCGTGATTTCTCCAATCAATACCAGGCGAATGCCGACGCAGTACCCTAATAAAAGAGCCCCGGGGAACGAGCGATCTTTCCTTCCTCGTTCTCTCTTTGCGCGTGCGAACATTCACACACACACACGCGCGCGCGTATATTACGTACACATCCCTACCACGCACATCGCGAGACCAGTCAAAAATGTAGAGCTGAGGTATGCCCCGCCGGGGAAGGTACCACAAGAGGTAGATAGAAAGACGGCATGTAGCTCCCTACACGCGGGAGCTGACGTTTCACAGAGGAGGGCCTCTTCTACTACATTACTTATATACTAGACTTACGGGACTAATGACGTCAGTGGTTGACGCGCCCGGAGTCAATACTTATTCATTCACTTAAAGAGACTATTTATTTGTAATGGATTTCGACGCAGCGGTTTTGCAATCTCATTATTTTAAATTATTCTTCAATTCCCATACGTCTTAAGCGTACCACTGCCTAAGTGTGATCTTCTAACATCCCTCTCGTACACAGATCTAAAATTCGCGAAGACTTACTATCATTATGAGAACTTTGTTTCACCTCTGACTTTCAGTAAGGGTAGCGGTTGTCATCACATCTGGTTTGCAAATTCGATTTGCACATTTTTTGTACTGAAATATTTACAAAACACTCTTCTCGAATATCTAAGACAAATCCAAACGATTAACTATCAACAGTTCAACATTGACATAATGTGCTGTCTCGTCTTTTTCAGTTGAAGTTTGATGCTGTATAATCTTATCAAATTAATCAGGTTCAATAAATTACCTTAATTCACTATTCAATGTCTTAAATCCACAAAGATATTTGATGAGATTACTGTATCTTTCCTAACCTATTTAGGTATTGGCTGGAATGTATTATGCGAAAATTATAGAGCGACTTTCAAAGATTACTTCACCAACAACTGTAGAGAAGGTCACTTGGTCATTCCCCAGGTACAATTTGCTGACCATCTTAATTTCCTTCATTTGTACACAAAATATAAATATAATTCACAATCTGAGTGCGTGTATTTCTGTGTGTGTGTGTGTGTGTTTGTGTGTGTGTGTGTGTGAGAGAGAGAGAGAGAAAGAGAGAGACAGACAGACAGACAGACAGACAGACGTTATACCACCGAGGTTGGCCAGAAAGAATATCTTCGAAACGGTCTTGAAGATATCATTGCAAGAAAGCAATATAAATAAGACTAGTTACTTACATTGAAAACCAAGTTTTCACAGTTCTATCTCAAGAGCGGAGCCACAGCGAAGGCACCCTTTTTGCCTTCCGGAAAATTGTCGCAGAACATGCGAAAAACTTGGCATGAGAGGAAATGTACAACGTATTTTTTCTACATTTTCTTTCCTAATATTAACCATTTTTACATCATAGTATTCGTCTCTTCGAGTACTTTAGAATATTGATAGAAAAATGTTATACTTGTATTTAAAAATCAAAGTTGTGTCTACATATAAAAATTGTCAATGGTACAAACAAGAAAGGTAATTATGTTATTTCCCCCATCATCTACAACAACTTTAAAGTATCGGAATGTTGATAAAGTAAACTGTTTCGAAGATATTTGGGTAGTCCATTATGTTTTACAAGAAATATGACACTCAATTTGAGAGATGAATGTAACACAATCTGAAACCGAAATATGAATAGCAGGATGAAGACATTTATCACAAACTGATATTCGTTTTATCTGAGGACGAACTGCTCCTGAACTTATTCATTACTTTTTTATTAAAGAAAGAACGGTAAAAAAGCGATAAGGAAGATACTCTTTGACGAAAAGTAATTTTCATTTAAAATGACACTACGCTTTAAACGTTGCATCGTCTCTCGCTACTTAGAACTTGTTTCAAATTATTTTAATAAAAGAAAATATTCAACAAATTTGTGGAATACTTTGCAAAGCAAATATTTTCGGATGCCGCTAGAATTGTTTAAATGTAATAAGCGTGACTAAAACTTTCGCAATAACAGATATCACCATTCAAGACTCTATCTTCATAAAATAACATTTAAATAAAAATGCATTTTTATGGGTGTTTATAGCGCTATGTATTTACGAAGTTCTATCCTATGATGTCAAGAGTTTTCATTGCATGCTCGACAGAATTAGGATGTGTTGCAAGAAGACAAAACGAGTATAAAAAAGAAAATAATATCTAATAAAAGCGTTACTAATTCATTAGATACTTTTGTATTATTATGCTTTTTACAACTTTGAACGACTGGAATGCCTGGGACAAGTCAACAATGCCATCAGCTTCTAGATTCTTCACTGCCACCTCGTCCGGGTTTACTATTGACCAATTTTCTTTAAAATATAGCGCAAATGCTGAGATGCCTCTTTGCTTTTAGAAAATAACTGGATCTTTTCTCTCCCCATAGTAGTAACTATTTCGACCTACTAAACATCGACCGACTAAAACAAATAAATAAATAAAATATATAAATAAATGAAAAATATATAAGTAAATAAAAAATACGTGCCCAAGTGTGAAGAAACCGGTCAAATATTAAGTAACTCTTGACCTTTGGAGTTATATGTCGTGTGGTTCTTGAGTTTAGATGAATGTAGGAAAAAACAACACTTTACTTTGCCCACGTTTCGGCCTTTTATTTTCTTCATTTTACAAACCATGGAAAGTCGTCTTGAATGGCTGAAGGGCGTAACTGCCTCGGCTCGAAGGGTCGCAAGCACGCATCCTGCCTCGAACATGGATGTTTGAATGTGTTTGTGGTGTCCGTACGTGTTCTTCCTACAGTTCCCCAACAGTTAAAACAATCACAGTGATCGCTATATAATCAAGTTGTTAAAAAGCGACAAAAACGCCGTAGAAAGTACGATTTTCTTAATTTATAATCCTACAGATAAAACTTACGCGATCCGGGGTTCGATTACGGGGAGGCAAGATTATAGTGTGCGTTTTCCTTGCAATGCCCCAATATATGTTGCTGGGTGACGATGCGAAATTTCACTTCTCAGGTTAATAAGACCGGAATATGGCGTGGGGAAGTCTACGTGCTAACCACACGTGTCCCCTTAACCCACGGCCGTGAGGCAAGGACGTCGCCGGTAGGCCTGAGGCTGTTCACGGGCTGTCGAGCCAAGTACATACATACGAGTACATACAGATAAAACTGCTTAAATGAAAACCATTTTTATCTACGAGTGTAAATGTCCACTGAACATTCTCCTGTATATAATTTTACATACTACAAAACTGCTTAAATGGAAACCATTTTTATCTACGTGTGTAAATATCCACTGAACATTCTCCTGTATATACTTTTACATACCTAAATGCAGATAAAACTGCTTAAATGGAAACCATTTTTATCTACGAGTGTAAATGTCCACTGAACATTCTCCTGTGTATAATTTTAACCTTGACGATCACCGAAACGCTGAAACCCTGATGAAGGCCGAATAAATGGTCAAAATGTCTGCAGTGAAGTGTTGTTTTTTCTTACATTAGTCTAAACTCAAGAACCACACGTCCTCTGCGCATTCCCGCGTGCATTTTGTGAGCGCGAAGGCGAGGGCAGCCGTTCCTCCGCATCCATTATTGTTTATCGCGTGCGCCGTGCCTGGCTGCCCCCGGCAGAAGCGCCGCGCGCGTTGCGAGGGGGAGCGAGGGGTAAGTAGCTCCAAGTTTAAATGAAATCCCAAATGAGACGAAACGGAGCGACGCCGTCCCCGCTTCCGCCTCGGAGGGCGAACTTCGCCTCTGCGCCTGTCGCTCGGCAGTTGCTGCGGCGGAAGACTCCGCTCAGAAAGGAAGGGAGCTGCGCTGAAGGGCTTCCAAGCATCGGCAGAACGAGCGAACGGACGAATTGGGTTTAGAGGTTTCCACGTGTAACTAGCGTTCTTTCGTTTCTTGGTAGAAGGTGGTTCTTCAGTTTCTTTTTCTTTTAAAACTGAACAGTTTGGTGCAAGAGGTTTCTATTAAAAAAGATTCATATACGTAAGACCAATGCTACATTGTCGGTCCGGATGGCCGAGATCGCTAAGGCAATTGTATCAAAGGATCGCAGTTTCCAGTCCCGCCTCGGTCATTGTTGTATTATGTTCGTCCGTTCACCTCCAATCATCATCATATCGTGTTATCCTCATAGGTACCATGCCGATGCAAGCAATAGTGGTCGCTAATGACCTAGAAATGGATGTGACCTTAAATAACAAAAAAAAAGCTACATTATGTGATGAAAAGTATCCGGACACGTCCAAAATGGTTATGGTGTGGTCGTGTTTTTCATGGAGGGGGCTTGCACCCCTTGTTTTGTGTGGTACTATTCCGGCACAGGCCTTCATGAATGTTTTAAACACCTTCTTGCTTCCCACTGTTGAAGAGCAACTCGGGGATAGCGATTGAATATTTCAACACAATCGACCACCTGTTCATACTGCACGGCCTGTGGTGGAGTGGTTACAAAACAATAACATCCCTGTAATGGACTGGCCTGCACAGTATTCTTATTTGAATCCTATCGAAAACCTTTGGGATGTTTTGGAACGCCGACTTCGTGCTAGGCCTCACCGATCTGCATCGATACCTCTCTCTCAGTGCAGCACGTGCAGAATGGGCTACCATTCTTCAAGAAACTTCCCAGAGCCTTATTGAAAGTATGCTTGCAGCTTGGAAGCAGTCATCAAGGCTAACACCCTATTGAATACCAGCATAACGGATGCAGGGCGCCACGAACTGGTAAGTCATTTTCAGCCACGTGTCCGGATACTTTGGATAACATAGTGTATGTATTTATTTATGGTAATAAAACTGTTAAACACTGTGCGACATAGAATGGTAAAAATTGCAAACTGAGCACGTTTTCTTCAGCGCTCGTTGCTATCATTTACGAGGGTAGTTGAAATTCATCAACTGAAAGGGAGGGGGTTCAATATAATAATATCTCTAATTTCATATATCCAGAATATATATCTTAGAACTTTCCCTAAAAACAATATTATGATCCAGACTCTGTAGAAACAAGTTCGCAGAACAATAGTTTGTGTAGAAAAATCTGCAAAACATGGCAAGGCTTTCTCTACAGAAAACTGAGACATGGCGGGGTTTACATATACTTTGTCATTCCTTTGGCTTATAAAATTTACATAAATGAGTTATTCTATGTTACCCCTTCATGCTGCCGAGGAAGAAAAATGTAATATTAGTGAACAAAATGACATGATTACTAGGGGAAAAAGTTCGAGAGAAATCTGTTAAGTAATAGAAATAAATCGTTGAATTATAGAAAGTAACTATAGAAAAAAGTCACATCAAAAAAATATTGGTAAAAGTTGGTAAAAGTGAAAACCAGACGCATGGCTAAGATTATATGTCCTGTAAAACACTGGATTGTCTAATTTTTTCCTAGGCCTATCCTGTTGAAAAGAAAAAAAACATTGTAGGGACGCCAATTTGTCCAGTTCTTTGCTTATTCTAATTATTGCTAATGAGTGCCATGGTTAAAATGTCCTTACGTATGCATAATATATTAGTGGTCGCTCATAACCTCAGTTGTTTCTGAAGCGAACGAAAATAAATAATATTTTTTTGTATAGACAAATTTATGTTTTCTTATCGAGTGGTCCAGATTGTGAGCCATAGCGGCTTTCTGCATTGCACGAAGCTTTAAATGTCACATTCAATATTGAACTTGGTCGGAGAAAGATCAGTTTTTCCCAAATATGTTGCCACAAAACTTGAGTAGTAATTATGGAAAAGATTATTTCGAAATTCCACAAAAACGCTACATTTTACTTTGAACTTCTTGAAACAAAGTTTTAAATCATTCTTCTCTCAAACGACTCGCTTTTGGATAATGAACTTAATAGACTATTCTTTTTGACAATGGAATCGAAGCTTATTTTCTAATGTTTCGTATTATTAGTCTTTAATACTGATTTAGTCGCTGACACTTCTCGTAAATTGTAACAGTAAGGGCACGGCAGAGGCGGTGCCTTATTGGTGTACCTGGTTGGTGAAATCCCCTCCAACCGACGTATAGGTTGGCTTCGGATCTCGCCACCCTGCGGAGGAAGATCACCATCACCTCCCGCAAAACAGGCACTACACATACGGGAATAATGGTCCTAGCCGTTGTCGCGCACGGTTTCACTAAGCAACCAACCAACCAATAAGATCACGGTGCTGGGTTCAGCCCGGACAGTTGAACCGAAAGCACATTGTCGGGCCATCAAAAGGCACAGCAGTTCGGCGGCAAACGTCTTCTCCAAAAGATGCATTTCGAGAATGTTCGACGCGGAATATGGAAAGAGCCCGGACGGGCTACATATACACACTGAAAATGGGTTATTCTATGTCTCGAAATGACTTAACATGTGTTCCACAAAACCCTGAAGCCGAGGGCCTTGACGTCAGAGTTGGCTATGAGATCAGATGCGAATCCAATTTATCGTTTTATTGAATGAGCTTGTATAATTTCAACCTGCGGAATCCTCGTTTTATCATGATGATAGTACGTCCACTGTATAACGAATTCGCATTCCCTAAAGAGAAACATAAGTGCATTGTATTTAAATCGTTGTTTATGTATTTAACTCAAACAAACAATTTAAATACTATGTATGTGATGTTTAGAGGATAAGTACAATCGGTATAAATTTTTTGAGCTCCAGGATCTGTGTCCTTGCTAAAATACTAGTTCAATTATGAATAAATGGTGAATTATGAAATAATTCCTTATAGAATTCACAATTCATAAATTCATTCATAAATAAGAACATGAATTATAAAATAAATAAAAGAATTAAATTCTTTCAAAACACTCCTTTGAATTTCTTCCTGCTGATTAATATTTTTATATTCATTATGCACTGGCCCCAAACAAGTAAGAATAATCTCCAACACTAGTGTAATATTTTATGTAAACAGAAATTAACAAGAAAAAACAGTTGTTAATATCTGTTTGTAGAAAATATTAAGAAACTGGAAGGTTATCATACCTTTCACTGCTCCATCTTTTCACCTCATTCTATTCTGTAGCGGAGTTTAGTGTTACCTGCAGCAGCTAACCCCTAAATGTCGGTTAACAAATGAAACGACAGAAATGAGTTTGAGGACACTCGCTCGCCAACTGATTGGAACGAGAAACTTCGTCTCCAAAGACGGGAACGAGAAACTCTTTCAAGTAAGTTGGGATCGATATGTCTCGCTTGTATCGATTTTACACATTTCTTGTTGCTCATTCCTCGCAACGCAAATCTCAGTGTAGTCCCTTGCGGTCCTAAAACGCGGCGCTGGCTATCACAGCAGACCAGACCAGCTTGCTGGCAGCAGATGGAGAATCATTTCTATTCGAAGGAGGTGAGGATTGGGCTTCAAAAACGGTGTGCCGCTCCGAAGTTAGTAACATCCCCCGGCATGAAAGTAAGTGAACGGCCCACCGTTCTTCAATGCAAATTACATGGCCCGTTTTCCAGCAGCGCCGTTATAATCCCGAACTAAAGTGACTAAAATTTTAAATTGGTTTGTCACTAGTATAATTGTTTTTAATATACTATTTGAGTCCTTTTTCAAAGTTAGGACAACCATAATAAAAACAAAATTTTAAAATCATAATATTATTCTGAGAAATAGGACGTTTAGAAGACTGTTATGACTCCCTCATCAGGTACAGCTGTTATTATATACCTGAAAACCAAATGGAATATGTACATACGCTTATACAAAATGTATGCAAAGTAAAGAGAGAGTGTTCAGTCTGTGCTTTACACTGGGTCTAGGCAACGAAATGTGCTTCTTCTCTTGTTGTAACTCGCAACAATTCTACGCTAGCTTTCTCCAATGCCGACTTGTGCTTCAACTACGGGCTTGAACTACCTGCTTCACCTTGCTACTTCTACGGACGCGGCCTCCGCCTCGTCCCGCCGAGCCCGTTCTCGTCCTCGCGTGGCCCGGCCTCCCTCTGGGCCTTGCTCCATTTTGACTTCGCCATGGACCGGCCACCTGTATTATACCGTTTGTGGGCTGCAACAGTGGTACAACTCAAAATTCAGGTTCTGGAGGAGAATCCTAGCTGCCGGCAGTTTTGATCGGTAGTTTTCTGTGGTTCCTCCGATCAACACCAGGCGAATGCCGGAGCAGTGCCCTACCAAACGGGCCACAGACCGCTCGCTATCTTTTCCAACCTCTCCCTTGTCATATCCTTTCCCCATACGCGACGGTAGGTCGACGCCGGATCTCACCATACAGCGAGGGAAAGAGCACAGCCACCTCACGAGCAAAAACATGCACTACACTTACGAGACTAATGACCCTGGTAGTTTACATTATTAACCGCCTGGTAGTAACTTTACATTATCAAACCGCCGATCTTAGTTTGAAAGCCTGACAATAAACGCAATTTTGAAATTTAAAAAACATTCAAATTTGGTATTAAAGAAATTATATCGGGTTGCACTATTCATTACAATGAAAGATGAAGATGGGAATTTGATTTCAACTCCTCATTTTCGACGGGTTACCCATAGTAAATGTACAAAATTATTCATGAAGTCTTAAAATGTGTGTTGAAATATCACGATGATAAGATATTCTGTACTTTACATTCCGTTGTTTCTAAAAAATAAAAAAATAAAAAATATATCTTCCCAGGAACTCTTCTTCAGGATCCTACATTTTAGTAGGCCGCGCGGCCCACACTGTTGAGGATTCCGACATCGCGTCGCGCGCACTTTCCCTGTTATCCCGAGAAGAAACGCGGCGGGCGCGAGGTGTGTCGAAAGGGAGCGGCGCTGATGCAACGGCGCGCTGAGCCCGGTCACCCCGAAGGACACGCCCACCCAGCGTAGTAGTATTACGCGCGGATGCCATTGTGCGTGTGGGGCAGACTGCGCATGCGCCGGCCCGGCCCCGGCTCGGGGCACGCCGCCGACGAGGAAGAGACCGCGAGAGCTGCGGCCGCAGGATGATGCATTCAGATGCGCGAGTCTCGTAATCCAGGGGCTATACTTAAATTCTTATTAAGTAAAAAGTTAAAAATAGCGTTCACTGTTTAGATGTTTTAATTGGTGAGAGTGAATGCAAAGAATGTGCCTATTATTCATCCAAGAAATAGGTGAAAATAGACACACTAGATAGATCAAGGAATGCATTGAAATGCATTACATTATTGACATATAAAACAATTATTAAGTCACATTTGAGTTATGAGAGCATAGTACTAAATATTGATCGTCGAGGTGTCATAATTATAAATAAACTATCCTCTTCACTACAAAAATGCATGAGCCATTCGCTGTGAAGCGACCAGAAAAGGTATTTAAACGTACCCCCAAAAATAATTTATCTTTCTATTTACATTCATGGCAGTTTTCTTTTACTGAATATGCGAGAATGTTCAAACAGTTTTCCACAGACGTAATTAAATTACAATATTTCCTGGACTCGCGTACGTGCATACGACTTCTCTTAGATTTCTGTATAGTGATGTCTTCACGGGAACCGTACACACTACGAAGGGGCGTAACTAAACAGCTGACGCGGCGGAGGGATACTTTCTGAATTACACGTGATGTTCACTTGTTTCGCGAACTGTCACTTTAACCCATTCTTATAAAAATCGCTCTATAGTAGCATTACGCGCGAATGCCATTGTGCGTGTGGTGCGGACAGCGCATGCGCCGACCGGGCCCGGCCCGGCCCGTTCCCAGCTTGGCGCACGCCGACGAGGAAGAGAGCGAAGGATGATGCATTCCCATGCGCGAAACACGTAACCCAGGGACTAGGATGAAATGCCACGCCTTCACGAGGAAGCGGGGACGGATTTGCCTACGAGCAATTGAAGCAGTTTGCTTAGTCGCTCCAATTCATGGGGAGCCCCTGAAGTACAATTTATAAAATATTTTTAAGTACTAGATATTATGGAGAAAATAATCAAATATATATCATTGAAGCGATAAGAAACCAAACTTGTATTTCTAGACGAAAAACTAATCCTCTAGTACCCCTTTTTACATATTTTTATCTACATTACTGGACAACTCATTTTTCCAGCTTTTGCGCTAATTTGCGAATTTATTTCTTCAATAGATGGAAACATCCTATTTATATAAATATTTAAGAAAAATTAGAAGAGTGTTTTCAGAAAATCTTGTTTTTAAAATATCACTTTTACTAAAAAACTACTCATATTACGAAAATATATTACATAACCTCCTTTAACCGTCCATTAGTGTGGTACGGTCTCTGAGATCCGGCATATCAAAAATCTTATTTATTTTTGTGAGTCTTGGAGTTCGGATGCTGTATATTCTTGTACCTCCGGTAGTTTTGAATTAGCACGTGCATTAAATATTTTTAATGTTTGAAAAGTGATCGTTGTAACAAGACTGCAAGACGGTCTGGGAGACCGCGTACACCGTGCATGATGTGGTTGTTATGAGTGAACTGGTAATTTATGAGGCATGATTTTCGTATTTATTGGGCATGATTTGGGCATGTATTTATTGAGCATGATTTTAGGTGATTGTTTTAAACTTTCATATTGAATTATGATTATCATTTATTGTTATGCAACAAATAATACAAAATTCCATGCCGAAAGTGCATGAAATTAATTGTCGAAAGTGCCTTCAGCACACAGAAGTGATGTGCGCAGACCGTGAGTTTATTTCGTAAATAGTGAATAATGGTGAGGTCGCATTATTATTAGTTAGGTCAGCTAATTTGTTTCGGCTATTAAGTTTAACGAAACTGACACAACAGAACTTTAAATCGCGGTATTCTTATGCTGTTCATGCATTCTGACTTTAATTGTGATCACTATTTCTAATTCGTTTATATTTTTTTCATGTTTTCTTCATTGATCCTTTTTTTTGTAAATGTGTTTATTAAGTGTTATGGTGAGGTATTTTTAATGTCTGATCCACTGTTAATGTTCCCATTTTATTATGTATAAAAACTCGCGTACCCGGTTTCAGAGACCTACCATACTGTTCGTGTTCTTTCATTTCGTCACACTTACGCAGGGTTGAAGATGTATACTTCAAAACATATTGTACTACGAATTCGCCTCTATCATCAATATTGTAGTTGAAAAAATTTAAACAGTCGCAATTAACGAAAATTCCAAGAATTCACTGAAAATCAGATCAGTGCCATTTTTATAAATGTATTTCGTGAGAAGTAATTAAAGAAAAAGGTTCAGACCCATTTTTATTAAAATTTTTAAAATGTCGATGGAACTTTATGCGTAGAACCTCTAAATATTAACAGATTCATTTAAAATTCAATGAGCCCGATCGATCAGCCCGATTTGTTCAGCTCGATCGATCTGGGAATATTCTTTGTGAATGTCCCAGTGTTGACAGACCATCGGACGGGCACGGACTGACAGGCGGGCAGATATTTTGTGGTATAGCAATTTTTCGGTGACAAGGACACAAAACGTGGATTATAACTTCAGAACACATTAAATGAAGTTTTTTACTACATTTAAGAGCAACATTACATTTTTTTAAAATTTTATTTTTAATCAGGGACCCACATAAGAGTTTTTTATAGAAAAATTACCGTTTTCCGCTAGCATTTCCCGCAGCATTACAATACTTTCTTTATACTACTTAAGTAGTATGCGAGAAAGTGCAATGTACGTATTTAAATAAAAATATGATATATGTTCACATTACAAGCGAACTGTCATTTTACGTTTGTACTTGTACAAAAAGTTATTACATAACAATTAGACATTGTTTTTGTAAGTAAATCTGGATTTTTTCCGAAGGTGGTGCAAACACGATTTTGTGCTTGGTAGTCGTAAATCGACGTGTACTGCGCCGAAACGATTATCTTTTACAGGTGTGTATATGCACGTCAATAAGGGTTTGTGTTTTTAATGTTGGGGGGATGCCAGGGTGCCCCTTCCTTAGTGAGTAAATTGTTCGCTGCTGGAAAAGTAGTACCTTGTCACTACTAGAAAAAAACTGTTAATCCACATTTAGATGCCTTGTATATGATTTCCACACTGAAATGTTATAATCAAGGAAGTTGAGAAATCAACTTTCTCTCGAACATTTTTAGAATTTATTCAGACCCTGCATCGAAAGTGAAGATAGTCTTCGTTTCACACGTCACTCATGGACTCCTCAATAGCTGACTTGGCTTGTGTTGGTTTTGTCATATCACCTCTGATAACTCTTTTAACTTCCCCTCCTGGAGATAAATAACCCATTCTCCACTAAGAATCTTTCACAGGTTAATATAGGCCGGTAGTGATTCGCTAAGAGACTCCAGTTATGACCTTAAAACTGACATAATTTATTAGATTATCTCAACAAGCTAATACATATTGAACATAGCGATAAATAAACAAAATAAGTAAGACTAATCAGGGGAGGATTAATCAGGAGGAATAATCAGGAAGATTGTTCCATCTTTGCGATAAAATTAGGAGAATCTGAAGAGAAATTAATGATCAGAAAGTTGTATGAATGAACTATTCTTCTGTTCATTCACTCATACAGTTAATAATTAATATAATAATGCCATCTATAATATATCTTAATATAATAATACATCAATTGTTGGTGCTAATAAACCGTGTTTGGTTATATACTAGTGCCACTGACCAAGCTTCTAGCAGCGGCCCGGGTGGAAAGCCGCGAGCACGAAAAAGAAATGAAAATTTCCCCAACAGCTCTGTTTACAGACAGGTCAGCAAATATCTCTGGCAGGAAAGAAAGAGCTGGAGGGCTTAAACGGATTGCTACCTAAATCTATATTGCTGGTTTCAAATGCGCCCAGAAATTAAAAGAATACTACATAGCCTCCGAGCATGTGAGAGGGGTCTATGGTTTCGTTAGACACCCAGGAATACGTGGGAAAAACTTGGAACGTGGAAAAATAAAACAGTTTCGATTTTAACTGAAAAAGGTAAATATTGAATAGTGCTATTCCACATCTGCTTATACTGCACGTACAGACTGATTTTTCATACTCAGAGGGTCACAGCTGAAGTCACGATTCACCAAGTCTCGCAAGGATACAACTTAAGGCCTAGAGTATTGACCAATGACCCTTTGATTGTGCCATCACGTGGTTTTGTATCTTGGAGGAGCCGACAATATTTATAAAAATGTGAATAATTTGTGTTGCGAGGAACGAAAATGATCGAACGCAAGTATACATTCGTAACATAGTGTGTCAGAAACTTACTCGAACTGTAAAGTTAACAAGAGTGCAACATACGTGAACTTTCATTATGATAAGATTAGTGTTTTGATCAGTTAGTTAATTATGTTTAAGTATTTTTTTTTTGTTTTAGTTAAGGTAACTTCATTCGCGTGGGTGTGTGGTATTTTGTGGATGATTTACCAATAGTCGTATGGTATAGTCATGATTCAACAATGATGGTAGTTCGTTAACTAAGTATTTTGGGTTAAAAATACGTTAAAATTATGGGTTGCAAGGTTTCAAGGTTGTTTTGTGTAAATTGTGAAGGCCGCGTACCGGAATATTGTGGCCATCTCGGTAATGCGGGAGCGAATACTTCTACAGGCATATCAAGGTATATAGTAGCCACCAGCAGGACCTGGTGACTGGGGAGGCACAATGAAATCTCTACTGTGCGCAAATTAACACCTCGCTGCAAAAGAGCGCTAGGGAATATGGTTCTGATCCTTACTCGTGGGATACGAAGTGGAAATTTGAAAAATCAGTACGTTAGTTTATGTAACGAGCAATCTTTTGTTTTAGATTTTGTCCGCGTCTTCTTATCTGCGGAATTAAAATTACGAATATCTTTTGGCGAATACACTGTTGAAGGTTTGAAGAACTCAGTGGTTTGAGAAAAACAGACATCATATACTGATGGTTTCTTTTCACAATACTACTTGAGATGACAAGCTCCTTATATGCCAAAGTAGATCGAAGCATGCAACTCCAAGCTAAAGGCTAACTTGGACATCATGACTTTCAGAATTGTTGACTATTTAGAGCCATTTTGTACATAGACAAACAGGGGCGGCTAGAGAGAGCCAGAGGCTTGGGGCACCTGATCCACTCGGGCCATTCATTTCAAACAAAAAGTTCCCTCCTCCTACAAATCATTAACATAGTTCATTTCTCTAGGCATCAGAAATGCCTTTTAGTGTTAAATTTGGATTATAGATGAAAAATGTTTAAACATTTATTTTGAGTGAAAAGAAGTTCTCGGTAACAATTAAATCGGGGCCAGGGGTAAGTTGCCCCAGCCTATTTCTGGTCGCTGCTATAGACAAAGATCCCTGTCGTTCGAAGTTTCCCTTAGATTGTTCTCCACTTCTTCTGAGCTAGGAACCGATTCCCTCTCGGTGAGTACGGTAAAGGATAAGAACCGTCTCCCGTCATGTGGCGAGGGCCGTGGGGAAGGTCAGGGTCGCACGCGCGGGCGCATCGCAAAAAGCGTCCAGCGACGGCGCTCGCCGAGGGTCCTTCTGCGCCTCCACGCCTCGTTCCGCCGCCGCCGCCGCCGGTAATCACTCGCCTCCGCCACCGCCACCGCCTCCGTCTGCGTCTGCGTCTCCGCCGCCGCCCCCGCCCCTGCCCCGCCGCTCACTTGGCGTCGCTAGAGACCTTGGCAAACGCTGCCTCATCTCCTCTCGGGTGCGGGTCCACACGCCACATTCTTCGCTATTAATTTGATCTTCGCGTTATGTTCCACCCGGCACTCGCTTTCCTACCGCCTGGAAGTGGATGAACACAATATTCATTTCCATAGCGTGTTTTAGGCGCTTCAGTTTCCATTCCATTACATTTTCAAGACACGACTGTGAATGTGAACTCCTTCAGCATTCGTACCACGTTACTACAGCGCTTCTGATGGTAACTTGCAATCAGTAGAACTTGGCGCCGCGCCGTCAATGCATGTTTGAGGATAGCTTGGGTATCATTTCAGTACATGTTACTGGTGGATATCTTCTGCAGCCATTGCTAATCTACGCATGTCGTAACACATAGCACCAACGTCACAGAACGTAACATATACAAATTTTAATTACCAAACCTTGTTTATCAATATCACAGTTTTTAATTTATGGCACGTTTTACTTGTTCTTTACAGTACAAGAAGGTGGCCTCTAGAAAAGGCGAGATTGTGTTGCTTCTGCATTTGGCTAAATTCCCTACCTATGTCACCTTTCGCCTCAGAATGGCCCTGAGATGGGGTTGAGGTCCTCAATTGACTGCGCAGGCTTCGGGCATCAGAACGTGGGCATCACGAAATGATTGCACTTACTCTTAGGTGTTAGATAACAACTTCTCTCGACCTTGCTTACTTTAAAGCAGATGTTTGTCATCGTGCTTCGCGAAATCAAAACACTATACAAATCCTGCAACGTGAAATAAACAAGTCCGTGTCGTACAGAATGCGTGAGGGACTCGACTCGAGTAAAATAGAAATGACGCGAAGCTATTTAAATGACTTCACCAAGAACTTTCGCATAAAATGAAAGGACGTGCGTTTAAATACGAGTATTACGCAGCACTTTTGTCAATTGTTGCAATATTATTTGATGACTCGGCATTTTCACAGCTACAAATTGTACCATACAAAGTACCATACATGTAATAGTTTCTACAGTTGATTAATTCTTACTCTTTTTTTGAAATGTCTAGAATAGTTCCACGGCACACTGACTTTACATTAAAAATTGGAAATTTATAATGTTTTTAAGGTGATAAAATTACTGCAATATTTACTAATAGCATAGTTCGTTTAATACATTAAGCATGAAATAGAAACTTATCCTGTCCCCTTATTGGACGCAAATATTTTCCGCAATCGAAAAGAAATCCAAGTTGTGACCATGTTTCTGAGTAGCAAATGTATTTTAATAATTAATCGTCGGGTCGGGTTGATCCAATCGCGGTCGGGCTGACAAATTCTTTGAACAAATTTAACTATAAAAACATAAATGTATTTAACATCGTGTTTTGAAGCCGATGTTTTGTGTTCCACGTTTTTAGTTGGTCCACGTTTGTTTGTTATTGTGGTTTTTAAAAGAGAAAGTACCGTAATAACAAACATTTTAATAATTTATTTTCAATTCAATATTTTTTAGACCTAAGTGACGAAGAAAAGTAAGTAATATTAATTTTTGTCTATATGTAGTCTATTATTTTTCAATTATCCAGCCAGAAAATTAAAGTTTTTTTTAATATTGTTCTGATTATTTTTATGCTTTATCACCAACAAATTAATAAACAGCAGCGCTGTCAAATTAAATGTCCCCCAGCGCGAATATTGATTTTAGAAGTTACTAAACCAATTTTGGAAACATCGTTTTGGGGCGAGGTATTATTAGAGTCGATGAATTCATTTTTATCTTTAGAACAAGCTACGAATTTTCGTAAACATGGATGTTTTGTTCACAATGTAGAATCTCTATGAGGGGGTAACACACTGGAGAGTCACAGCTCATCCGCGGTGAAGGACGAGAGTCATACGATAGGTCAAGCCACCAGCACTTGCATTCACTACCTCACATCTTCATTAAGGAAAGTATGTGACTGGGACTTTCAAAAGAAGAATTAACCCTGCGCACAATGCTAGACCGAATTAAACCAAGACTTTAGGATCTATATACACTCGAGATACGTGAATTTTATCCCTCTGTGTTTGCGCAATTTATGTTAAACTTAATCCGAAGACTAGCTGAATCCCTGCGATTACATCGCGTAAAAGGAAGAACTATAGAAAAGTTACAACAGATACGTACTGTAAGGAAAATGGAAAATCTCACATTATTGTTTCATATCCTTCAGTATATATTCTCTAAGACCAATTAAATGAGGAAGGTTTACAAATGTTGGAAAAATAAAATCTGTATTCACTGTAAACACAAAGTTAAACACGTTTTAAAAAATGTAATTGAAATGTTTTATATTTACCAAAATCTGTACCCCTTATATTTCAGTGGACTACTACTTTAATTCAAAAAACGTAATGCATCGCTTATAACTACAATAACGGAATTTTTTATCTAAAGACACAGGTTTTTTACGATTGCGTTTATATAAAAACACTAGCCTTTGAATTTAAAATACTTCCAACTCAAAAACCTCTCGTGTCTTTGCTTTGCTAACTTGAACTTCTCGAAACGTCGACTGCTTTTTATAAGTCATTTGCAACACTCACAAACGGAGAAGACTAACTATATTGCAATTGCACAATGTAGTTGAAGTTGAAAATGTCATAATGGCAAATGCCATCAGATTAGCATTCATTCCAATAATTTTAAGAGACGTAAACTTAAAATCTTGCAAGCTTCGAGCTTCTGTGCTTATGCTTACGCAAGACATAAGAAATAAACTAATTACAGAACGGTAACTCTAAATCGAGAATCGAAATTGGTCGATAGAAGAACTAACGCCAAATGGGCCATTAACACAGTCGATACCTCGAAATCGATTCTCACATCCAACCAATAGAAAAATCAGAATGTCTTACAGCCAATAGAAACTCTCATTTTGCTTACGTTTGTGACATTGGCATTGTGAATTCTTCAGTCTATCACTTATGTTAATGTTTATATATGTGATGTGCTTATGTTTACGTTTGTATTGTGAATGGGCCTGTAGTTCGTCTATCGACTTCGCGTACGAGTTATGCTTATGCAAACGCATCGTGAATTAATCCGCTAATGGACGTAATCCTAACTTTTATGTTAACGCCATGCTTGTTTGTTTGCAATATGAATGAGCCTTTACTCTTTTAAATATACTGATGCCCCAGACGCCCAATTTTTCCCCGTCCGATTTTACTGCGTCTCGTTTTAGGTCAGTGACAGACTGCACCTACCCCCCTCTCCACCGCCAATCTGTCGCTGTCTACTTGTGTGAGATTCCCTTTTGTCCGGAAGAAGGCCCGTCGCTACCTGCTTTGAAGAGAACCGTAAGCCTAATTGGGGCATAATTACGCGCACAAACCTTCAGGTTTCGGAGAATGACGAACATGTTACGAACTGAAGAAATGTAGAAGCCGGCGACTTTAGTTCGTAACAGTTGCACCCAGCGTGTTTGAGCAACAGACACTCATTTTTGGGCCGGACTATAAAATGGTTGGGGTGAATAGGGGCGACCAGAAGTGGGGGCAGCTGGAACACCCAGGCCCCGACTTAATTGGGGTCTCGATATTTTTTATTAAAAAAAATAAAATATCTCTAATCTGTATTTAACGCTACAAGATATTTCTGATGAATAGAGAAATGAATTCTGTTTATGAAATGGGCGAGGAGAAAATTTTTTGTTTGAAATGAGAGGCTACCGTGGATCAACTGCCCCAGACCCCTTGTTTTCTCTGGGCGCCCCTGCGGTGAAAGCCGTAAAATGAGAAACGTGTTATGAGCCCTTTCTCAGGTATCGATAGTATATCAAATTTAATTTCGCCCTAACCAAAATATTGTACAGGGCAATGCCAACTTCTTGATTATTTTATTTCATTTTATCAAAATTACACCACGAATGTCGCATAATAGTTATTCATGATGTGAGTGTTAAAATGGCATTTTATTTTGCGATTAGAAATCGACGCCGATAGGCCGAGTGGCGCAATCCTACGTGCCAAATAAAATAATTTTTACCACATGTGCCATACACTATTTTTAGACAGCCTGATTGCATATCATTGTATTTTAAATCAAACATTCAAATCATTGTTACATTCAGGTCAATAGTAACTGATTCGATCAGATTAAAATAATTTGTTTTCTTTGTTTTATTCACAGTCACTCATTTGAGCATCGTCTCGTTTTGAGCACTAGTGATAAAAATGTGACTTTTAGCATGCTATGCATACCCAGAAAGTAACAGCTTTTACTAGGGGACGATCTAAAGAGTATATTGTTTTATACTATGTGCATAACCCGCGAACGCCAGAAGCGACGAACGTTCTCCCTCCGTCTAGTTGTGCTGTTGAGTCATCAAAAAAAAGGAAATAAACGGCACCTTTTTGTGATAAGTAAGATAATATCTAGTCACCTTTGGCATGATATTATTCGAATAAATTTTTGTTAGGTTTTATTGACGCATTTTATTAATTCGCATCGAGCTAAATTATTTTTATGGTTCTGATTCGTACATATGTTACATACACAAGGCATGTAGAAATAAATTGCAGTGAAAGTTCTAATCATAATCATTGCGTTTATAGCCAGAAGTGCTAGTATTCGAGTAATCAATTTACCCTTTGAGTTCAAATGACAGGTAGCTCATTACCTGTAATTTTCTACTAACAGAAAGCAATAAATGTCTGACTAAGAAGTGCAAACAATAGCTTGTTAGCGAACCAAATAACTAAAGCAATGAATTTGAAGTGAAAAGGTAATAAATTATAGGTTTTGTTTATTATTATGCATTCCAGCTTCAATATTTATTTGCAAGCTGTGTAAAATCTGACATGTTTTGTTGTAAAGCACAAACTGAGGTGTAACATTTCAGCATAAAAGATAATTATTAAGAATACGATTGTAACGCTTTAGCTGCAACATTTCCGGCATGATAAAGTTTTTCCTTCAATTTCCCTGTAAAAATTCTGCGATTGCTAAGGTGGCCTATCGTTTTACTCCTGGACATAAATGTAGCTTGACTGTGCGGACGTTTTGGTAATCTCTCATTTTACTACTTGTGGTAGGAGTAGAGCAGGCGGTGGTGGGATGCTATTTGTTAGCAATATTATGTCATCACATCTGTAGTTCGTTTTAACGAAGCTAAGAAGTTTTCTTTTTTTTTTCAGAGCGAAGTTTTCTTGGTTGGTACCATTCAACTGTTATAAAAGGGTGGGTTAGGAATGGTCTGGATCCCAAAAACACGTGCGCAGATAATGCTTCTCCTCATATGTCATCTACACTTTTAATTTTTTTACGCAAATAAATCAAAATCAAAATAACTGAAAGAAACCACAAATATAAATTGCAAATATCAGAATATCTTTCTATTTACAAACAATAGCATAACCATAAACACAATTACATAAAGTGTATGTTTCATCTGCAGCTAATGAAACGCAATGGGATATATCTCTGGTTTATGCTCTGCATTGAGCATTGTCCTTTGATTTTGCATTGATAATATATTTCGGTTGAACTCATTTGCCAAAGGACAAATCAATTTTGTGCTTTTTTAAGACAAATCTCAATCAATATAGTTCAGGAACATAATTTGACATTGAAATTAACGAGTTGTGATTTCCTTTACATACAGTATTTGTACAATGATTTTCGCATCAAAATCGTGAAGAGCATGTTGCTTGTTTCTGCGGGCAGTTAATTATTTGAGTAAAGTGCATGTCAAAGGCAGAAATGACGTATTTTTAAAGCAATATTCAGCTCTTCTGTTGTCCTTTCGTGCACAGAAAACCCTTCTATTACAATTATTAGCTAGTGATGAAAGAAACATTCGAGAGTCGAAAACTTGACGAGCATTCTATCGTGAGAAGTTTTCTCGCCATTCAAGGCTTTTGAATTTTAACCACTTCTTCAAATCATGTACTTTTTTTAATATCTTTATTTTTCCTGCTCTACTCTTAAACTTGGTTTCCTATATTTCTTTAACTTAAAAAGTCGTTACATAAAGTAAATTCCTTAACTCTGATTTACATTCAAAAACATGCAGATATATTAATTTATTTATTGACAGTGATATATTTCCACAAGTTTGACAGAATCATTATAATATTGTTCTGTGTTTTCAATTTCTACGTCACATGGTTTTGATTGAATACACGATTCATCCTAAGACTATTGAGCAACTAACGCAAACCATAGCATCGAATAATATCGTCTAATTTAACCGGCTAAACGCAATCATTCGATTTGTAACTTCTGTTTTAGATGACATTTTTTTTACATTCTTTTCAGCACCATCCTGAAATACTGAAAGTTTGTTTATGTATCAGTTTAATTAATATTAGATTACATAAGTGAAAAAATCGTACTCCTTATCGTTATTAACACTATTTAAATTCCAGTAATATATGGAATAATTTGGTAAATTTTGATTCGAATATATTAAATCTAGAAGTTAAACACACACGATGATTACAAAGCTTTTGAACTCTGTGATAAAGCAGCCCTTCTCAATTTATTGTAATATTATTGTTTTATTTGTTTGCTTTAACAGCTCTAGCCAAACATTCAAAATGAACAAATTTTGTCAAGTGCTTACAAGTAGAATCTATCTCAATAATTACACGATATTTATATTGCCTTGGTTAATTGACTTTTGAAAGGACTTCTGATTGCAATAGAAATCTACAGATAATCTTTATTCTCAGTCAAAAATTAATGTTAGGGCAGTGCATAAGAATGAATTAGATAGAGACCTGGAGAAATGAAGAAAATGAGCAATATACTTTAAAATAAGTATGTGTATATTAAGAATATTTTTTAATAAGTGAGATAAACTTCAAAACAACGAATACACATTCTACTGCAGTATACAGTATTTTAAGCTTCGTAAACAACAGGCCACCAAGGAAGATAGCATGACGTCAGTAAACAGTTGAGGAGTACATAATAGCTCACGGCTCGAAAACAATTTGTAAAACACAAGCGTTCTCTCTGCTAGTTTTGCGGATTTTTAGTTTGAGAACCGTGTACGAATCATCATACGAATAGTTTTATCCACAAAATCTTTCTTTAAATAAATTGATGATTTATTTATGGTTAACTCACGCTAATAAATGAAAGCAACAAAGTCATTTAAGAATGAGTACATTGAATTCATTAAAATAATTGAATTTTCTTATTTAGAAAATTATTTTCAACCAAGGAAAAATAATGAAACAACGCTATGCAATAACACACTGAATCGTTATCGTTGATTATATAATAAGCTAATGCATCAACGTACTTAATAAAGTAACATTCCATAATGTCTGTTTCGTAAATGCACACAATATTTCTCAGTTTAAGTGTTTATCTCTTTTTATATTAATTTTAAAGTGAGAGAGACATTTAAATGTTTTCAGAAATAAGTATGCTTCCAAATATGAAATGAAATGCTGATAAATGAAGTTGGAATGGAGGCCTTCAAAGTGGCAGAAATTCATTTCAGTTTAATCTAGGTTGCGAATTGTTGGAAAACACCGGAGTTCGTTAAAGAGCTTGAAGTCCCCAACTGGAAAAGTATTAGTTTCTTCTTACCGGGGTTACAATTAATCCATAGTTGTTTTCGATTTTGATTCCACACTCTAAAATTTTAAAATTAGGCAAATTGAAGAAAAAAACATTTCCAATAGTATCCTTAGCATTCATTCACACTGTGTTGCGTAAGCGAAGGTGGTATTCATATTTTAATTCATGTTGATTTGAATGTTCCTTCTGGAGGAAATGTTCAATTCTTAATGTTTTGTCTTATACTTTGAATTCATTAAAAGTTGATTTCTTCAAACGAGATTTAGGAAGTGACTCTAAAATTCAAATATAATTATTAACTATGTAGGAAGACAGGAGAAGTTGAAGAATTAAAAGTGATTCAACATGCAGGAAGAATATAAATATTCTCTGAGCTCTTTCTATATCACTCATCGTGAAAAGGATGACAGGAATTTAGGAATAGGGTTTCAGAAACTCAAGAAAAGACACGTTCACAAAAAGAAAAGCTTAATGATACATACTGTTTAGAAATGCAACATTTAAAAATATAAATTAAGTATGAATGAAATTCAATCTTAAAATATGGAATATGTTGAAGTTGTCGAAGTAAAACCACTGACAGTAAGCGCAAGGAAAAGTGTCTCAAGAAAACACAATGCTACTCGAGGTACAAATGAGATATAGAGACGACCGAGAAAGAAAATGTAACGAAGATAATGATGGCGAGGAAGAAGGGAGAAGAAGATTACGGTGATTGGGGAAGATATGAGAAAGAAAATTAAGGAAAAGACCAAATAGAAAGAGAAGGTGAATAAGAAAGAGGACTTACAAACAAGGAGAAAGAGGATGAGAAAAGATCACAAGTGAGAACGTAGAGAAGAAGCAAAAGTGGAAAGAGAAAAAAAGGTGAAAAATTAGAAGTGGAAAAGAAGAAGGTGACTAAGGAGAGGAAATAGAAGAAGAAAGAGAAGCAGAAATGGAGGAAGAAGGAGTGGAAGGAAGAGGAGAACCTGGAAACTACAAAGGAACAACAAACTGGAAGCTCCAATGAAAGGAGATGAAGATACGCAGACACCGTTGCACGACCAAACCTCGCCCAGCGGCGCCCTTCGCGTCCCTGCCATTGCGGCGTGGCGCCTACTCACGTGTCGTCCGGAGGCGTCCGAAAGAAAGCTGCGCGGGACAGGCCGCGGCGGCGCGGTGCGGGGCGTGGCGGGGCGTGGCGAAGCGAGCGGAGCGCGTGGCCCGGAGATCGACTGGCGACGGCGCGTCCGAGCGCCCACTTTAACGAGGCCTTCCTCTCCAGCGCTGCCGGCGGCGGCGGCGGCGGCGCAGGCGGTGGTGGTGGAGGCGGAGGCGACTGCGGCGGCGGAGGACGCCCGCGCGGGGGAGGCGACCTCCGCACCACGTGGGGGACCGGCGGCGGCGGCGGCGGTGGTGGTGGCGGTGGCGGCGGCGGTGGCGGCGGCGGCGGCGGCGGTGACGGTGGCGGTGGCGGTGGCGGTGGCGGTGGCGGTGGCGGTGGCGGTGGCGGTGGCGGTGGCGGCGGCGGCGAGCCAACTGCAGGGCTATGCAGACGCGACATTTCTCACAAAACGTTGCTTTCAAACATAGGTGTTCAAAATCGAAACATTCGTCTTAATACTCGTACCCAGTACTGCTAGGACTTCCTGACTCGTAACACATCGTCCAAAAACGTTGTTTTTAAACATAGATGTTTTTAAAACTGTTAAAACCCATAAAATTAATATTCACACGAAGAAATAGGATATAATTTGACGGTGGTTGTGATTACTATTGTGTAATTGAGTGTCAACTGATAAAACAAAGTCTGAAACAATAAGAACAATTAACAAATCTTTTATAATTTAATTAAATAAAATAAACTCTTATCTTGGACATGAGAATTTGTGTCGATGAGTGCTCTGGAACTTGGAGATCCAATGTAAACAAGTGAAAATTGTTTAATCAACATTCTACAAATTATAATAGATTATTATAAATTATTTTCGGGAATGTGTTATCCCTTGTGTGGGTGGTGCTCATAGCTAATCGAAAATATATGAAAAATACAGTATAATTCAGTAACATATATCAATAATTTACGTATTATTGAAACCGAACATTGAAATTTCACTTTTTCATTTGAAAGGTTTGAATAATGAAATGTCGGCTAGTCGGAAAACTGTCATGAAACCCATCTTTTTGCTACCTTAAATAGTCTTATTCGTCCAACCTCCCAAGACATCGATTAATGATGCAACACTGACGAAACTTACTGCGCGCATTTCATTCTCGATTTTCGTTGGCTGTACTTGGTTGCACTCTTCTACTGAAAATAATTCAATTTGAAGCAATGAATATTGTAATGTACTATAATGAATAATGCACGACTCAGAAAACGAAATTATTCATTCGCGTACTTTCCTTTTCTAAGAGGAAAAGTCCGTTTAAAATAATTATCCAAGCGAACAGGGCTACTACTTGTTTTTGCAAACTTAATCATGTTTACATGAATCCAAACAGATCCAATAAAGATTGTTGAAGACAATATATTATCAAAATGAATTGGCTATTGTTAAAGATAAACTATCAACTACTGCAGTTATGCAATTGTTATTTTGAATATTTAAAGTATTTTTAGAGGATTATAACTGCAGTTGCTTACTATCCTCTCGGAATATGAAATTCACCATATGATACAGAAATTTTCTATTACTTTATCTCTTGCTGCTATCGAAACATTTGAACGCGATAAGAAACTGAACGAAACAAGGAATAAAAAATTTGAAGATTCAGTTCAAAACGATTTCTTTGACACTTTTTATTGTTTATAGTGTGGAAGCAAATGAATAAATGCAGCACTGATGACTTGATCGACACAAATTTTCTTTATTCGAAGTAGAGGTTAACTTCCTCCATTGGTCTTAAAGGAGCAAAATATTCGTACCTAGCAATCAACCACAAAGATTGGAGATATATTTTCCGCATGAACGTGCCTTGTTTACGTTTTATCCGATTTAACATGGGTTGCCAATTCAGCGTAAAGTAAGATCGATATAGAAGCCTGACTTTTTCTTGAGTTATGTAAATTACACACCTCTCCCCTCAGGAATGAAACCAGTTCTTGATGCCAAAGAAAATAGAGTCAACAGTTCCATTTGGAATAGTTCATATTATTAACGTAAATAATGTTAAAAGTAAATAAAACCTGCATCAACGATTTTTTATGACGTATCAGAAACAATGTTTTTAATAGTTTCAAGTAGGAGCAGAGAAATTATAATGGTTAAAATAAATTTTATTGACTTTTTAATGTAATTTGAAGCATAATACGCAGATGATTTGAAGGGATGAATTAAATCTCCGGCGTTTCTGGGGATATTCTTTGTAAACACATCTCGATTACTATTGTAGTTTATGACGAAGATGTTGCATCAAATACGGTCCCACTAGAAAGTCATCTGGTGTAGCTGGCCAACTTTAGATTGTTGCGCAGCGTGAACTGCGGTGACGACGGCAGTGACGACAGCGGAGACGATGACGGAAGCGACGGCGGTGACGACGGCGGAGACGACGGCGGTGACGACGGCGGAGACGACGGCGGAGACGACGGCGGTGACGACGGCGGAGACGACGAAGGTGACGACGGCGGTGTCGACGGCGTTGACGACGGCGGTGACGATGACGGAAGCGACGGCGGAGACGACGGCGGTGACGACGGCGGAGACGACGGCGGTGACGACGGCGGTGACGACGGCGGAGACGACGAAGGTGACGACGGCGGTGTCGACGGCGGTGACGACGGCGGTGACGACGGCGGAGACGACGGCGGAGGCGACGGCGGTGGCGACGACGGAGACGACGGTGGCGACGGCGACGCCTTGAAGGGACGCCCCTTCTCGAGAACACAATCAGGTGAGGAAAGGATTTCTTAGGTTGTTGCAGGTGAACTGTTGTAGAATAATCAATAAAGAAATAGAGTTTTAGAATCTAGTAGATGCCTGCCATCCCAACATAGTGATAGGGACTGAGAGGTTGATAACTGAGGATATAGGCTCCTCTGAAATTTGTCATTTTCAAAATAAGATCGTTAGGAGGGATAGAAATGGTAGAGGGGACGGAGTCTATATTTGCATCAAAGCAGACGTGGATATTAGTTTAGGCCCGCTTCACACGGCGCGGCCGCCGCGCGCTTCGTTCAAGGAGCATAGCTCTTCCGACGCAGCCACCGCCGGAGCCACCGCCGGAGCCACCGCCGGAGTCACGGCCGCACCGCCGCCCGCCGTGGAAGGGGGTGGGGTCTGGAGGGCTAGGTTTCGCCGACCCTCCGGCGACGACGAACAAAGGGACCCGAGCAGGTAGAACGCCGCGACCGGCGGCACAGTGAGAAGGCTCCCATTTAAAGCTGTGTTCTGCTAGCGGTGGCGCGCGGCCACTCCTGCGCTTCTGGTGGCCGGAGTTCGGCGTCTGCTGCCGCAGCAGCCGCCACCCGCTGCACGTGGGAAGGCCTCCATTCAAACCAATGCTCTGCTACGCGGCCCGCTGCTGCGTGGCGCGCCACCCGCTTCACGTGGGAAGGGGCCCTTAGATTGGGTCAGTACAGAGTTTGAAATGAAGGGAATAGAAATGACTACATCAGGAACCATATTAGAAATTATTGCATGCTATAGGCCCCCAAGCGACGGATACAGTTTAGAACAGATCATTCAGAGAACAGTAAACGCGAATGGCCATCCCATTGTTATTGGAGGGGACTTAAATATTCCTAGCACAAACTGGGAGGGAACCGTGAGCGAGGGGAAAGTCCAAGCACTTGTGAACAGTCTAGTTTGGGACAACGGATTAACTCAGGTAGTTCAGAACGGGACGCGGCAGGATGCGATTTTGGATGTCTACTTAATTAGGCCGAAAGAGCTTTTTATATCTTGTGAAGCTGTTGAGGACATTAGCGATCACAAAGCGGTTCTTCTGGACTTAGACGAAAATATTTCAAGGAAAGGCATTACGATAGTAACAAATGTACAGCAATACAAGAAAGGAAATATAGACGTGCTTCAAGGTTTTTTTCAGGGAACAGTACAACCGCTTTCTGAAAACAGAGGGAGGAATGGAAGAAATATGGCACGCGTTCAAAGATATTATACACGAAGCTTTGCAAAGTTTGTTCCAATTTTCCAATTCCGGAAAATTTAAAAAAAATAATCCGGATCCAGAATACTACAATACAAAAATTAGGCGAATGAAGAGGATAACAAGAAAGACATTTAAGAACAGAAAACGCAGTAGAGACATATGAATATTTATCGAAATCGTTCAAAAGAATTGGAGCAAGAAAAGAAAATTGCTCACGAGGCATATTTAAAGAATATTATAGATGGGAAGGGAAATAACTAGACAGAATTTTATAAATATGTTTGCAGAAGGTAGGGAAATAAAGAGGATATCCCAGTTGTTCGTGAAAATGGAAACACGCTCATTACTGACGATCGGAATTCGTTTAATATGTATTTCAGTTCAGTTTTCAAAACCAATATGAACCATCCACTAATTCATCTGTATTCGGTTACAAATCAGTTTAATACTGAAGTAAACGATCTTGGCCTGATTCACACTTGACGCGCGATGGACCCACGTGCTTCAACAACTCCATGTGGAGTTGGTTGTGGTGGCTTGAAACGAGGCTTTACCTTTACGATTATTAGTAAGCCCTGATGAAAAAATTAAATATTTCGAAACGTTAGCACAACTATTTTTTCTCTGCCCACAATGACCAATCTCAGAAACCAATTTTATTTTATTATTCATCAATGGTTGTGATTCTACTCAATGGTTAAACGTTCTACGGTAGTAAATAAAACCTATGAAAAATGGTACGTCAAGGGGCCCAGACGACATTTCTACGAATATAATTAAACTAGGAGGAGAGGAAATATTACCGTACCTAATTAGAATATTTCACGTATTCATGAACAATTCAAAGTACCTGAAGATTGGAAATTAGCTGTTGTACCAATGTTTAAAAGTGGTGACTAATCTATATTAAGTAATTATAGGCCGGTAAATCTTACGTCAATGGTCCGCAAATTTATAGAGCATCTAGTTGGAAGTTACATTAAGAATGAGAAAAAATAGCTTAATGTTGTTCAGGAATGGTTACTCATGTGAAAGTCAGGTTGTCACGCTATTTCAAGATCTTGCAGATGAAATTGACTCGGGCGGGAGAGTAGACGCAATAGTTATAGATCTTGCCGAAGCGTTCGATGTCGTTCCCCACGATCGGCTTGTGGAGGAATTAATGAATTCAGGCATCAATTCCAGGGTGGTGGCGTGGATTAGTGAGTTTCTGCGAGACTGGAAACAGAAAGTTCGAATTGGACTAGAGTTATCTTTCAGGGCAAGCGTTACGTTAGGAATACCTCAGGGGAGTGACGTTGGATCTCTTCTATTTCTAGCGTTCGTCAATGATCTGCAAGCGCATTTAACCTCAAATGTACGGCTATTTGCAGATGATTGCGTAATACATTGTAGTATGGATTCGAAAGAAGATGAAGAAATGCTGCAACGGGATATTGATGCTTTATATTACTGGGCGGACAATAAGTCCATCACTTCTGGCAAGGGTCATGGTTACAGTGAACCCAATTACCGTTTAAATAACGATATTATTCCAAGAGTTTCCTCATGCAAGTACCCAGGAATCAATATCGATATTAAATTAAGCTGGTAAAGCACGTAGCTTTGATTGCTGGAGATCTTTTTACTTTGTAATGCGAATCTTTAATAACAGTACGCCAAACGCAAAGGAAACTGCTTATTTATCGCTTTTTCTTCCGATGACAGAATACGAAACAATTTGTTGGGACCCGCACAAAATAAGGATAGGGATTCACTCGAAACCCGGACAAGAAAATGGCAGGGAGGGATTCATTCGAAAACAGGTGATCTGTAGCAAGATTCTGCGCTTTATACAAAGCTTATAGCGGTTATCCAGCTTGAAAAGAACTAAATCGGCGGCTAAGAATTCTTACATACAACAATAGGGGGTACCACAGGCACAAAATAAATTTAAAACCGCAGAGAACGGATGTCGGGAAATTTTCTTTCACAAATTGAACAATAACGAAATGGAATAGATTGCCTGCAAAAATCGTTGAACTCTTTCCTCGAAGCGTTCAACAGTTTAAGAAATAAATTCAGGGAATTACTAAATAAATGCGAGACTTAAATAAGAATAGTTATAAAGCGACGCATAAGTGATATATTGTGAAGTGAGGTGTCGTGCAGTGTAGAGTAGAGAAATAATGAAGGAAGTGATTTAAGGGTCTAGGTTAAGGTTTAGTGACATCTTAGTTCTGACTCAAAAGAAAAGTTTTCCTTTTCACCTACAAAACCTGTGCTCAAGTTCTCTTGTTTTATATTGTTACTATATCAACGCGATGCGTTCATGTCGCCCCCGCAACCATGCATCTAGCCCCCTCTTGTCATGTCAACAATGCCTTATGTTAATTTAATATACTATGTTCCCCCAAAATTTTCTAAATTATTCAAAATTTATTTAACTAATAGTATATTTTTATTTTCCGATAACTCGCATCCCCAATATCTCATATTAATTTCTATCTTGACGCAGTTCTTAATAATTTACGTTTTAAGATTGCGTCAACTTTTTAAATTTTGAATACAAAAAATCCCATAAGGTATTTTGCATTCTCTCAATACAATACCATGTAACATACATGCAATGCAACATAATACAATGTAAAATAATAAAATCAGGAAAGTTGTGTTTGTGCAGCAAACTTTCCTCTAAGAAGAGTGAATAGGTTTGAGCAAAAGGAAATGATGCAAACACTCTTTGTTAGTTCACAACGAGTTATTGAAGAGTTCCCGAGCAAAAAGTGATTATTTTGGACCCTTACACAGGACCTAGAAGTTTGTTACATTTACTCGGATACACCTGTATCTTACCTGCAAATACCTGCAACACCTGTATCATACTTGCAATTCGTGTACCAATGCAAATAAGTTTTCTATAACACAGAAACGAAAATAACTATTTTTCAAATATTGCTAACCTTGCGATTTTTAAAATATATTTTTATTCATTTATGTTAAAATTTTACTCATCTTTCAACTATTTATAGTTAAACTGACGGGAAGGGATTCTGGAACTCAAGAAAACGTGCGCAGATAATCTTCTCCCCCCTACATTACATACAATTTTTACTGTTTTTTTGACTAAATAAATCTAAATAAATAACCTTACATTTAGTATTCGGGTGAAGTGCGTGTGCCTGTATACCCGACAGTTTCTCACTATTTGACCTCTTCCGGTCTAGCATTTGAGCCAAGTGAGGAGCCTTTCGACGTGCCACTCAGAGGTGATCAATTTTTTGGATCGTACCAGAACATTCAAATTGTTTATTTATTTACTTCAAAAACAGTTAAAAAACAGTGTGTGACCTACTATGGGGAGAAGTTAATTTGAAGTTACATCTATGTCCAGAAGCAAAACAAGTGGCCATCTCAGCATTTACTCGAGGATCAGGTAAACTGGACGAAAACCTGATCGAGATGGCGGTCATTGACCCAGAAGCTGAAGGACAAATGCTTGTTATAGGTTCTTTACAATTATACAATCAAATTGATATATAATACATTAAATGTCTTTGTTAAAATAAATATTACTTTCCTTTTGGTTGCTCGGTATAGTCTCTAATTGTATAGAAACAGTTGTGCAGCAGAAAAGATTTTACTTGGGACTTAAACTTTTGTATCGAATTTAATCGTTTAATGTAATGTTTAATGTAATTGTAGGAAGATGTTTAAACCACTTTTTTTACCTAAACGCGTCAACGAGAGGTTTTAAGACATACACATAATTGATAAATAGCTCATTCTTTTTTCCTCGACCATACATAATTGCGAAAAATAAGTGCCTGTCCAACGTCGAATACTTCTGCTAGAAGTTCTATAAAAATAAATGTTTTTATTGTATACAAATCGACGATCTTCAGGATGGTGAATCTGCGCGCTGCAAGTCTACGAGAGTCTTAAATCATTTAAATGACCTAGAAAGTTTAAAATGTAACAACATAGAGTAATCTGGTCCTAATATTACTGAATATTAAGGTCACAATAGATTTAACATATTGTCTCCAAAATTGCGTATTTTACCATCAACATGTGTATTAATGATAACTCAAAACAAAAAGTAACACGAATTATGCTAAGCAACATCATGAGCGCATAGTGATTTATCGGGAACTAATGGAACAACATAAAGTATTTAACATGAATAAATGTGTTACGTGTAAACATTTGATCTTCGCAATTTACAAATATAAAAAATGTAATCATCAGTTATATTTAGCCGCTCTGGAAAGTACACCAGCAAAACGTCTGAGTCAGAACTTAATCGTCTTTCTCCTTTGCAATATTAACACGTGTTGTTCTCTTATACATGCCCTTACTTTTCGTACGAAGTAATGATTCCATCGCTTTGTCAGATTCTTTTAATATTTCAACCGGAGTAAGTTAGTAGTTTCCATTTTCAAATGTAATTATCAAATACAATTCTTGTCTAAGACACTAAGGTGATCTTAAATACACACTGCAACTACTAAAATAGGTTTGCTCAGAACCAATATGACGTCATCAGATACATACCCCCAATGATATACACATGATTGAATTTCTCAAAATTAAAATTATTGTTTAATGGAAACGAAAAAACATTGTGACGCGTGGATAAAGGGATTTAATAGCACTCATGGTAAATAAATCTCGCTCCTATCGTCGCTCGTTTTCTTGAACATACCATCCATGCAATTATACCCCTCTTTATACATTCGTTTCGTTAGTTACTATATTGTGGCATCAACAACACGACCATTAGCGACATATACATAGCTTGCATGTTGCTTACATTACGGTACAATAATACACAATTCATTGGAAATACAATGTTTACGTTACAGAACATTCAGGGAATAGAACAGGTTTGTAATATTTTATTCTATTATTAATTTATTTTCTTGCAATTGACTTCTCTGTGATTGACTTTTCCTGAGTTTGAGATTTAGTACATTTAATACTTACACTGAAAGTAAAAAAAAAAACTGGTACACCTGCCTATTATCTTATATGGCCACAGCGAGCACGCAGAAGTGCTGCAACACGTCGTAGCATGGACTCGACTGAAGAAGTGATGAAGGTAATTGACACTATCAGTCCTGCAGGGCTGTCCATAAACTCGTACGAGAGGGCGGAGATATCTTCTGAACAGCATGTTGCAAGGCATTCCAGATGTGCTCAATAGTGTTCATCTTTGGGGATTCTGGTGGCCAGTGGAAGTGTTTAAATTTAGAGGGGTGTTCCTGGAGCCACTCTGTAGAAATTCTAGACGTGTGGACTGTCGCGTTGTCCTCCACTTCTGAGATTCCAAGACCAAATGTTTACACGTAACACATTTATTCATGTTAAATACTTTATGTTGTTCCATTAGTCAGCTAGTGTCAAACCAACAAGCTTATGGTCATACTTGTTTATGTTGAAGACGTGGCGTGTATAAAGGAATATCGGTATTTTAAATTATAAAAAAATGAATTGATTTTCCAAACAAATTAAAGAGTTTTGCCAAACCACTGTTCTCTTTCTCTAGACCGTCGCGTTCAAATAGGTGAAGTAATCATATATGAGCAATATAAAGCGACTTTCTGTTACGATGATTGATGCCAAGTATGAGTAGGGTAATAGTTTCTAATTTAACTTATTATTCTACAAATATTAAAATGATTAAAAATAGTAATAATTATTCGTTTATAATTTTGTTTCGTTCATTTATTGATTATGTTTTTTTGATATACATAATATGTGATGTACATTTTTGTTCATGTTTTAAGGCCGTCAGGAAACGTTTGTATTATAGATACATAACTAAACGATTTCGTTCAATTATCTGAGTTTTGATAGGCTGTTGTGGACTTTTAATTGCACAATTAAGTTTTAATTGCACGCATGCTATAAACACCGTTAAAATCAACCATATTTCATGGAAATAATGAGCATATTTACATATTTATTTAACTAAACGAACAAATAAATAAACATACATAAGAATAACACACGACATTACTAGATACATAAATTCCTGGGCTACAATAGCATATATTTCTTGTATTATGTTACAGCTAAACTATATTACATACAACTTTAACCTGCAATACTCTTTGCAGCGTATTTTTTCCCCAGGATGGAATTCGAACTTAGATTCTTAAGTTTATCATGCCATTACCTATGAGATTTCTTTCATAAAACTGTGATGCAACAACAGTACATACTACCTCGCATTAGTTCCAAATTTGCACTTTTAAGAAAGTGAGAACGTGTGCCACTCTTTTAAGAATCCCTTGTTTTATCCTTAAAATTTGAAGAAAAAAGTTGGGGAATAATGGGTTTTTGAGAAAATTTGTTTCTATACATTGCATTCATTTCAAGTACAAATTGGAAAAAACGATTCGTTTTTTTCAAAAAAAATTACCTGACCTATTTTGAAGAGCTTATTTTATAGAATAGATTTTAAGAAATATCCATCTTCACCTTTGTAGTTTTGAAATGTTAACTTTTTGCAATTTTAGAAAATACAATGTTTTCCTGGAATGAGACCAGTATCAAATGCTCTTTCATACTCACGAGGAGAAAATTTAAAGAAAAAGATGAAGCCATTTTTGAGAAAACAATTGCTTGAAAAATTAAAAAATGCCTATATTTTATACAACGTACGGTTAACTACTCATATTTTTGAATAATTGTACCTGTCCTTATTCCAAGTCCTTTCTTTAAACAACAGATTATATTAACGAAAAAATATCTATCTTCAATATTGAGTTGTAGGAATCCACCGAAGTTTTGCAATTTTCGAAAAATGAAAGATTTTGAGAAAAATATACTTATGCCATTGTCATAAGCGTTCTTTATGCTATCAAAGGGCTAAGTTTAATAAAACAAATTTGGAGTCGATTTTGAGAAAATTTTGAAAATGTAGAGGCTTTATGTAAAGTACCCTCAAAAATCAAAAAATCAATTTCAAACTCAGAGAGCATCGAGTTCAGTTAAATCAAATGGGGAATATCAATTTTGGAGAAAATCGGCTCGGCGGGGGGCTAGCGTTGACCATAGACGGACTGACGGATGGACACATAGATGTTTTGCCGTCAGTCGTTTTTTCGGTATCAACGACTCACAAAACATGGATTCTGACTACATAATGTGCTACTATATATAGGAATAAAATGTATCCACTCTTTCATTACCAGGGCCTGACTATGAAAGTTTTTCTGTCGAAAATTCGCCGTTTCCCGGCGCACGATTTCAATACTTTCTCTTCTTTCGAAGTAAGAGCGAAATAATAAAATATCTATCTTCAATATGATGATTATAGTAAAATATAAACTTTTAAAATTTTAGGAAAAATAATGATTCTTCTACAATGGAAACTGGGCAATTTCATATGCTTCGTACGAGAATAAAATAAAGGAAAAATGTTTATTCGTTTTGATAAAAGCTTTTTAAATTACCTTTATTTCAAGAAAAAATACGAAAAAACTTGTATTTTGAAAAAATGCTCATGCCCTTATCGGTCTAAAGTTTAAAGCAAAACGAATTAAGGAAAAAATCTGTATGATCAATATTGTAGAATTGCAATTTTACACTTCTGTAAGTTTCGAAAACCCAAAATTCACCGAAGATGGTCCCTGCTCAATTTTGATAGGTACATTTTCTAAGAAAAAATAATCCAAACATTTGCGGCCAAATTTGAGAAAATTTTAAAAATATGTTGAAGGTTCCTATTAATCTAAAAATTCCCTCTGAAATCTAAAATCTCCCTCTAAGGTCCAAAAATCCCTCTCAAATTCCTAAATTTTTAAGTTTAACCAATTCAATTGGGGCATTTCGGAGAAAATCGGCTCGAACGGTGTAGGCGCTAGTATTATCATCAGAAGTACAAACGGACACAGAGACAGATATTTCTGTAAACCAGTTTTTCGATATTGGACGTAGATTCTGACTACATCGCGTTTTAAAACAAGTAAATTACTATATAACGTATTAAGATTTATCCCCTCTTTTGATATCAGGAACCCACAAGGCGAATTTTCTCATGAAAAATCGCGAGTTCCAGCTGCAGCCTAACAATACTTTTTCTTACCATGTAAGAACGTATTAAGCGAGAAAGTGAAAAGAGCAATAAGTGAGTAATTATTAAAGACAGTGTCATTATCTCAGTAATTCAAAATTTGAGGCCTCTTTTCATTCTATGTTTGCGAGGAAAGCTCATAATACACAACAGAACTGTTTCCACACGGTTTTTTGTTGTTTTTTCACTATCTTCCGCCACTGAATCTCTTACTTTCTTATCTATTTATGCCCGTGAAGTTTGTCTAATACGTTTTATATTGCTTTGATACATTAATTGTATGTCTGATTTCTAAGAAAAATTCATTGACAGAGTAAATGTATTTGCTAATGAAAGAAAAACAGGTGTACGTAGAGCGAATAACACTCAATGATATTTGATGTTTTTTGTTATGGGATTCTTTCACGTTTGAACCAATTCTTTCTTATTATTGATATCCTAATCCAAGAGTGAAATGGTGTCAAAAATATTTTACGTTTTACCATTCGGCAAATTCGCATGATGGGTATCTCTGCCCCGCCCCTGATACCGAAGGATAGGCAGCCGCTGCAACACGCAAGAACAAAGGGTTGCTTGCAACAAAAAAACACCTATTGCAAAATGCAAGGAAACGTTTGCACCATCTCTAACCATTGTCCAATAGACGTTTGCAGTAGTGCAAGTTCATAATGAGATACATTGATTGAATAGTCAGACTCCTCTATCCACCCAATACCGTAAAGTTTAAGTTTTTTGTAATTTAAGTTACGCGTTCTTTCTCATATTCTCCAATGAGCACTAAGTATGAAGGGGCCCTCAGTCTCTGCGATAAGAAGTGGGAAAAAGAGCTTTTTCGCCTTTTTCCACTCCCAGATATTATTATCTATTTAGTTGGGAAAAGTAAATCGTAAGTACGAAAAACCGAGAGAAAACGCATATATTTAAAAATAAAGTGTTTAGGAAATAAAAGCGTTTATATTATGGCAAATGACTACATGAATTGAATTGAATTGAATTGAATTGATGTCTTTTTTTCGTGGCGAGACTGGGGCCATCAGGCCAACTCTTCTATCTGATGCATTTTCAGAACTTTTTCCAAGATGTTTAAATTTAGAAAAAAATGACAATCTCATTATCTCGTGGTAGTTCATATTAATAAGAATAGGAAAATATTAAATTCACGAAAAATTTGAAACAAAATTACAAAATTATGAGATGAATATTTCCCTTTTCCTATCAATATAATTTATGTTGGGCGAATTTCTAAAAATATTAATTACGAAGTAACATTTTCTCACTGTTGCAATGCATATCTATTTCTAAATGAAATTAAAAAATACTATTAACGAAGAACTAACTTCCTCATTAAAACAACGTCGCAAGAAACAGCATGCCTCGAAATATAGTACTTCGTTCTGAGTGAGAGATGTAACGTCCTTTGTGACAAAAAGCAAAAGCACTACACAGTACCTCTTATAGTTTTGAAAGTATTTACAGCGATTTTACGATATACGTCGCGTTTCGAAAAATTATGTGAGCACCGAGAGAACAGAAGCCTGCATGCTCTTTCAAGCTGATCGAAAAAGTAATACAATATTTTACAAGCTTTTTGAAATAATTGTAATATAAACCAAATCTCAGATCTGATAACTATATATTATTCACAGTATTTTGAATACCCATCTTGACTCATTCAGTCGAATAAAAAATGTTCATTGTTACGAAAACAGGTTATCAGGAAAACCCGTAGTGAATTCTATTTCCGTAACGCTTTTAGAATGTCTGTATTTCCTGTTAGAAGAATACCAAAGAAATTTGCATGTTTAGATTTAGATTTATTTAATAAAAAAACAGTAAAAACTGTATGTGACGTATAGGGGAGAAGATCATCTGTTGCATGACTACTTCATGTTCATTCATCACGTTGCATGAGTCCTTCATCAATTTTCCTTAGGCGCATTGCTCATTGCTGACGAAATTTTAAAGTGAGCACTGCACTCACTCTCCGACCTACAGTGGTTTAAAATAATATTATATAGATTATTCTTAATCCAATATTAGCTAAAACCAACCATGTTGTGTTCCTGTCATCGCCAATATTTACTTCACATTCATTTATTAATCATCCAATTGTGCATCACTACCAATGATTTTCGCCGTCTTTTCTTTCTAGAATAATCTTTAACGACACCATTGAACCAATAACACTTCTTGATTTTACATTAATGTTGTTTCTTAATCTACTACAATTTTGCATTCTTAACAAACCTCGATATGCCTAAACTAATATTATTTTAGCACGCATTGAATCAAGGACATATATTACAGTACCTGATCTACATATGTTTGTATTGTGTAACATTTATTTCTGTATTCATTCACAATTTACTACGTATAAGCAAATTATTCTTAAATTTCACTATTTTTTTTCATTTCACAAAAAAATGTTGTTTTTTTCTTTTGCTATAACGCAAAAATCATTGTTGAGATGTTGACGGAAATACACATTTTGGGGTGTCCCTAATAACGAAAGGTATTTTTAACGACCATCTAAAAAATTCGACTGACATCTAAAAAAATATGAAAATCTGCAATTTTCGAAATTTTGGAGGTTTTACTGAAAATCATATCTGCACCAGATGTATAAGCACGCTTTGCTGTATTAGAGCAATTTTATTTTAAAAGGTATAATTTTTTGGATAAACTTTGAAAATATTCTTGAATTCTCCTGTTAATTATCCCCAAATCCTTTTGAAATTCGCAGGTTTCCGTTTTGCCATAAACCAGTTTTCGGTATCAGAGACATGAATTGTGGGACTACACAACGTATTAGAGGAAGCATTTCATACATATAGGAGCAAGAATTATCCACTTTTTGACATCACGGACCCATACCTACTCATACTGGATCCATAATACGAGTGTTTCCCTCGAAAAATCACATTTCGCTGTAACTTTCTTTTCAAGCGTAAGCACGAAGGAGGCGAGAATGAAAAAAACAAGACAGGGCGTACTAATAGTTCTCAACAAACAATTTACCTGTATTTATTTAACCATTTATCCATTTAGTAAATACATTGAATAAATGTGCTTAAAAACATTTAACGAGACAAGGTTTAACAGATTTAAAATCGCAATTTGTTTTTAAATTGTTGACGATTCTGTGATATTAAAGAGTAACTGATATCGCCAAAATATAAATATTTTTTCTTGAAGAAAATGTGGCATTCACTCAACTAGCATCAGGTTTAAAAAAGGAATGTACGACCTCTTCTATAACGCAACCTTTTCATAGTGTTAAGCAATCGTGAGTACATTCCAACTCAGTGTCACAGTTATGGGGCAGCATCGAACAATTCCACTGCGACAGACTAAACAATCTCATACACAGTATTGACTATAAGGAAGCAAGCTCACGCCCGTGTAGTTCTATGTGCGTGCGTTAGAGATCAGCACTTGCAAATGTCAATTCGTGAAATTCCTCCCAATAACATCAGGTAGATGGCACGTTTATGGACATGTATGTTTTGGGTTTTGCAAATAGACATGAGAAATCTGTCGTATATTGTTAAAAATACTATTTTCAGATGACATATTTTATAAATAATGAATTGATAACGGCGTGAACAAAAAATCCAGCCACTTATTCCCCTACAATTTTATTTCACAATAAGGAAATTACATGTACATTTAGTATTTATGTTATAATTTCAGTTAACTTCGAAACACTATACGTCGTTAATTTACTAATATTTCTTAGTGAAATTTTGTGCAAAAATATTTATTTTGTTTGGATAATCTGTTTGGGTGAATCTGCTGCTCGAGGAGCATGTTTCGCTTTTGTAGCTCAATTTCCACCCCTCCCTCGAGCCATTTTGGATTCGTCTCGTAGTACGTTGGCCCGACCCAGCCGACCCAGACCCAGCCCGCCTACGTGCAAGCGTGGTTCCCTCCCCTTTCCTTTTTTATTACCGATTCCCTTATAGTTTGTATCCCTTATTGTTAATGGTATATATAGGTAAGTTGAGCAAAGACCTACAGGTAATTATGTTAATAGTAGTTATGTGTGTATTTTATTGGTGTGTGTACAAGGGTTATGATTCTTACATGTCAAAGTTTGAATCAATACGAGGTGAATGAATGAAAGATGTGATACGCTGATCTCTCTCGGTATGCGACGATTTATTTATTGAAATATAGAAATGCAACTTAAATGAGGTTACAGGGAATACAATTTATTTGGTATATGATTGAAAAAGTACGGTAATACAATCGCGACGATTGAAATTGTTACCGTGCTAAAAAGTGTTTTTGTATTGTAAAAAATGTGTTGGTAAATGTCCTTTTTATTTTATGGCTTACGAGCATATTCAGTGTTCAGAGCTTGTGTACTATTCTCATAGCTTGCAGTTCTGTAGTTAAATATCTTTTAAAGATATTTACATGGCTTTTAAACTGTAAATTGAAAACATAAGAAATGTTTACTTTTGACAGTAAATATTTCGTATGAATATAATTACTCAATTTTCAGATTTTATGCTTCTTAATCAGATCTGCAAGCATATGGGGTGAGAAATGTGTGTTGTGAATTCAAGCTTTGTGTTCTGCTGAATGTTTGTGCTGGCCAAAGTGTGATCCAAAACCTATTGCATGTGGTATGGGTGTGGTCGAGTGATGTTGATGATTGGTGAGTGAATGTGTGTGTGAATGGTGGGGCTTATGGCAGCCACCTCCTCGTGGTAAGCCCTGGGCAACTGTGCGACAAATCATGCCTTTCTTGGGACGTTTCCTTGGCTTTGGACACCTAGCTAACACCTGGTCTGTTATATGCTTTATCTTCTTTCCACTGTGATGGGGCACATTTGTCGAACAGGCTGAGAGCTGCTTGCGGAACAGTGCAGTATGTTCAGCCACATTGTGCATGATTTGCTTAGAGTATGTTTCCTTGCTTTTTTTAAACCATAATGGCCAAATGTATCAGCTTTTTACTTTGTGAAGCATTGTATAATTGTGAAGAAAATCCTGTATTACTATCAGAAAATAATTCATTTGTTGAAATGTTTGATTAATCTAAGGCAATTTTGTTGTAAAATAAAAATTAACCACAAATGGAATGTATTCTCAATCATCTTTTGATGACCCTGTATGATGATAGTTATTCTCCTTACAGATTCATTATAGATTTGATGGGGAGTACAAATTGTCCACTGTGAAAAGTTTATCTGGAATTGTTTGTGGAAGTAGTTTGTGTATTCAGTAGTCAAATATAGAGAACCTGGTAATGCATACTACATTTTGTGGGCATAGCCAGGTTGGACACACCAAGCATGTATCCCTTGTATTTGTCCTTGCTTCTTTCATCCTTAATTTTCAGAGTAAAGGATTTACTTTGAGCCTAATATTGTAAATTCCTGAAGCCCCTAGACTTATTTCCCTCTCCTTTCTGTCTACAGACAAATTATGGTTGCAGTCATTGGACTAACACTGCAAAACAGTTTTCTTTTAACTATTTTCAAAACTCGTTTAATGTTGCTAAAATTGCTCTTGAATAAAGGTTTGAGGTACTTCAGTGAAAAGATTTCAATTGAGTAAATGACTAAAAGGGAAGGATAGTATAGGTACTTTTGCAAGTTGAGAAGAATTAAACCTGTTTTAATTTGACTGGTGGGAATTCTATTTGGAAATTAATTTTGGGGATATTACTAGGCTTATCTGAAGTGAACACATACAGTACAGAGGCATTGCGAGACTTGGTGTGTCCTGAATAGCAACTCCTCTTCCTCCTTTATTTCTTAAGAATAATATAGGTTGATGAAATGTTTGGAAGAAATTTCCCTTTTATAAGTTTGGTTTCTGTTCACAAGATTTTGGACCCAATTTATTGTTGACATGTCTATTTAATCTGTTCCTGAAGAAAATGTAATCAGCCAACTGATTGTGTATTTTTTGATGTCGCATGGGGAAGACTTGCCCCAGCTAACCTTGATAGGATTGGTGCTGAAAAGTATTGTATTTCATTGTGTGGGTGCATGAATACTTTTTGCATGAGCAAATGGGTGATACTTTGTATTTTAATAACAATAATGTTTTTCTGTTGTACTTTACGTACCATGGGGGAAAAATTGAATTATTTGTGTGGGGAATTGTTGGATGAAAATACTTTTTTTACTGGTGTCTGGTTCCCATGGCTTTCGACATAGTAAGAACTAAAGTTTGGGTCTTGATAAGTTGTTCTCACTTTTTACGAAGGTTAGGTGCCCCATGTGCTAGGGAAAGATAAAATAGAATAGAAAAAAAATACTGTTGCTAGTAACGAACTCATTTCAAAGGGGGTTTTCAAACCATTTCACATTTATAGAACCATCTTTTGCACAAATGTTCTTTGTAAAAAAATGCTTGCTTTTCAAATTTCTTGACAAATTATTTGACTGTAAAATATTTTAGCTCTAAAAACACAATGCTGCTTAAGACAAATGCAAACATTGTTTTTGACTTTGTACTTAAGTTTTGAAACAAAATTTTAGGAATTTTTATTATTAATCGTAATATTAATCAAAATTTGGGAACGATGCTAGCTATTAAATTGTGGGTAGCCCGGATATATTCTTTGTAAACTAAAAGTGGTGTACTTTCGTGTAATATTATTTACCTTGATTTTTGAACGTTGGTAAAATTTGAATGAAATCTAAGTTCAGCATTAATTTAAAGAAATGTGAATCTGATAAATCATATAAAAAAAATAGATGAATAAACTTAACAGTGATTTCGGCCTCTGTGATAGACAATGAAGTTAGTAATGCATCATTCTGAGGAATAGTCAGTTGGAAATATTGGATTGTTCACTAACATGCAAAGATGTTTAGTAACAATTAATTTTGTAAACAAAGTTACTAACTCAAAAAATAGAGAAATGAAAATATTTGTTTTAGATAAGCAAACATTTAACTCAAATAGCTCACTTCTCATATGTGGAGCAACAGATAAAAATGCAAAACCATCATAACACATTTAAGTTTAGTGTGAAGGGTTTTGTGAACATTAAAATTCGTGAACATGTGGCAAAAACAATCCAACAAACAATATTAAATTATCTAAAAAAAATGGTCAGTTAATCAGAAAGTGTTCATTTCAGTGACAAAATCACTTAAATAAACATTATTTTTATGATAATTCATTTTGCTGTTGTCCACAATGTTAAAACAGCATAACTATTAAGCGTTTTTCATAAACTTTAACTAGATCAGGTAATTTATTCCTTGAAACGAGTTCTGAATTTTGTAACCCAGTATGTACAACAAATATTTTCCAGATGCTCTTGCAATTGGAAAACTTTGTGTCAAAACACATGTTCCTACCCTTGAAACTACAGACTTCATGTTAGGAAGTTAACCACTTGGTTAATTTTTTTAAAAGGTGAAATTACATTTATTTGGTTTGCCAAATACATGTTAATGTGTTGCAGTATTGAACGAAAGTTTAAATGTGCTCCATTTCTTTAAAAATTGCTGAATGTCTTCATCTGGATACTTTCTTCATTAAACAAATTTATGCCAATGAACTTGTAATGAATGTCTCCCTAAAAGTGCTACTTGTGTAGTATTTATGATGGGGTCTAGTAAAAAAGGTCTAATAAAATATGAACACTACTATTGAAAATTTAATTTAATTGAATGTGATTATTTTATAATCTCGGACAATTGCTAGGATAATTCTAGTAAAAAATAATTGTATCATAATTTCTTCAGTAATCATATGGTAATTTTGGTACATCGTAACAAAAAGGATTTTTTATCTTTTCTAAAGGTTTAATTAGTTTCAAATTTGTCAGACCATCTTTTTTGCACAAATGTGTGCTTCATGAAAGTGTTTAAGAAGTTACTTTGCTTTTTCAAATTTCTTACTCAGCAGTATTGATACGAATGAATGAAAATGGGAACAACCCGGAGGGGCACTTTCGAGTAGAAAGTTGTGTTGGTACATTGTATTAATAAATTACAACTATTATTAATAATAATAATGATGATGATGATGATGATGATAATAATAGTAATAACAATGAAAACTTACCGTTATTATGACAGAATAAAAACTTGAAAGAGGCGTTACTGAAGAATTTGCACAATTCAGACTTGTGCACTCTTAATAATAATGTTTTTTAGCTTGAGTAGCTTCAAAAGTCTATACATTTGTAAAAACTCTACAAGATAGAGAAACAGATACTGCCTCTTGTGTTATCACACAATCTCTTTTTGAATTATATAATGTAGAATACTTTCTTATTTCAGAATCTGATCTGTTCATTGCCATTCATAAGCATGTGTACAAACCAACCCAGTTCACAATATCAAAATCCAGACAAAGGAGGGATAAAGTTTCCCTGTGGCTACATTCTAGTTAACAAAAGGTGGACAAGTGATCCTGTAGGCAGAGAACTCGCAAGTAAGTCTTAAATGTGACATCTGTTTGTGAAGGAATAAAATGTATTATCCTTTCATTGTATGTTCATGACATGTTCCAATTGTAAAGCCAGAATTTAGCATTGTCAGAGTACCATAATACCTCTTCATGATTGATTTAACATTTTATATAACTGATTTTGAACATCAACTTTCAGTAAAGGCAAGGTCTTCTCTTTCATCTGTATTCAAGTTATTCATTACTTTCAGTTTCACCTTTTCTATTTGTAAATAAATTAAAATAGGGCTTTACACATGAAAATATCAGCATATTTCAACATTTTCTTCAATCAAACATTTTAGACTTCTTGGATTTTACAACCAAGAAAACAGACATTAATTTTTATCTAAAGTTTGTTACATTGGAAAATTAACATAATGGGTTTAAGTTCTAAAAAAATTCGTTGAACTTTTTCTAGTTTATCTTCTTTTTATCTTTTACACTTCATTTGGTACCTTCTAATTAATTACTAATTATCTAGTTTTGTTTTCTTAAATATATAAACCTTTCTGCCTTCTGAGGACCACAATATTAATGTTTTCTGTGAATAGTATTTTCCCTAATGCATGAGAATGTCTTATAATTTTGGTAAACAAGAAGGTTTAGTGTTTACTTGTTTCATCTTCATGAAGTGGAAGAGTTCATCTTAATCATAGTAGGAATGATGAAATTGCGGTTCCAAATCTCTGTAAAAAAAATTGTAATGTATCTCTTTCCTGATTCATTTAAGAATCAGTCAATGTTTTGTCAATGTAAGTATTAATTACTTCTGGGCTGTACGTAACAAACAAGCAAAATATTTACTTAGTTACATTCAAATACTTTACCTTCATAATTTCAATCGCATTGGCCAAAAATTATTGATTAAAATTATTATTTTTGTTAGCAAAGTGAGAGGCTTTTACATTTACAAAAATTATTTACTAATTGTTTGTGGTTTAAAAAGATTGATCAATGTAAATAGTGGCTGTATGTTGCATTTGTAAACAAAAATTAATATTGAACTTACTTTTGGTCTAGAACGAACAAAAATTTCTTACAGTGATGCAATGGGCTTTGTTGATTTCTACATAACACAGGAATGCCCTGTTATCTACTTCTCTGAATCAGATTTGAAAACAAAAAAGAGAGAATGTCAAGAAAAAGTTTCTAAATTAAATTCTGTGAGTATTGCTTTAAAGAAATGTTTTTCTCAAGTAAAGTCACTGATATGGATTTAAACATGAAACTGTGAGCATTAATTCCTTAAAAACAAATGAGATCTTGATTTTCTCAGGTTTCCAGTAGTAAAGGTTTAGTAATTGCCACCTGGAATTCAAATGTTCTATCAGAGTTTAGTGATATCCAAGAATATGCAACTTTAGATGTTGGCTTATTAGTTATTCCTGTTACCTGTCACTCACAGTTACCAGCTATCCTTCACAAATTGGTCAGTAAAGCTGTAAATCATGATGAAGTACTCTAAACTTTGAATTTCTTTCTTTCAACTGCATTGCTTTTACTTAGGCAGTGGAAGAGACAAAATCACCTCAAAAGACAAGAAAAGGGAGTGGTCAGGGAGGAACATCTCTAGGTGAACAAGTTTCATTGTTGACCAACGTACCTGGAATTGGGGAAAAAGAAGCCAAAAGTCTTCTTCAGAGGTTTGGAAATATAGTTTCTGTGTGTGAAGCATCCAAAGATGTACTAGAAAATGCACTAGGGGAGAACTTAGGAACAAAAGTGTTCAATTTTTTTAATCAACCTATAACTTGAGATGGTTTAAGGATTATCATAATATGAATTGTGGTTAATACATGACCATTAAGGTTGTAAATAAAAGATATTTACTTTAATATCACATTGAGAATATGTTTACTTGCAAAGTGACGCAAATACAGTTTGAGATACCCGAGTATACAAATGTTATAAAAAAATTCTCCCTTTTTTACTAAATTCTAAGGTAGTATGAAGTCATTGGAAGTCAGGGTAAATGTAATAAATTGTTAGAATTTAAATAAAGAAATTGGAATGAGAAGTGTAATCGAATTGTTCTGTTAACTTGTTGCAAATAATGGCAATAATGAAATTACATGAAACGCTTCATAAATGACAAATTGGATATTACTACTTCAGATTGTGTTGAAAGTTGTTTTTTTTTCTGTAAATACTTCACATTTTCTTTGAGAATTGAAATTAGAATGAAAATAATGTTTACTTTTGGTTTATGAATAAAGATTTGAGAAAATAGGTCTTGTATAAGCAAAAGAAATAACTTATAATGCAGGGGTGGTAACAATAAGAGGCTCATTTAGTTGTTGATAGAAAAATTAAGTTCACAGAATTTTTGTTCTTTCACCGTAATTATTTTCCCTCAAGTTTCAATTTATTATATATTGGGAAATTAGTGTCAATGTGCCATCATTAATGTGTTATGTTAACCATATCCTCAGTCGAAGAAACATCCTGTCAAAAATAATACAGAAATTGTTGCATTGTACACACACATTAAGTGGGGGATTCAATGGAAAAGAGATATTAAAACACATCTGTGAAAAATAGTCATTCAATATTTTAATGTTAAAACTGTTCAAAGTAGTATATTTGTATTTACTTACATCAAAAAATATTCATAAAAAGCAATGCTGCAAACACAATCATAAAATTATCACAGCTATGACTTCAGTGGAACCAATTTTTTGAAGATTACATTGCAATTTGATGCAGTTACATTTGTGATAGATACACAAACAGATTTATATATTTTTGTACATTTTAATTTTATAAATAAAATAATGCACTGTTCTACATACTTTTTCTGACAAATAAGCCAGTGTTCAAGGAAAACTGTACCCTATTCCTTTCCCCCAAATTCTAACTATGTGCTTGCTGATTGTTCTATAAAACTTCAACATGTTAGGCCTCCACATGATATGAATATTTTCTATAAATCTCTCACTAGTGTATATATTGACTCACTAATGTATATTTGGCATTGCCTTGTTTATTTAGAAACAGTCTATAAATTGGAGTTATGATAATTTTTGTCCATTAAAATCTAGTTTCAACTACGTGAGATAAAAGGCTGACTCAATTATTTTATTGTCTAGGAAGTAATTACTTACTTACTCAATACTGAATATTTTATTCTCTCATCAAACTCTCATAAAATCTATCTATAAAATACATAATGTAATGTAGAAGATGATTTTTACAATTTAATATTAATTTTAAATATTTAATTCATTTAAGGCCTGAGTAATTAGAAATGTGAATCAGTTAATAGGTTTTATTGTAATTATTGCTTTAAACATTCTCTTATATGAGATAGTATAAGGAAAAACTAATGAGTCCTCATGACAATATTTTATTTCAGTTAACTAGTGGGATGTGAATATTTGGGAGTCACGATCTGGTGCCTTGGGCTAATGCATTGTGCTTAACCATCGTGCTGTAACTAATATTACTGAGCAAGTAATTCAAATATGAAAGTCACCTTGATAATGATCTACATTTTATATTAACAGCTTCTGACTCAATCCATTTACTGACACGACCGGCTACATCACGTCCAGCTTCTAAAACAAAAGCATGTTTGTAACTGCTTGTCAGTGCACGCACTTGAGGATGTAACTTCTTCAAATATTCATATAAACTAAGAGGAGCCCATCCATCTGTAATGCTAAAATAGAATAGTAATTTGTCAGACAATTCATCTATGAGTTCATGATCTAACTCTTTAACGTTATCCAAATTGTCCTGTGCAATGAAAAAGACATTCTGAAGTGCTCGAGGATTGAGTAATTTCACAGTAGGCCGTATCATTTCTTTCTTAGCTGGAAAAATTAAAAAATAAATATATATAAGAATTTTCCTTATAAAAATCGGCAAGTATATAAAAATCCATGCAAGGAAGAGCAGGAAAGATTTAATGCGTAGCAAAAAGTTTCCCCACAGCTTTCCATTCGGAGTGTCTTTCAGATGATGAATTGCTGGAAATAACATGTATGATTTCTTTACCCTTGCATTTATTTCTGGACATTGCTTCAGAACTTGCAGTATCATATAAGTACCAATGGAATGCCCGACGAAATAAATGTTAACATGTGGTGGCACATACTTATTGAGGAATTGTATTTTATGAGTAATCTGGCCTTCCAGCGAGTAGAGTTGTCGGTTGCCCCGTAGAGGTGGGATGGTGACGTCGCGACCCACCTCGTGTCCGGCGTGAGACACGATCCACACGGGGATGTTGAGGCTGCAATAGAGCGTCTCCAGAAACTCCTCGTAATATCCCGTCACTCCGGGGTTACCTGGAATGCACACGATGAGGTCCCGGTGGTTGCTCAGGTCGTCTTCAATCCACGCTCCCCAAGTGGCAACGTACGTCGCCACGCCGTTCACTTCCACGATGCTCTTCTTCATGATTGACAACGTTGATTACGTGATCACTCGACTGTCACACCGATTGTCCCGACTTCTCAATGATTTCTCGGCAGTGTCATTCGCACAGCTCGGTTGAATCGGCACGGAACCGCACTGCGGCAAATTCGAGTCTCGCGGCGCGGCGTGGCGGCGGGGCAGATCGCGAGCACGCAGTCCGAACTCCAAAGAGCATCGCGAGCGGCGAGACGCGCCAGCGGCTGTCAGGGGCTGCCGAGGTCAAGTGCGCCGCCCGCCCGCCCGCCCGCCTTGCATCCGTGAAGGGCGAGGGTCCCGGATGATCAATGATACGTCTATTGGCACCATGATTGACTTCCAACGGGGGGCGATACTTACGTAACGAAGCCGGAGCCGGCCGGGGTTGGGTGGCGCCCCTGTCCTGCCCTGACATGGCATGGCTTGCCAGCCTAACCTACCCGAACCGCTCGGCAGCGACGCGAATTTTATGGGCCATTATTTTATGCACTGCGTGTTCTTTTTTAGCGTAGTTGATGCGAAGTAATGCTACGTGCAGAGTATGCCTTGATGTAAAATTTTATTCAGCTTTAGAAAAAATGTTGCATTTGGTGTAATGCACGCACATCCTGTCATCAATGCATTCTAGCTTTGATTTAAAGTTGAGTAATTGTCTTTAGTATGTCCCTCACCATTGTTGCTTTTAGTTACAACACTAAACATTTCCCTTTCTGTGTGTGGGTTGGGAGAGAGGTAAGTACTCGTGAACTTCCTCTCAATATTTCAAGTAAAATGAGGCGTTTATTATTTTAAATTTCTCAGATGAGTTCCTTTATTTTATGTAATTAATTAAAATCTTCTATATAGACATTTTCATGTCATTATGTAAAACTTAATATGGCGAGAAATTGTAGAAATAGTCTCCCTGTTCATTTTCTTTTTCAGATGGTAGTTGTACTGCTAAATTGAAAGTGAAACCAACAGCTGTTGAAAATAAAATTTCCAGTTCTCTACCTGTATCAATTTTAAATGAAGGTTTCCTTTAGAGAGGCCTTATTTTCCAGCAAGTTCCAAATAAGTTATTTTTGTTTGAAAAAAGTACTTAAATTAATTCTGCAATGAATGGTACTTTGTTACCATAATACTGAGTTATTCCTAAGACCTTAGTGGTTTTGGTATGATATCAAAGTAAACTCCTATCGATGCTGCAATGGCCAAATTAATTATATTCAACAGACTATCAACTTACCAACACTAAAATTGACAAGTATTGATTTCCCTGAATACAATTCGATGTTTACATTTTGCTCTACAGTAATTGGCAAATTTAACAATATTACATGTAAAATTAAATTTGTTTTTGAAAAATTTGCAAATCTTAATGTCTTGAATATTGATATACCTGTATTGAACAAATTATAGGATAGTATCTTAACAGTGATTTTATTCCTTAGATTAAAATCCTTCAATGCCATGACCATATTATCATCACATAGTCATGCTTAACTTGAGATCTGTAATTTTGATTTGATGTTGAATCTTGCTTACAGCCAATTGATGATGAATTATATCTAAATTGTCAAAAGCTTCTAATTCATACATAACACTGGAAAACACGATTGTAAACTCAAGCTGGGGTTCATTTGACATGACGGCTATCACACAAAAGAAACTAATAATTTAAGTAATTACTTACAACTTTAGGCACTAACAGAATAGCTGAAACAATGAAAATCAATGATCAGAAAGAAATTTATAACTGTAAATGTACCCATGTTTTAGCCAAACTGTGGACAATTTACTTCAAAATGACTTTGGTTTAATTTTCCTAAAAATATAAAGAACATTAGTGCACATCTGATGGAACATGGCATTACCAGCATATAGCTTTCATTTCAAAAATGGTTATCGAGAACAAGGAATAGTGCTGGAATACAAAACCTCAAATCTTGGGTAGTATGAAGGCAATAATACTTAATATCTTAAATTACATAACTTTAATAAATGTCTTTAATAGCATAGATAATCACAAAATGCTATAAAATAATAATATCCTAGCCAAAAATGAAAAATAGATTGTTTCACATCAACTGAACAAAGTTTACAAATGACAAACTATCATAATTTCTTTACCTTGTTTCACAATATCAATGCATCACATATCACATAATCCTAAAAAGATAAAAATTAAATATTTTGTCATGTTGTCATTTGCAAAACATTCAAACAGGTTTTCATTATGTTTGGTTGAATTCCTTTGTTTTGCGAACAATATTAAAATGTTAACAAAACTGTTATGGACAAGTTTTCTGTCCATATCACATTTCAAACAAAGACTGGAAGCAAGCCTGATATATTGGGAAATAACACGTTTTGAAATACTATGGAATTACATCAAACAACACTCAGTTGTCTACATTTTTAACGGACTGCTTTATTTCAAATAAAATCCACTAATTTTTTTGGCTTTTTAAAACAACTAAAAATATTTTAATCCAATCTAGTTACATATATGGCATTCCTAATAACATAATTGGCTTTATATTGTGTAATAAAATAAGTCATATAAACAATATATAGAATATAACAAACTATATAAAGAATAAATATGAAAAACAATAGTTAAAATATAAATCAAATCTACAGCATGGGTTGCCAATCTTTTCTGCAGTATGAGAATTCCTGTGGAGCTTCACAACCATTATTATTATTAAAGCAAGTTGTATAAGAGATAATAAAACAAAATTGAAGTATAAATATTAACTCAATTTCCTCTAAGGGCCACTAGGTGACACATGGCACACCACATATAGCCTACAGGTTGGCCACCCCCAGATACAGAGTATAGATTAAGGGCCCTTCAGGCATATCCTGTTTCCAGGAGAAGAATACAAATGTAAAAGTATTAATAACCTATGAGCAGAGATATGTTAATGTCAAAATCAGTTTTCTTCTCTTGAATTGCTTCTTAATTTTCTTACATTATAACTTGAATCAACATATTAAACATTCTTGAGATCAATATTTTATTAGTAAATTGACAATTTTTTTTAAGGTTTGATAGGTTTTGAGGCTAGATATGTGCTTTAATTCATGATCTCATTTGGTTGAATACTTTTTAAAAATTAACAAGTATATGTACTTGTTGCTACAACACTCTTCTCTCATTTATCTTTTTGAGATATATCTCCTATGTCTCTACTATCTAAACGTTTTTTGCTCCACATCAAAGCAAACAATCCCACCACATTTTCACCACCAGTTAAAGACCCTTAAAAGAAAGTCTCCAGGTATTAACAACTTAATAAAATAAAATGCATGTTTAACACTTCCTGGAAGAAAATCAAGTTTTTAAAGTATTAGGTTTTAGACCACTACTCTCTGACTTTATCCATTTGCTAACACAATATCCTACTTCTTTTCCAGAATCTAAAACGAAAGCATGTCTGTGATTGGTCGTTAGTGCATGTATTCGAGGATGAGATTTCTTTAAATCTTCGTAGTAACTAAGAGGAACCCAGCCATCACTTGTACTAAAATAAAAAAATAGCTTATCTACAACATTATTAATGAGATCAGGGTCCAGTTCAGTAACCACATCCATTTCTTCCATGGCAAGGAAAAAAACATTTCGTAAGGCACGTGGATTGATTAATTTCATAGTAGGTCGTATCATGTCTTTTTTTGTGGATCGAATAGTAAAGTAACCATATAAAAGCGTCTTTCTTACAACCAAAGGAAGAAGTGTAAAAATCCAAGAGAGAAAAACTATGATGGGAACTATATATTGTATCACTCCAGAAAAAAGCTTTCCATTTGGAGAGTCCCTCATTTTTTGTATTGTAGGAAATAGCATATACGCTTTAATCACTCTTCCTTTGATTTCTGGAAATTGTTTTAAAACTCTGAGAATCATGTAACTACCAATAGAATGTCCAATGAAGTATATATTAACATGAGGCGGCACATACTTTTTTAAAAATTCAATCTTATGTTTTATTTGCCCCTCCAGATTATATAGTTCACGATTTCCGTATAACGGAGGAATTGTCACATCTTGTCCAACTTCATGCCCCGCGTGTGACAGTATCCACACCGGCATGTCCAAAGTTCCATACAATGTTTCCAAGAATTCATTATAAAAGCTTGTGACTCCAGGGTTACCTGATATGCATACGATAAGGTTTTGGTGGTTTTTCAAATCGTCTTCAATCCACGCTCCCCAGGTGGCCACGTAGGTCGGCACTCCGTTCACTTTTACGATACCCCTCTGCATGGTGGCTGTATGCAACGGCGGTCGGACACTTAAGGTTTTCTATAACAAGCGCTGATCCACGTCACGCACTCGCTCACTCGCCTGGCACTGACAATCAGCCGATTTGAGCGGCGCGGCCTCGTCCCTGGACATTGAACATCGGACAGCGATCATTGCACCTGGCACCCATTCGCAAGGTACAAAGTAGCTGCTGTTTATTTTTGTGGGTCAAGTTCAGCGTTGCCAACTGGAGTTGTAGACGCCGCAGAGAAAATCTTGCGCAGCTTCAGTAACTTCTGTTGGCAGTTCTGGCGGGTGTACTTTAAAAACCCGCTAGCTGTTTTCCCGAACAAGTTCTTTTGTGTTGTTTTCAGTGGGAAATACAGTTTAAAAGAAGGTCAATGCTTCCAGACTTGCATTATTCAGAAAGAGTCTCAGATTTGTCTATGAAATATGCAAATACTCCAGATTTAAAGTGACCCATCACATCACTATACATATGCTTAACAATAAGCACAACAGTCAATGAAAGTTGTATTAACGAATATTAAGTTGCAACATAATCCTAATGCCTAGGTTATTACAAATTATCTCTAATAATCTCTGAATTTAAATATGTACAAATGCTTGGCAGTTTTGAAATACCGCAATCACACGTGTAAAACAACAATTTCCCAAAAATAATATTGTATTTCTTGGATATGTGTATTAGTTTCGAATGAACAACATGAACTGCAAGTATTCAACGAATCCCTTGTAGCTACATAATTCAGTCAAAAATTCCTGCACTGATGTCGGGTTGTGGCTGAATGCAATATGTATGTTGTGCGAACTGAGCAATAGAGTTTAAAAAGTTCAAAAACATTCATTTTACTTGGCAGAGAAAACTAGATTGCAGTAGTGTAGAAACAATTTGAATGCAAGTCTGTATGTAATATTGACGTTTGAGCAAAAGAAAAAGCTTTCAGCAAATTTGTAAAATGACTGAGAGATAGCAGCACCGAGCACGGCTGTACGCTCTGCCACTGGTAGTTCGCGATTGACCTGCAAGATAGCGTAGTGAAACGTATACACCTGGTATACACATTAAATGTGTTCGAGTTACGGAAATAATTTTAATAGTAATAATGTTGTACGCGCACGTCTTGAGCCTCGGAATACCTATCCCCACTCATTTGCCAACATTATTTGAATTAGGAATAAAGGATAGCAACAAGCGCTGTAGACAAAATCTGATAATCAGAAACGTTCACTCACGTGTAATACAACTATTTAGCATAGAAAACGAACTACAAATTTGTCATAAAATTCCTTTTGTCAAAATAACCTAACTCCCCATTCCTCTCGCAACAAGTGAAGTGAGGGCTCAAGAAAACGTGAGTGGATAATAATATAATAATAATTATTACATTATTATTTTATAATATTATTGTTATTATTATTATTTATTATTATTATCATCATCATCATCATCATCATCATCAGGAACAAAATACGAAACTATGGGAATTGGGAAGAATAATTTGCGCAAGGATTTTTGAGGACCAGAATCCCTTGGCCTACCCCTCCCTTTTACTATACGTCTTCTATGACAAAAGGTAACAACAGTTTGGTTGGAAATTTTGAAAAATAGATATTTTCACTCTCGAGTAACAGAAAACGTATTTGTACTGGCAAAATAACTGAAGATTTGATTTTTTAGTTTTGCTAACAAAATAACACCCATCCTGTCCTGTTTCCACAAATTTAAAAAAGACGCAACAAAATGTGTGCAAGTCATTTAGTCCAGAAGAATAATAAGGGGTGATTTAGTATTTGCTCAATGAATCAAGAGAAACTGGACGAAAAACTTATCGAAATGTAGGTGATTAACCCAGAATCTAAAAGTACAATTCTTGCTACAGGAACGTTTGTTATTTTGGAATTATACATTAGAATGTTGTTCAGTATACATAGTGTGTAACTAATGCATTCGCGTCGTTATTAAAATTAATATGTTCGTTTTTGATGGTCAGCAAAGCATCTATTTGTTCTGAAATAGTTACGCATTGGAAAAGATTTTGCTTGTCATTTAAACTCGTGAATCATTTCAATTATATAATGGCATCTGCCTTTTGCTGTTAAATATCGTAAAAGTAAATGTGAATTTTTTGTAGAGCTGTTGATACTGACACATTATGAATAATATTCGTACAACGTGCGTAATAATGCTAATAATTTTCCAAGATGGTAAATGATGCATTTGCAAGGAACAGGTAGTAACCATTGTCTCCTCTATTATTTCGGTAGTACACATACCTTTTACGGCACTCACACGCAACAAATCTTGAGGTCTCTGTAGAAAGAGAATTTCACGGAGACGTGAGGAATTGCACTTTGGCTGAAAATATGAAGGATTTGTTGAAAAAACGCATATAAATATTCACGTCAAATGCAATCCGCACAACACGGCCGTATTATTAAAATCTGTGTAGTTAAATAACGCTTAAACGAACGGTTCTAGGTCCTTAAAACCTGGAATTTTGAGGCCGAAAGTCTCAAAGATTCGTTTTCCGTGCCGTAATCTACAGAATGAGATATTACTACACATTCTATTACATTTTTGCTAGTCCAACGCTTCGATATTATTCAATACCAACTATATTACTCGGCGCTGCAGGCGATCTTTGTTTGTGACGTCACTCTCAAAAGGCTTAGATTTATCCAACTTATACTTACGAATGCATGCATTCTGTGTACACCGCGGTTTTCTCCGACTGATGAGGTTTATCTGCATAATCTTTAATTCAAGATTGTGCAAATAAACCTAAATACTCTCGCAGCATTAATTTGTGTTAATAGTACTTTGATGTCAATGAAGATTGCTTTTTATGTGTATAGTACAATTGTTCATTTATCGAATGTAAGTAATGATATTCTTATTTCTGTGAAGAGTTTGTGATATAACGTACTGTACTACTGAATCTACAGAATTAGTATCCTACAGAATCTGCAACTGTACGTGAAATGAAACTAAGTACTTGACATTCTAGGCAATTAAATTGCACAGGTGTACCTCGGTTCGGTAATAAAGTTAAATAATATTCCAAAGTGTAGGGTTATACTTGCCCGATTCCGTATTTTCGCTTAGACAAACGTAAGTGGCTTTCTCGAGAGTAAAAAGCTTTTGTAATATTTTTGTGACTATCAAGGAAAGCGAAAAGCTGTCAAGGAAGATAGTATACGAGTGAAATGCTGTTTTTAAAGAAGTGTTGTGAATTGTTCTAAGAACATGTCTATAGTTCTGAATAAACCTTTATTCAAAATTTCTTTCAAACATTAATTTCATTGTTCTTTATTTTAATTTTAAATTTTTAAGTACATTAGAAGTTACCTTTTTTAAATTTTTTGAACAATACAGACGTTTTGTTAACAACTTCCCCTCTTAATACGGAAAAGGAGATAGGGGGGAGGGTGGAATTTAACAGGCGAGAGTCCTCGCACGGGTATGCTAGTTGATCATATCGCCTCAGCTTGCCCAATTCTAGCAAAGACCGACAACCTGAAAAGACACGACTAAGCCAGTTTTAACGAAAGCGACTGATTCGCATATGAATAGACAGGAGAATGGCAGTATCCCAAGCTTAATGAAGAGAAGCTTGCAGGAATTACTTGGATGGCATTTGCCTGTTATTTATTCACATTTTCTGCAAAGTAAAACTCCGGATACTATAGAGTTTACAATATAGTTTACTTTCCAAAATAGTAACGATAGAAATTTGTTTGGTTACCGTGTAAATGGCACGCTTGTATGTCAACTTGTTTTAATAAACCAATTGTTGTTATTTATTTCTCCTTAAATTCAGTTCATCTTTCGAATGAAATTTACAGATGACAAAGGATTACCCTTTTACCAACCAACAATATTTAGGCGTTTCTACAGCAAAGGTCAGGTTTTAATTTTACGTATTTGGTGAGCTGGTGGCGTCTCCCCGGCCAAAACGCAACATTCCGTCCCATTTGGTTCAGTTTCGGGAAAATTATCGTCTCTTGCACGGAGCGGATCGAAATGTGCGCACGCGATCATCCGGGGGAGTAATTTGGTGACAAGCGGTTGTCAGATGTTAATATGGACGCTGGTTGATTCAGTGCGCTCTCGCGAAACGACGCGACGCGACGCGACGCGAGGCGAGGCGATGCGCGCGCCTGGCAACTGCTCGTGCACGTGCTCATTTCGATGTGCAGCATTTGCGCCGCGGGGCAGGGACACGACCGTTGCTGCGATGGCCATGGCTGCTTTTTTGCTCCTTACGCGCTGCCAGCAGAAGTAACGTTGCGAATGCAACTGTATTCTTTACAACATCCAGTGCAGGCGGGGCTTGTGATTAAAGGCTCTGAGGTGGAGTCTCTCCTATAGAAATCGACCCCAAAATAAATTAAAAAAATATATGTATGAATATATTTATTAATACACGCAAAAAAGAACAGTCGCAGTACACCAGATCCATGATACTGTAAGAAGTTCCCTTGTTACAGTATCACGGATCTGGCATACTGCAACTGTTCTTTTTTTCGTGTAATGGATTTTTGAGTTATACGTGTAACAATCATCAATTTTTTTGTTCGACAACGGCCGCCCGTAACGCGTGTGAAGCTGTAGACAGGGACAGGAAAAGCGTTAGCCTCCCACTTCATTCCGTCTTAAGGCATATGGAAAACGCTTACCGACGGACGAAGGCTGCGGTCAGGCAGCCTTCCAAGGGCGAGGCGGAGGATCTGAAAAAGGGCGTGCTCGCCAGATAGCATTGCTACCTATCGCGGTCCTTGTGCCATTGAACTGGATGTAGAGGTCCAACGCTTCCTCAATGTCACTCATATAAAATTAAGGGTCTATAAAAACCAGGGCCTTCGAAACCTATGCGTCGCGGAAGGCACTGTCGTCTTCATAAATATTAGTTTTCTCCTTCATGTTATTAATTAGTAATTATTTAATTTAAATTCTAGTTAAATACCTACTTTCCTTTTTCCAATTAAAATGTAAAGTGATTTACAAGACGCTGTATTTGTTTATATACAACTTTATTGGATGTATATTACGTAAAGGAGTTAGTGAGTGAGGGAGGTTAAGCAGAGTGCAGCTTTCTCAGTAACATCCAGGCATATTTTGCACACTAACTGCTCTATCATTGATTCTAGAACAAAACTTGTGACACACAAAATGTAGGCAATTTAATCTTCTTTCATTTCATATAAAGTTAATATTTAAGAAAAATCGATAGTTTTCAGTTACGTTGAGATAAAGTTGGATAATTACCGTTTCTTCATGTGTTCTTCATATATCACCAAATTTGGAGGTGCTCACACGGCTAAAGCGTTAGTTGCAGAAAACAATCTTCATAACATTAAATATAGGTCATTTTCTTTTCTTTTATTTCATGTAGGACCATTTATTAAGAAAAACGTATGTCTTTTAAGTTACTTTGAAAATACTGAAATGGGCATGGTTTTTACACATTTTGTGCTTAAAAAACGTATTTTCGGGCAAACGTTTTGTTGGCAAATCTGATATTCACCTTCAGCGACCCCAAAACATAGGAACAAAATATCTAAACTACACCAAAAGTTTCCATTATTTGCCCTTTTTGAGTTCACATTGACTGGATTATTGTCCCCCGGTATGAGTGGTAGTAGTAAGGGGTGAGGATGAGGCAAGGAATAGGAAGGACAAATCTCGCGCGGTCCGTTATGCGTTTGTTAGGGTACTGCTCCGGCATTCGCCTGGTATTGATTGGAGAAACAACTGAAAACCACCCATCACAGCAGCCGAACGTTATTATCCTCCTCCAGACAGTGGCAGAAGTCAACCTAGCCAGCAAGCGAGGTCGAAAATCCTGCCACCGTGGGGACTCGAACCCTAGGACTTCATGGTCAGAGACGCTGCAGTGACACCACTTGATGCCCTGAGCCACGTAAGGGAATGTTGAGCCGGCATGTGAAAGGGTGGAAAGGCGAAGCGTTTGACGAGAAAGTATTCGCCTTTTTGTATCATTAGGAACGGCAGAGACAAATGTTGGCCAAATTATGAGCTGGGTAATCGGAGCTTATGATGCAGCTATGCCGCGAAGAGGAACCAACCACTGATGCTTACTTGTGCTTTGATGGAACGAAGACGTAGCTCAACAGTGTGGACACTGCCTCCGGGACAAGAGACCGAAGGTTCGGGGCACCAGTTTGGGAAGGCGCTCTGAAGATTCAAAAGAACATAAAGAAGCTTCAGAGATGTCATAGACAGATTAATATAAATATTTCGAAACCTACAGGAGTATTTCATACGATGCTTTTTGTATTATACGAGGGTTGGGGTATAAGTTATGGCAACCATTTGTTTTGTGAGTATACGAGCATGATTAAAAATGTGAAATACACTCATAAAAGGAAAAGGCATGAACTGCACTATGTGATCAAAAGTATCCGGACACGTCCAAAATGGTGTTACGCTGTTGTCGTGTTTTTCATGGAGGGGGCTTGCACCCCTTGTTGTTTTGTGTGGCACTATCACGGCACAGGCTTACGTTAATGTTTTAAACACCTTGCTTCCCACTGTTGAAGAGCAATTCGGGGATGGTGATTGCATCTTTCAACGCGATCGACCAACTGTTCATACTGCACGGCCTGTGGTGGAGTGGTTAGATGACAATAACATCCCTGTAATGGACTGGCCTGCACAGGGTCTTGACTTGAATCCAATCGAACACCTTTGAGATGTTTTGGAACGCCGACTTCGTGCCAGGCTTCATCGACCTACATTGATACCTCCTCTTACCACAGAACGCCGTGAGGAATGAGCTGCCATTCCCCAAGAAACCTTCCAACACCTGATTGAAAGTATGCCTGCGAGAGTGGAATCTGTCATCAAGACTAAGGGTGGGCCAACACCCTATTGAATTCCAACATTACCGATGGAGGGCGCCACGAACTGGTAAGTCATTTTCAGCCACGTGTTGGGATACGTTTGATCACATTGTGTCTATGCATGGACATTTGACGATACAACGAAGTGTAAAGTAAAATTGTGGTGCTTATATTTATTAAGATATTTTAAATGACTGTTCTGGTTTCGTGCTCCTAAACATTTTAGCATATTCGACTTCACAACATTCCAAAAGCATTACATGCCCGTTCTAAAGACCCGATTAAGCAGACGCTCTATTACCGCACATGCCACAAGGGTCTGCTTTCTCACAGGTCGTCGCGTGCGCTTCTGATCATGACTCCTTCCTATCCTCCTCCTTCCTCCTAACTCTCCTTCCTATTTCATGACTCTCCGGTATGGAAGGGCATTATTCCCAAGGGCTGCAACCAATTTCCTCACGGAGAACGAATATCTTTGTGTATGAGCGCTGCTCGAAACGAGGAAATTAATCTCGCCGTAATTAGATAACTGATTGTCTCTATTAGCACAGAGAGCAATGTGAATTCACAGAGACATATGTTCTTGTGAACACTCATTAGTTCAGCATTTATTTCACGCGACAAATAAAATCAGGTCATACGATAACATTTCTTGTGGAAAACAATAGTTGCCGTGACTTCTGCCCCAACCCTCATATCTGGAATTCATCCAATGGATATAACTTTTACCCCCAAAAATAAAGCTGTACAAGACAACACATGGGAAAAGGAAGTATAGTATGCCGTTGGAACGAAAACACTGGAGACTTCCTGCAGGAAGGATATGTATTAAGGAAGTAATAGACAACATTACTTGCGGATTACGAATATATACATATGAAAGTAAAGCAGGTAAAATGGTGGGAGTATCAGTCGTGTATCAAGGGGACACACTAATCAAGGAATTAAAGTACAAATGATGTGGAAATTGCTCAATTCAGGCCGAAGAAATTGCTATTCTGAACTAACTCAGATGCGTAGAAAAGTAGAAAATAGGACAACATAAGTCTCAATTACATAAGGACAACTGCTGAATAATTACAGACGTCTCAATACAGACAGCATGGTTGCAGACAACAGCCATTGTTGAATAATAATCCTAAGCATAGACTAATTATAGAATAAATTTTACACGATCAACGAGCTAAAATATACTAGATAAAGTGGTTGTTTCTGTAGCTTTAGCGCTCTTGGAGGAGGCTCGCCGAACTAGTGGCCGCCATGTTTTTTGAAGTCAAAACATACGAGAGGCGATGTAACCGTCCGTATCCAGTGCCAAACGTAATTCTATACTGTGATTTTCGCAATTCTGCAGGTATCAGCTGTTGAGTTTCGGAAGCCTAAACGTCACCATGGTGACGTCACCTTTGTGACGTTAAAGCTCCCGATTGGATGAAACCGTGAACAGAGTTGAATAAATCACAGTATAGAATACTTTGTTTCCTAAGCGCTGCTTTGACTGAAAAAAACATAGCTTCAATTTGCTTTCAAGATGGAGGCGCTTCAGCCACTGTATGTAGCATATTCTAGCTCGTTGGTGGCCATGCTAGCAGAACAAATGTTAGTGAAAACCACAATACATTTCATGTCAGTGATATTATTTAATAACAGAAAACATACATAAGATAGTCTCAAGAATAATATCACACACTTTTTCATAATTCGACACGGCCTCGGCGTGTGAAATCTGCTGTCGCATCATGAGAAGGTCTTTCTTGCCTTATGATGTGAAAATTAATGTAGACGACTGCCGCCCTATTACAAAATATACTTTTGAGGTGACATGCGCAATCGTGCAATTGTCGTGAGCGCACCCACGCGCCACACCCAGCGGCTTTCGACCCTGAAAATCTTGGTGTCGCACAGATGCGCGGAAGCAAGCGAATTTTGCTTTGCGAGTGGGGCTGGGGACTAATTGCCCAATAAAATGAGCGTGTTCGAAATGTTCTAGAAGTTTCGAGAACCGAGATCGCCTCAGGCAGTTGTGATATGTGAGTAATTCACCGAAAGCCGGTAACTAGGGACACGGTGGGTCGTGGGAGGCGAATCGCAGAAATCGACTTTGAATAAGCACGCAATGGATCTTAACACAGGGCGAATCAGAATAAAAGCTTTGTATGAAACCATTGAGTGCTTGTGGAAATGCCCCCGTAAAAATTATAGTAAATTTTCATAATTATAGTTTGTAATAAGTGACTTTGTTTCTCCTGGGATTGACCAACTCTAATGGGAGCTCTGATTAGAGGAAATATTATTTAATACATAAATAGTTCCAGAGAGAACTTTTCATTTCGGAATAATATTGTAATTGTCATGTGTTTACTTATTCACGAAAATAATAAACCGCTTAATTATTAGACAAATATCAATGTTTGTTTATACGAGTACTAAAACGAGAAATTATACGAGGGTTGGCAACTTAATTTTTTTCTACAAGAAATGTTATAGGATCACACAATTTTATTTGTAGTGTTAAATGAATTTTGTCATGAAATAAATACTCTACTAATGTGTTGTAGATAGTTCTATAAGTGTTTCTAATAGCACGGAGAAAGAGTGGTGGTACAGAATGGCACAGACTTTCCCGTATTAGTTTTCTATTTCCCTTGGTCTCAACTAGCTATTCGGGCTTGCCACATTCTCTTGCCAGTTGCCATCAATCGCCGCCCCAAGTACATTTTTTGTTGTTGAAATTTTCTTAATTTTTCGGTTTTATTATGCCAGACCGGAAATATTATTTTAAGAATATTAAAGAACAGTAAAACCTGGTTCTAATGGCAATTTTATTTGAAAAATGTTAAGCAGTTTTTAAGAAAATGGCGTTTAAGCGCTACTGTAAATTCGAAATTTGAAGGTCTTTTCACAGAAAATTTTTGAGTTTTCGAAAAACTTCATTTGTAGTCATTTGAAGCAATTTCCCTCAAAAATGCTATAGCTTTTACTAACCGCTAAAAATGTGCACATTAACAATGTGAGCGTTATTATAAATAAAATTTCATTTATTTAATTTTTGAAAAAAGAAAAGAATACCCAAAATTAGTTTTGATAAAACAAAAGAATTCAGCAATATGACGTTTATATCATCTTATAGAGTACATTTAGCACTATCCGTACTAAACGTTTTTGGAGTACCTAATTTGGAGCTGTTTTTGAGAAAACCTTGCTTTTGTAAATTTTTAAAATTGCTCTTATTTTAAACAATATTGCGCAAAAACAACTAAAATTTTCAAAAAAAATGCACACGAAAGAACCAATTATGGATAACAAATTTGATTTGAAGGAAAAATCTCAATCTTCAATTTTATAGTTTTAGGAAGACACCGGACAGACAGACGGACGTTTTGAAAAATACATTTTTTTTTCGGTATCAGGGGACCCCAAAACGCGTATTTACGTTGAAATCTCGAAATCGATTTTCCGTAGCATTACATAACTTTCCCTATACTACGTATAATACTCCGTGTATACGTATGTATACGGGAAAGTAAAAAAGAGAAATTGGTTGTCGGACTCCCGCCGTTATGAATGTAACCCGTTTCGAGCTCCACTCATATCCAAAAATAGTCGTTATCCACGGGAGAAGTGCCTGAGAAGTGCACAGGGAATTGGTGGAAGCTCTTGGGAGTTTCTGCGAGGACACGTATCAGACAGTGATCAGCGGCGCCCGTGATGACCTGTGAGTGTGCCGCCCGTGCGGTAAGCGAGCATCTGCCGAACCGGGCTTTTAGAAAAAGTATGTTTTGGCTTTGGAATGTTGTAAACTCGTATATGCTAAAATGCTTGGGAACATGAAAGCAGTTCTGCTATTTAAAATACCTGAATAAATATGAGAAATACAATTTTGGTGTTATATAATAATGTCCTTGAGCTTAATTCACATCTTGTCCTTTCATGTGTTTATTCCCATTTGCCACCTGCGCTTGTATTCTTACCAAAGAAACAGTTGTCATAACTTATCCTCGACCCACTTATTTTCAGAATTATTTAATGAAATTTAAGAAAATTAAAAAATTGCAATGTTTCAACTTTTCCACCCGTATATTTTACATTTTTCATCCATGCTCGTGTTCTCTCAAACGAAACAATTACCGAGAGAGGTGGTTCAGTGCATCGACTGATGTCACTACAGTGCCTCTGGCCGCGAGGCCCTAGTTTCGAGTCCCGTCGGCGGAAGGATTTTCGACACTAGCTTGACGCTAGGTTGAATCCAGTCAGTGTCTGGAGGAGAATTCTAGCGGCCGGCTGCTCTGATCGGTAGTTTTTTCTTAGTTTCTCCGATTAACACCAGGCGAATGCCAGAGCAGTACCCGAACAAACGGACCACGGACCGCGTGCGATCTTTTCTTCCTCTTCACTGTTCTGTACTCGCCTCTTACACATATACACACACACACACACACACAGACATGCAATACGCAGCCACACGTGCCAGGAGACCAGTTGGGGACTTTCTCCCGGCTGAGTCGGTGCCCCGCTGGTGGGAGATACCTGATTGGGAAAACCCTACTTGTCGACGGTAAGTCAGCGCCGGATCTTGCCATTCAGTGGGGGAAAGATCACCGCCATCCGATGCAAAAACACACAGTACACTATCGGGACTAGTAATCTCGGCAGTTAACGCGCCCGGAATAGCTAACAATCAATCTATCAATAAAACAGTTTCCATTACGTATGTCCAACCTTCGTATTTTCTGAATTCTTTAATAAAATTTAAGAATATTAAAATATTGTAAAATTTCAACTGTCCTGAATAATGGGAAATACGCTCCGCTTCCATACCAGTATTGTGTGTGTGTGTGTGTGTGTGCGTGCGTGCGTGTGTGTGTGTGTGTGTGGGGGGGGGGGGGAGGGATACCGTTAGCCTTCACTTCTGAGTTGTGAAGCGTCCCGAAAGTTTTGCGATAAAGAAACCGTCGAGAAGAAAGCTCGTAAAAGAGATTTACGGCCGGAGTTAGACGCAGTGCTCTCTCTGCAAAACAGTGGACAGTTCTTTTCGGGCAAGACTTACAAGAAACGGAACTAACATAACAAGAAACAAGGCAGTCTATTTCCACAAATCCATTCTCAGTTCTTTTGGTTTGTGCGTTTGCCTTCTCATAATGTATCTCTTGCAGTTCGTGCCTGTCCAAGCCGATTAGCTTTCTACGCGTTTAAGTCACAGAGAAGGGCTTGAAGGTTCAAGGTAACAATGCTGGAAATCTCAAGAAGAAAACGTTTCAGAGAACTTAAGAGACGGTTGGGTCGATTTTAGAATTTTGGAAAACATCGAAAAACGTCATACGTCTTAAGTTTCTCTTCTTTTAGCTACCACAGTGATTTTTGAGAGTCAATGTATTAAAATTATAGTCATGGCTTGAGTGCTTGATGTTACTCATTGCGTTAACAGTCTAACACAATTATGTAAAACCTGCAGTAAATACGGTTTATACTTGCTGCACCTTGACACAGTTGTATCTGACGAACAGCGTAGTATGTCTCGCCCTGCTGTAGTGGAACAGAACTCACGAAAAGTTGAACAAATACTGGCAGAAACCTCGACGAAGGCGCTCATCTGGATTTCGAAGAAGGGGCTCTTTGCTTACGTCCGGGAAGATCGTGCGAGTTGTCCGCACTGGGTCCGCGAATGACAGAATGAAGGCTTCGATATTCAGAGCAGTTACCAATAACAAAAATCCTCTAAAGCTACAGATTTAAAAATAACTTGTAGTCATACCTAGACATTTAAAAAAGTTTTAAGATTATGCAAACTTCACGTTTCATTCTGATCTCCACTGTTCGAAGTAGTACTAATATGGAGACATCCCCGCACTGTAGTATGTGGTTGCTCACACATTCAATTAATATTTTTAATTACGTGATATATAAATATTTCAATTTGAAATGTTGCACATTTGAATTTCATTAAACTTAGAATATAATATTATTTTTAAAATGAAATTTTATTTTTGCAAAATTTGTGAAAATGGATTTTTTATAATTAGTTGAGATTTAATGAAGTATTGATATTTAACATATAACTCTAACTATAAATAGCCTTAAATAACTGTGTTGAAGCTTGTACTTGAGACTAATCTCAGTTCTGTACGCTCAAAGTGACATGAGAAATAATCATTTTTATTCGTTGGTGCGCAAGGTTTTTTGGAAAATTGCATGCGGGATAAACTCCAAAATAATTAAGTTAAATTCTAACAAAAAAAATGTACGCCTCTTTTAGTTACCCTCAGAACACATCCAAAATTCTTTACCAAAAGTGGTAGGCCCCCATACATCTGATTGATGACGCGGGCCCTTTAATTTGAAATGGATATTTTGTTTTTTGGGGGTACTTTACATAACGATTTCATTTTCAAAATTGTCTGAAATATGGATACAAATGTTTGTTTGCATTTTTGTTCGTATAGGACGAACACTGCTTATAAAAATGAAACGTCTCATTATCGTTGAACAACAGCTTCCGTTCATCCACGAAAAATGAAGAAATTGATAAAATATTTGATTATTAAAATATTTGATTAAATTGATAAAATATTCTGGTCCGCGAACCTGTTTAAAGTATTTTGTTTTTTGTTTGGAACGACTATCCAATGAAGTTAATTGGAAGGGTCTTTTGGCAGAAGTTCCAAGACATCCGTATGAAGGGTATAGCCCGACACATGAGAAATGACTAAAACCCAGATGAGATTAGTCGATCAATCCTTTTGCCGTATGTACCACAATTAACTATGAGGTGGAAACAGATTTTGAAAAAAAGATGTGGACTTTATATTTACAATAAGATTCATAATAAGAGTAGGTTCATTTCCCACAAAAGGATGGTATGCCAAAATTTCAGAAGTAAAAGATTGCACATAAACTTAAATGTAAAAATTGCCCTTACGTTTACACAGGTCAGAGCTCACGAAAAGTAAAAGATAGAATACGTGAACATATATAATGTCAGTCATCCTTCCTTCCGACAAAACTCACTGACAAAACATCGTAACGAGAAATTATATTACATAGATTTCTATAACCAAATAATACTTAAACAGGAGGAAACTATTATGCAAGACTGTCTCGAAATATATAATATCAAAACTCATACCACAATGAACACGAAAATGGAGATGAATACACTTACAACTTTATATGATAATGTTTTAGTCAACTTCCAAGCAGTATAATCCCTACTTCTCCTATCCTCTTTCCCCCTCTCCCCTTCCACCAAACAAGTTTCCTCGTAGCTTCTTATAAACCAGTCCTGCTCAAAATTCGCCCTCGACCTGGTTGGGAGGAACAAAGGTCAGTGGAATGTGCTCCCGCATTCGCATTGCTATTCACACTCACGTTCATGGTCTTGTCATGTTGTGATTTTTAGTAAATCAGAAGTGTCATAAACATTGTGCAGGCAATAATTTCAATGTATTGTTATCAGTAGATAGATTATATGCTTTACGTTAATGACGTAGTGTTTTAATACATTTCAATTTCCTTTGTTACATATCACCCGAAATTTCTCGTTCACATTACGGAAACCAGCAGTCGGCGTGTGTCTTTAAAACTCTTAATTTCTCGAAAATTTTGTTATGTAACATATGGCGATATGCATATTTATGAATTTGTCTTTTCACGCTTGTTATGATGAGCTAAAAAAATCTATAGGGTTCCATTTAAAAAATCGAAGTTGGGTCAATATTTCTGCAATAAAAAATGCAATACAATAATATTAAGCATGACCATATGTGCCCCTTGCATAGAGTAGTTTTAGTTACAACCGCATCTCTGTATCTGCAACGGTTCAGGAGAAAATTGAAGGGAACATCTTAGGTGGGCCACACGGTATAGTAGATTTAATGATGGCTATTAATTATGTAGTGTTTTAATAGATTTCAATTTCTAATATTTTGACATTCATATGAAATGGAATTTTAATTCAATTATAATATTTTTAACATTTATAAAGGTTATTTTAATTTATTCTTCCCAGATGATGATTGACTCATGAACGAGTCATCTGTAACGAGATTTGCATGACAACAAGACCACAACATGACAGCAAGAATTCACTTTCCTAAAAACTAAAATTTGAAACGTATTTAAAAACTTTGTGACAATAACATGTCGAACAATGCTGTTCCAACAGAACTACAATGTATACCTTACATGATATATTATAGTTAAATGTCGCATGATCCACTTGGTGACTTAACGTCATTAATTAACACAATTTAAAGCATTAGGTTATTGACTGCCTAAGTAAGATTTTTTGAGAGACGTTCTGAAACTCCATAACCCTGCTTCAACTTTGCAGCTCTGATTCATCTTCAGCCAAGATGGCATGCTATCAAGATTTCAACTAGCAAGAGGGAATGCATTTCTTGGGGGACTCCACCTTGAGGCCCGAAGTCACATCAAACGGGATGAATGTGAGTGCGAGGTGTTCATGAGCGAGGTCGCATATTAAATTTCTATCAATTTGTAAAAGAGAAGATTATGCTTCCTAAATCCAAATTTTATAATTTACCAAAAGATCGGTTTCTCCACGAAACTACTAGTAAAAAGTTTAATAAAATCTTAATTTGAAAATCAACTGATTAGGATTTATGTAGCGAACAAACATATCTTTAGTGAGTAAAGAAAGAGTTAAATGTAATTAAGCGTAAATTATATTGTCTTTTGGATGTTCATTTACTTAATTGTTTTATAGCGTCGCAACAGAATAGATTCATGAGATGTTACCATTTATATTCAGAGGGGTCAAAAAGGAAAGCTGATAAGTTGTGACAAACAGTACTCTGCAATAGTTTGACTTATAATGTTATCCAATTATTTGGACCTAAGTTTTAAAATTTCTCTCTTGAAGATATACTAAATGAGGTAAAAAGTACACTTGAGTTAGGCAAAACGTTTGCGTTTAATATCACCCAAGAAAACAAAATGGAAATTGTTTCAAGTAATTAAGCAACTGAAACCCATATGTTTAAGTATGATAAGAAAGATCAGCAAACGATGCGAAAAATTATATCAGTAGCCTTTGTTACTTCATTAATCTAAAAACAAAACTAAAAAAGTAGAGATATTACTATTAATCAAAACCGATAAACACAGAAAGGTACTTACGGAAATCTAGAGATCTTGTTGTTGTCCCGGCAGATAAGGGAGGAGCCTTTGGGGTCCTAAATAAAGACCAGCACATAGAGAAATTATTATCGCAAATTATCGCAAACTTCGGGATGAAATACAATTTTTAAAAACAAAAATTTCTTTAATTTTATCTTTGTTTCGTGGATTAGAGCAAACTACAGTCATAAAATGGCGCAGGTACCATTTTCAGTTGAAATTTCCAAAAACTTATCATCCCAAAACTACAATACTTATGGTAGAGGTATTTTCGTAATGAACTCTGTTCTTCAAATATATCCATAAGTTCGGAATCATAATAGTATTTTTAATCAAAAAGCTCATCGCTTCTCTTGTTGCATTTTCTATCACAGATTGGATTTTAATTCATTCTTCTATATATTCGCATATAATGTGTTTGGAATTTTGTTCATCTAGACGTTTACAGTAAAGCAGTTTTAGAGGTTCTTCCTGTAGATAAGCTTTCCATTGTTCCTTTTGGGGTTTTGAGTTATTACCCTTGTTTCTAAACTACCTTTTATACACTATTAATTTCTTTCCTAGAAGAGCGAAATGGTCACTGCATACATTTAATCCCCTATACACTCTTACATCAGTGGTCTGTTAGAGTTATCATTAGCCATGGTGAGTTCAATGGAACTATTTTGTTCATGAGCTGACCAAGTATATTTGTGTATGCGTTTGTAGGGAAAGAAAGTATTCATAATCTTTAAGTTGTTAAAGCAAGAAATGTCTCTGAGTATCCCATCATTCTGATTGATATTAACTGCATTATGAATATATATTATTCCTTATATTGGATTTCTTCCTACTCTGGCATTCAGATATCCTCCTATCAGTAAGTAGTCATTCTTATCACAACCATCAATAGTTTTCTGGAGAGAACTATACGTAGAACTACCCCATTGCCAGTTTTCTTCCTTACGCTGATACGTACATAAATGAACTAAACATAGACTCTATTTATTCAGCAGCGTTCTTATTTATTTAGCAGCATCATTTCTATTAGAAATCCTATTTCTATTAGAAATCTTTATAGCATTATTTATTTATATTAGAAATCCACTGATAGGAATGAATTCCATTAGACCATTTCTTATTCATAATTACTGCGACTCCTGTGGATGCATGCTCCGTTCGTTCTACTCCACTGGTGATCATTGTGTATCCCCCTACGGTAATTGATATTTTCATATCCTTTTTTGTTTCCAAAATTAGTCCTAAATCTATGTTATTTTGTTTTATGATATTTACAATCTCATCTTCTTTCCTATTTAAGGATCTAACATTACAGCTGTAAATCTGTAAACGCTTCGCTATTCCATAATCTTTCATATTCTCACTTGGTCGTCTTCTTTTGATTAATCTGTACTTTATATCATTGGAGTTTGAAAGTAATTTATTTTTTCCTTGAGGGTTTCTAACCCGTGTACCGGTAAGACCGTTGATAGGGCTGCTATCTTGAAGTCTCCGCTCAGACATTTAGGAAAAGAAGAGAGAGCAAGTTGAAAGAAGAGGAGAAAGAAAAGTCAGAAGATTCGTAGAATTAAAAAAAAGGGAATGACTTAGAAATGAAAGATATCCTAGTTATCAAAACCTAATGGCGTCGGGGTAAAAAAAATAAGAGATTGGAAGAAACCTGTTAGAAAGATGATAAAAGTGTAGCATAAGTAAGTGAAAGTAGTGCTACACTGGTTTGTGAACCTTTAGTTTCACTCAGAGGTCACCACGAGGAGGCGGTTCTCCAGATGCAGTCATTAATATTAACCCAGAAAAAACATTACTCCCGCTCCTAGTAATTCTTCAAAGATGAATCTTGCACATTTTAAAAAATGTGTTTTTTTTTAAGTTTGGAGTGAGAAAGGTAAAATTAATAAAATATACGCCAACAGAATGTTGGCATAATTGTACGTCGGAGTTTTAGGATATCTTCAGAAAATTATCAAAATCTTAAAATGAACTTTCTAAAGATGAAATAGTTTATCAAGGCTGAATTTTTAAAGGTGACTTTGTGAATGCTCATTTATGAGAAGTATGATTGTTGAAAACGCATGAAAACGTTGCATTTATTATGTTCTTTTGGAACAAAATAATTGCTTTTCGACGTCTTTTCAAAGAAAATAGAGAAAATCCTATTACCCACTTTATTTTTAACTTTTCGTTTTTAACCAAATCCAACCCAAAAAAATTAGAATAATACAATTCGAAATCATTTTGCAAAGGAATAAATTTCCTTTCTGTCTCCTTATGAACCAATATATAATTTTTCCTGCTATTTTAGTATAGAATATGCTGATAATTACCAGATATCTAGTTATCATTAAAGAATTCATTTTTTACTGTAAAATACGAAAAGGGATGGAGGTATAAGTTAATTTTTTGCTTTCAGAACACAACAATACACATATTGGTGTTAAAAAGTTTTAATCTCAGGTCAGTATTAGTGATGTCAGTGAAACATGACCAATGACATGAAGGTTACACTAAAACCGTATTACGGAGTTAACAGATACAACAGATACAATTAAACATAATGGACAATTATGTTCGAATTATGCAGTATGGATAATGCTTCGCGTTGTATGCTGAAGCTGAAATGTTGCAGAAGCACCGTGCAGAACGGACACAGCCTCCCAGGCCTAATTTACCCATCGCGCTCTGAAATCAATACCAGGTAGCCAACACCTCGCTAAGTGCGTTGTCGAATGCGATTTGAGTAAACCTCGTTAATAAGAACCTGAATCTGTTTTTGGAGAATGTTTTTGAAGCCTACTTTAATTCTTTTCTCTAAAGCGAGAAACATTTCCCAGGAATAAAGAGATTTCTTTGTAACAATACTTCACTTTTTGTCGTTTGTCCAGAAACGTGAGAAGTTCTGAGGCGTATTAAGTTATTGATACACTGTAATATGAGTAAGGTTCAGTTTCTTGGACACTTTCTTTGTCTCCCGTTACATCATTTGCTTTCATCTGTAGTTGGGAAGTGAGCGAGTATTGATTCCGACGTGTCAGCTACTAAGGTTATTATTCCCGTACGTGAAGTGTTTGTTGTATCTTGAAAGGAGACGGTGATCTTCCCATGCTGAAATGTAAGATCTAGCGCCGACCTACAAGTCGGCTTGCAGTTTTTTCCTTGGAGGTACTCCCCCAACGGCCACAGCCGGGACAAGTCCTGGGACAAGTCCCGGCTGTGGTGGGTATTGTTGTGTGGACATGCTCCTGCCTGGTCTCCTGACATGTGTGGTAGTGTAGGGGTGGTATTGATACGGCACAGTTCCGCCATTCGCCTCGTATTGATCGGAGAAACCACAGAAAACTAGCGATCAGAGCAGCCGGCCGCTAGAATTCTCCCTCCGACAGTGGTTGTGTCTGTAGTTCCTGCTGTCGTTATTTATTCGCATTGCTCCTTTTCTGTGCTTCCGAGTCCCGCGCCCCGGTGCAAATTCTCCTCGTGACGAACACACGTGGGGGAGGCCACGTGCCCGAGGCGACGCCCCGACGAGGGCGATAGAACTTTTCGTTTGGATCGTGCGCATGCGCGGGAATTTTTCCAATCCGCGGCCGCGCCCTCTTTTGCCGCGTGGGGCGCGCGTTTTTATGAATGCGCCTCGCTGCTCGACTTGCGCAAACAATCGCGCTCGCAGGGTAGGATGGTCAGTACTTCTCTATTGCGGATTTTAGTGGCTCGGTAATACTAGTTTTTAAACATTTTCGTCTTATTTAATGTATCTGGTCAAACATTTCTAATACTCCAAAAATATGCCAATTATAAAAATATTTTTTTAAAAAATTAATTTATTTTGTCAAAGAACAATAAAAATTGTATGTGACGTATGGGGAAGAAATATATTTTATGGTTTACTAGTTCTTTGCTGTGTTTATGGACCTGAAACAATACACGTAACGGTATTGTACATACCCTTGGGGGGGGGGATTTTTGATTCTTTATGCCCTCGGGCCTCTTGAATAATTTTGGCCTTCTCTAATACGAACACAACACATACTACAACATTTTTATGAATTCGATTTACTTAAGTTAAGATATAAATAAATACAATACATAAATGGCGTAACGGTCAAATAAGTTCAATAACTCATAAACCATATTTTGCTTCTTCTTCTTTGGTCCTATCTTCCATATACGGAAGTTAGGTGACCCATAACGGGTTTTCTTGGGATAAATTATTCAGGGTGGTTTCCCGTTGCCCTTTCCTGATATGATGATGATAGGGGATGAAAGGACGAACACAATACAACCATGCCCGAGGCGGGACTCGAACCCGCGATCTTTCGCTACGAGATCGCTACGGCACTACTGCCTTAGCAATCTCGGCCACCGGATCGGCATATTTTGCTTAATTGAACGAAAATTGCAATTTTGGTATCTTCCCGTGAATTATAATTGCCGCCAGTCATATTTCACTGTTACGTATCACACTTTTTAGAGATATAGTATGTGCTTCTTGAGTAGCAGTACTACTAGTAGTACGAGAAATAAGATGTGTAAAGCACATCGGCTAATATTCTCAAAATGCTATTTTTTAAAGTTATGAAATATTGTAAATAACTTTTGGCGATAGATGTAAATAACCTACAAGTACCGTTTCATCAGCGCAATTTCTACTTATTTTCCATATAACTCCCAAATACTATAATCCTTTTCACATATTTCACGAGATTTTACTGGAAACCACTGTCCATATTTTTGTTAGCTTCTGCGAGAGTTTCCTCAGGAACTTAACAATATTCTTTCATTTTGTAGGAACTTCACAGTACTCTTTCATTCAGTACAACAACGAGTATGCAGTAGTAATTATTATTCGCCTAACTTTTCTTGAACGATGATCTTGCTTCCCCCTCTCTGGCACAATAAACAGTTGAAGGCAAAAGCTCGCAGCGAGCACTGATAACATTCCAAACACATCTTTCCTAGCGCGAAATGGAAACTATTTTCTGTTGAATACAGAACTTCTGTGATTTTCTCTAAAAAATCTAAAGAAATGACTGAGGCAGGTGAAGATCCATCACATGAGATACCAGGAGAAAGTTAAACGCAAATTATTGAAAAAGTTGCGAAGGCTTGGTTGATTCTCCCAAAATTAGCATTGCTTTATAAAATCTAGAGGCCGATTTAGTAACTAATACCTCCACTCTACCCACATTTCTTCAATCCATCGTTCAAGAAAAGTTGCGCGAGTAGACATAGACATTGACATTGACATAGACATTGTTTTGTTTATCTGACGTCATATTGACAAATGATTATTACAATGCGTCTTCTCACTTTAGACGCAAAAAATGTGATAAAATATTTCGAATTGTCATTTGACTCAGCAAGGTACTAGTAAATCATTAAGTTTTGTATATACCACGGGCGTTACTAGGTATTTTTGACCCTCAGGCGACTTCTAACTCCTCGGGTCAGAGGCCCACGGGTTTGGAAGTCGCCCTTTGGGGCAAAACATCTACTTAATGCCCTAGATGCACAAATAACTGTTGCGCACGTTTTCTTGAATTTTCTTGAATCTCTCCAGAATTGAGGCGCTCGTGGTAATAACGGCAGATCTCAAAGGACCCTGCATTTTCTGTTAAAAGCAAGATGTAAACTCCTTCAATATACCTATCATATTCTGAAGTATCAAATGAATTGGAATATGGCAAATTTCACCTTCAAAAATGTATCCGGAGTGTAAGTGACCGTGAAAGAAAACGAAAAGTATTTTTTCTAAAAACGATCTTCGGTTGGGATCTGCCGTTATTCTGAGCGTCTCAATTGATTGTTTTTAATCGATGACTAGCTTAGCTGTGCGCCTCTGGTTTTTTTTGTTAAGTTTTATTGGTGGTTCCCAAGTTCATAGTAAAAATAAATATTAAACATATTAGAGTTGCCTTGCGCATTCATTTTCGGGCATACAAATTAACATGAAAATCTATCGTTTACTTGTTTAAATATGTTTCATAGGAAAATTGGGTTTAATTATCATCAATCTGATTAATCAAGTCATAACAACTCATGTAAATTCCGGAAAGAGAGTGTAGTAATTCATAGCGAATTAACAATGTACTCGTATGTGCATTGAAACGATCAAAAACAAGATTTTTTTTAAAGAATGCTTCCCAAATATTATAAAGAGAACTGGCTAAGAATTGCGCCAATACATGTGGCTTGTCAAGAGGAATCAAAGAAGCTATTGATCACCTAAGTAACGTAAGTCATCGAAAATAGTTTTAGTTACTTAAAAACGTCTTTTAGAGAAATCTCTTAAAATATTGTAGATTGATCCGAAAAAAATCCATTCCCTACCAAGAAACTGAGATGCGTCGAATGACACCACATTTATGTCGGTGGGTGGACCGGAAGTGGTATAATCAGGAGTGACGGATGAACGTACGCAGAACACTACGTAAGGATTAGTAAAAAAATGATCTTTCCACTCCAAAAATAAATACTTCGTTATTAGTTGTGAATCACCTGATATTTGTTGAAAAGTGTACTATTTTTCGAATAATAGATATGTTGTCCGAAATTATATCTCTCGAAATATTAGTCATGTATGGAAATGAATGTTTACAGTTATTCTCATCTGAAACGAGGAAAATAACTCTGTTTCCGTTATTTGTAATTTTCTCCGAAACGAATTTCATCTCAAGTAGTTTACAGGAGCTACCGAAAATATTTGTAACTGAAATTATTATTCATACTTCCATTTCTAATTATTGTAAATTTGTGTTATGTTCATAGTCTGATAGAATTTTCCTTAAAAGAAGGCGTCTCTCTCTTCCGCTTGTTTGTCACAATTCGGGAGCTTCTACTAATTTAATTACATGGTAAATAATGAAACAAATTTATTTTCTCATTTCAAATCATTTTCATTGCTCTATTTTATAATCTTTGTACTGTTTTGTGTCTCGCCAGATTTCTAATATGTTCTACTCTCTGCTACGTACTACCAAAACTCATAACCTAGTAAACCCTGCTTCCGTAAACAATTTTTCACGATAGATTGCATGTGTTTATTCGATTTCACCAAAGATTTATTGAGGGTCAAAAATAAATATTTTGAAGCCAGTATAAATTTAATCTTCAGCAATTAAAAACTATAATGAATGAATACTACAATGAATACTATAAAGATTGAACTGACGATTTCACATGTAAGGATAATCAGGATTATAGAATCTGAAAATAGAGAACAACAATAATTATAGGAATATATAAGGAACTACATTTACGCATATGTGTAATTTGATTTTTGGTAAACTGCCCCTGCTGAATGCTGTTTCCTTTTGCATTGCTTTACTGTCAACTTCATAGCTTAGCTTGGCACCTCCGGCAGATATTTTCATGTTAATTTTGTGATATGCAAATTCATAACAAAAAGAAATTGTCAACATAAATTAGTAGCCACTGGCATTGAGAGGTACTTGAAAATAAACGATTGAGAAACTTTTTAAAATATTTTCGAATTTCATTACCAAATTATGTTTAATTATGGTCTACCTGATGAATCAAGTCGTAACGATTCACGTTGAGTCCGCAGTACAGTAATGAACAGCGTTTCACCATTGTGAGTGGTATGAAATCTCCCTCAAAATATCTTTCAGAATACTTCCATAACATTCTAGAAGGTTTCTGTAAAAATAGTGCTTCGACCTTTGTCATATACGTGATACTCGATACACCTCTGTACATAATAAATGATAAGTCTTACCCCAGGGCTGGCGATTACACGATGTATGTCGTATCTCTGTTCATTATATACGATGTATCTCGTCTTAGGGCTGGCGATTTTACGAGTCTGAAGAAAACAAATAGCGTCGTTTCAGTGCTAGTATCACTTATAGCTTCAAAGGAATCTGCACACATACTCCATAGTGTGAAATTTATTATGAGAAACAAATTCGTAGTCAATTTAGTGTGCCATTAAGTCCAATAGTGATTATCCCCTTGGTGATATACCTTCGACTTTGCAGAAAATTGTAAGAAATATTCAATAGTTTTGTGCAATCAATATTACAAATAAGAGCAAGTTTACATGTAAATGCTGATATAAATTTCAGCAATAGAAAAATATGAATCATTTGAATAATGCAATTATTTGAACCACTTTTGTAATGCACATTTGTTATAGTTTACTTACATTTTGTTCCCTATTTTAGAAAAATAAATGCCTATTTTAAACATAACTTTCGGACTCTAATTATTAATTACTAACCAAACTAACGTGGAGGCTTTCTTGAAAATTTGAAATTTTTGTCTAATTTTCACGGGATATAGTGAGCAAATTTTCAATTATGAGATTTACATGCGAAGTACGATAGTATATAAAGTAGTATAAAGGAATCCAAAAAATTCAAACTTTCAGAATTATCGAAAATTCAGACTTTACATTGAAAATCCTTCCTATATCATGTTTATAAGTGTACTTCACTACATTCCTACAAGAAATTTTAGAGAGAATTGGAATTGTCTCAGGGTATTTACGTGGAGTACCCTCAAAATTTCAAGAATTCTTTTCAAAACTGCAGGGCATTGAGTCGGGTCAGATCAAACGGGATTTACTCATTTTGGAAAAAAATTCTGCGACTAGTTTAGATGCTTGTGTTGTTCACAGATGGACAGGCAGACGGCCGAACAAAGGGGCAGTCAGACAGGCGGATAGACAGATGTACTGAAAAAAACAACAACAAAAACTGTCTTTTGGTATCAAGGGACTGCAAAACGTCTATATCTGTTAAGATCTCGAAATGGATTTTTCGCAGCACAAGTAATTAAGTATGAATGTATGAAGAAGAATTGGGATGGGACACTTAAGGGAAAATTTTGAAAAATAGTAGGTAATGCGGAGGATTGCCAAAATACGGGAAGGAGGTGATAGTTGTGTGAATTTTGAAGAAGGGACCAGCCAAGGAAAAAGGAAGTTACAGGGTCATAACATTTCATCGAGAAATAAAGGATTGAGTGTCAAAAAACCGGAGGTTAGGGGTGGTTAGGAGGTTAGGAGGATTAGGGGTGTTACGGATAATGTGTATGCATTCAATTTTAATATAAAGAGAGCTTTAATAGGGAAAGGAGGAAGATCAGTAGCAGTTTCATAGATCTTAAAGCGGTTTTTTGTAAGGAGTATAGAAGAAAGTTATGAGAGAACTTACATTGCGTACTTTACAAGTTACTGTAGCATTTTCTAAAACTTTCTGGAAAATGGAAGCAATTTTTTCGTTAATGTTTCGCTAACTTAGAAGGATGTGCCTTAATATAAAATTGCCCAGTTCCAATTTTAATTAAAAGCTATAAAATTTTGAAAATTGCAGAGTTTAAATTTATTATTGAATGGGTCCTAACCCTTTAAAAAATTTAGATTTCTTTCTCAATGCAATTTATCTCTCAATTTTAGATCATTAATTTATGTTATATTATTTTTATAATATTAGTGGTTGATGGGTAATAACTATAGACTCTAGAGGAGGAAAATGTTTGATATGCCACTAACTGTTAATTTGGGAAATGCTGAAATTCCTAGTTCGTACAGGTACCTTGCTAGAACTGCAGTGGCATCCACTGTAGCTTTTAAGCATTTGAAGTCATAACGTAGACAGATTTGCTTTGTTCCAACTCGGCTGAGTTGCAATGTATGTGTGCTGGGTGTGCTCATGAAGCAAGATGTGTCATGAGCCAAAAATGTTTAAGAAACACTGTATTAGCCTAACGCGCGCTGTCAGTCGTCATTTTCCGGCTCTCTTGTGTCAGCCTGCTTTGCACCTGCTTCTCTAGATTCGAGTTAATCGTGTTATCGCAGCATACAACCTGTTTTTGAAGGCAGAAACCTGTCGAGGAGGCGCTAATGCCTAGATACTTCCCGGGACTGTCAATCAAGGAGCACAAGCAATTAAGCCGCGCGCAGATAATCATCGTATAATAACACGCTGCGCTCCCGCGCGGGGCGCGGCGCTGTTGGGAGTAGCCCCCCCCCCCCCCCCGCGCTCCAGCATTGGATTTCAATTTCCTTCGCAGGGGAACCTTGGGGACTTTTTTAATTCATTAACCCACATCCTTTCACCTAAAATAACATAAGACTTTCTATTCTATATTATATCTCGAATGTCTTACATTGCGAATGTATTTCCTCAAGAGATTTAGGTATCCTAATCGAAACCGTTTATGACCGGTATCCAATTGTTGCGGCGGTTTGAATCTTCTCCAAAAACCGCTCTTAGCTCTTGTAGTCCTGTGCTTAAGTCCGAGGCAGAGGTCGATGTAAAAGAAAAGGTCGTTGGTCTACACCGAGTTGGTGCAGCATATGCATCTGTCTATAGGTTTCGCTACTTCTACTAGAATCTAGGGATGCTACAACATTATGTACTTTCTCGTATTATAGGGAAAGGTTACGTAATTTGTAATTTATGCCCTACTGACACTTCAGCCGTCACTTGAAAAAGTCCCAACCAGTTTAAACGAAGTGACTGTTATGCATATCTGCAATTATTTTGCTAGCCAGGAACAGTAGTCATTTCTTACTTTTACAAAAGAAACAAATACGAAGAAATCTCAACTGCTACATTATTTGTAGCACATTTAACAGGCACTCAAAGATAATTTTATACAAGTTTGCTTGCATTACATGGAAGTGGGTTTGCAAGTTTTGAATACCAGAATGAGCGATCCACCCTTTTTGAAGTGAAATAAGAGTAGATATGAAATATCCCGAACTGAAGGCATCCAATATATCGATCGCATTGTGAATGCATAAAAATAAGGCTACAAATCTATCGTCTTTAATCAATTAATATTATACTCCGATTAAAACAGGAAGTCTCCTCAAGACCATGAGCTGGCAGGAGAGAGGGGTGCTGTCATCGATTCGGGAGCTTCGTTACAACTTACATTTTTGATATTGAAGTTCCCGATTGGATGACCAGCTCTTTTCAGTTCGTGACCTTGAAAAGATTCCAGGTTTTAATAGAATTATATATCTGGTACATGCTAGAAACATTTTTTTCTAATATCTGCTTTATTTGCAATTTGTTCTACTCGAACATTCGGCAAATACAATTGTACATATATTATTGACATGTAAAGAAACCATACAATTCTGGTTCTTTCTAAAAATGGTTTTAAACTAATTGTCCAGTTCAGAGAGAAAAAAAGACAAACAAACAAGAACAACAATAAACAACATCACATTGAAATAACAATAACACAATAACAAACAAACATACAATAGTGCAAGCATTGTGACAAAAAAATATATCTACAGTAACAATTATTTTAAAAGAAAAATATTATTTATATCTGTGGTCCAGATCAAGAGGATGTACTCTTTTCAATCTTCTTGTCATTGTGCTGTTATCTAAGATGTTTATGGCCAGATGATTAATATGATTTTCGAGTCTTTGTTGGTATTTGTGAGATTTGAGAGTGATTTCCTCTTTAACAGTGGTGATATTGAGATCTTTATGTAGAGTGGCGTTTGATACAAACCAGGGAGCATTGCTTAATAGTCTGAGACATTTGGATTGAAATCTTTGAATTATTTCTATATTTGAATGTGATGCTGTTCCCCAGAGTTTAATTCCATAAGACCAGATAGGTTTGAGTATTGTTTTGTAAAGTAAAATTTTGTTTCCTAGACTTAAACAAGATATTCTTCCTATTAACCATATCATTTGCCTACTTTTCAGTTCTGCTTCCTTTCTTTTAATCGAAATATGTTTCTTCCAGGTTAGCTTTTTGTCAAGATGTAGTCCGAGATATTTGACGGTGTCTACGTTTTCAATTAGTTTTCCGTTTATTTCTATTCTTGTATTTCTTGTTCGTCTGAGGGTAAATGTTATACATTTGGACTTTGTTTCATTCATTCTTATTCTCCAGAGTTTACACCATTTGTTTATAAGCTCGATGTGCTCTTTCAATGTTCTTGTTGCCGTTTCTTGGTTTTCGTGCGAAGTTAGCAGGGCTGTGTCATCTGCATATGGTGCAGTGGTGACGTCTGGGGACTGAGGTAAGTCAGCGGTGTACAGCGTGTACAGCACTGGTCCAAGGATGCTCCCCTGTGGCACTCCTGATAATACTGGATGAAACGGTGTTATTTCATCTTCGAATTTTATTTGAAAAAATCGATCTGAAATAAAGGATCGAAGTATATTATAGTATGGATGCGGCAGACATTTCTTGATTTTATATAGCAAGCCTTGATGCCACACTTTGTCGAACGCTTGCGCGATATCTAGAAACAAGGCGGAACAATACATTTTATTTTCTAGAGCTCCGTTGATGGTGTCGACTATTCTATGAATTTGTTCTATTGTAGAATGACGATTTCTAAAACCGAACTGATGGTCTGGAATTGCGTCATTTTCTTTAAGTAATGGATATATTCGAAATAGTAATAGTTTTTTGAATACCTTAGACAAAGAAGGTAATAAACTTATTGGTCTGTACGAGGAAACATCTTGTAGCTGTTTTCCTGGTTTTGCGATTACAATTAATTGTGCCAGTTTCCACTGCGAAGGATAGTGTCCGATGCGTATTATTCCATTGAAAATGGATGTTACAAGGGCAATGAGTTTCTTAGGCAGTTTTTTAAGCATTTCCCCTGTAATACGATCATGTCCAGGAGCCTTATGATTTGGTAGTAGTTTCAGCCCTGCTGTGACTTCTTTTGTTGAGAAGAATTTAATTGGTGGCGACATTTGATGGGGACATTCCAGGAATTCTATGATTTCTTTTTCTTCTGTGAGTAGTGCTGAGGGGTGTGGTTGAAATGTTTTTGCAAAATATTTTGCAAATTCTTCTGCCTTATCGTTTTCCGTTCTAGCCCAGCTTCCATCGGTTTTACGAAGAGGGGGGACATGTTTTGTAGGCCTTTTTAATTTTTTAGTAACTTTCCATAAGGAGTAATCTGTAGCTTTTGAGGGTGACACTTTTCTATTCTTTCCTTCATTTCCTCCGATTGAATTTCTTGTAATTTTCTTGATAAGAGGCGGGAAGTTCTGTTGAGTATTCGTTTGTCGTCCGGGTGATGAGTGCGTTGCCAGGTCATCTTCATCTGTCTTTTCTCTTTAATCATTTTTAGTATTTCTGATGGGTACTTATTTTTTTCAAACACTCTCTTTCTGGAGTTGCATATACGGCTGCCTGTTGAATGTGTTGTATTAAGTATTCAACAGCATCGTCGATATCTTCTGGACATTTTAGACGGACCTTGGCAGTGGTGTTATGGTAAAGCCAGTTGCTGTATTCTTCCCAGTTAGTTTTTATGTTTGTAAGGTATATGTTTTCTTTCTTTTTGATTTCAGAAGAACTGATTGTCAGTATTTCTGGAGAATGATCAGATGAAAGATCAAAAGACGGTTCTATTGTGTGATAGGTCTGTGCCATTCCCTTTGTGACGAAGATATCCAAGACATCAGGTACCTTGTTACCATCCGTTGGCCAGTATGTGGGATTTCCTGATGAAATTGTTTGGAGTTTTACTGTAGAGATGGCTCCTTCTAAAGCGCGACCTCTTGTAGTTACCAGTCTTGATCCCCATAGTTGATTTTTAGCATTGTAGTCTCCTCCAGCAATGAACCTTGTGCCGAGCGTTCTAAAAAACTTGATATACTGATCGGTGGTTATCTTGTGTTTTGGAGGGGAGTATATAGCTGAAATAACGAGCGGACCGAACTTATCGTATACTTGTATAGAGGTTGCTTGCAGATAGTCTTTAGCATTATCTTTGTACATATTATGTCTGATTCTTGTTTTAATTATTACTGCTGTGCCTCCATGAGCTGTCCCATCTGGATGATTTGTGCAATATACTTCGTAGTCAGATATACGTAGATAGCTTCTTTCGGTAAAATGTGTTTCAGACACTAGGAGTATGTCAATATTTTCTTGATGTAGAAACACTTCTCTCTTCGATGTTGAAGTATTCCGTTGGCATTCCAGGAGACAATTCGCAGTAAATTACTCATAGTTTCTTCATTATTGCAGTCATGATATTAATTAGGCTGGAGATTTGTTCAGCTTGCTTTGCTAAGATGGAGTCGAATTTTTTAAACGATTCTTGCATTATGGATATCAGATTATTTTCATACGGCACATTTTGATTATTGATTTGCGAATGTTGGGCCATTTGTGCATATGTGAGCTGTCTACCTGTTCCTATGGTTTGATTACTTGTTAGTGAACTTGAATTGTTACCTTCAGTTATGTTTTGCGTAGCATTTCTACAGTGTTGACTTTGACTAGGATACTTGCTGTTACGAATTTTTTGATAGACTTCGCAGCCTTTATAATTTGCTGGATGGTCACGGCTACATAGAGCACATGTAGCTGGTGTGTCTCTCGTTTTAGTACAGGTTCGACTATCGTGATTCTTTCCACATTTGACGCAGATATACGGAAGCGTACAATACCGAAAACTGTGCTCGTAGGACTGACATCGCTTGCATTGTACTATTTCTCGTTTTTTACGCGGTGGTTCAAAACTTATTTTTGCATGTAGTAAGTATTCGACGTCATATATTTTTTTGTTGTTACTTTGAGGTTCTAAGTCCACAAAAAACATTGGTAGAGGTGTTTTTGTTAAACGATGCTTGATATTATGAATTTGTCTTACTTTGTGGCCTTGTGCTTCTATAGCTTCTTTAAGTTCCGTTTCGTCTGCTGTTGGGTGCATATTTTTTAATACTACCCGAAAGGCTCTTTCTTGTTTTAACTGAAATGTATAATGAGCAATATTTTTTAGATTCAGATGTTTAACAAGCTTTCGATAGACATCCGGTGTGTGAGGTACGATTTTCACATTGTTCATTGTAATTTTGGCTTCATCTTGGTAGGTTTGGACAAGTTTATATGAGAAGTCTTCATCTTTAATGACTTCTTTAATAGATCTGATCATATCAGATATTACTCTGACGCCTGGTATGAAAATAGGCGGTGTTCGATATTTGTCTTGTTCTTGTATGCTGCCCTTGGTTGTCGTATCATTGATTTTCTCAGATTTCGAGGTTTCTTCCAAATTTTCATCACAAGAAAGATGTTCATACCTGTTTTTTGATGATACGGGGTCATGTTCACTGTTAGTCTTCTTAGAGGGTCGTATAGAGTTGTCATCATTGCGTCTTTTTTGTCGACGCAGCGGGATTGTTTGCCATGAGCTGCACAGGGTTGAGGCCGTTTCCTGCGTTGTAGATGCTTGGCCGTTAGTTGCTGTAGCTTCTAGCACGGTAGCTGGGATTTCTTTTTCACGCACATATTGCTGTATTTGAAATTGTAACTGTTGGTTCTGTTGCACTAATTGTTGTAAGAGTTGTTTTAGCTGTTGATGTTCATGCAATAAAAATTGATGCTGTTGCTGAAGGTTCTGTGTTACGTCACTGTATTCTAAAGTCGATCCGTTCGTATTATTGTTGACGAAAGCTTCACTGTTTTCTTGGTTATTTAGTATTTCTGTTGATTGTGTGATTAGTCCCCCGAAGGGGACGTGGTCAGTTAACATTATTCACTTCACTATATATGGGCGGTATTGATTTTCAATAGTTCTTGATACACCACTGTTCACACGAGAATGAGGTCACCTTTGTACACAAATAAGAGCGGTCACCACTGTATCACTAGTAAATTTGAACGGTAAGTTGAAAACGTTCCTAATTCACCACTGTTCACAAATAAATGCACTTCTTTCTGACCCCGGACCGGCACCAGTAGCGGCCGGGGCAGTCGGACTTGAGATAAGCGCTAGCCTTCGGCTAACTAGCGGAGCTGCGGAGCACGTCTGCTCGTGACCGCTGCTGAGCGAGAACTTGTGCTAGAAACATGTGTACAAAATTAATTCTTTTAAAGCAATTTAAAATAATCGCAAATACATCTTTTGAGCATCGTCTCACTATGTGCGATGAGTACAATATATAAACTGTATACGTTATGATATCATTACGTAATTACAGTTTGAAGCATATTTTGTCTAATAAACTACTGAGGTATTCCGGATAGTTGAGCCGCAATAATCACTCTAAAGTTCGTTTAAAAAATGCTTTCTTGGCAAAAATTTGCATTGCAGAAGCATAGAAACACTCCAGAAACATGTAAATTATTTATGAATTACAAAATAAACGAAAATATTTGTTCAGAAAGAAAAAATAACCGAGAAACAAACAAGCAGTCAAATTGTGTAAATTGGGTGCTTTTTTATTTCTGAGTTAATTTTTCTTTCTGAAGATATATATTCATTTCTTTTGCAAATAATAAACAATTTACATGTTTCTGAAATGTTTCTACGTTTCTGCAATGCAAATTTTTGCCTAAAAAGCATTTCTTCAAACCAAAGGTTTCAAATGACTTCTAAAGATTTTTGAAAACTCAAAAATTGTCTGTGAAGAAGAGCTTCAATTTTCGAATTTACAATAGGGCTAAACGTCATTTTCTTAAAAGCAGCTCCAAGTTTTTCAATGAGAACTGCCATTTATGACGAGGTTTTAGTGTTCATTAATATTCTTAAAATGATTTTTCCGTTCCACTATTAGAAACCGAAAAAATCAGAAAATTAAAAAAAAATGTATTTTTGGAGGCGATAGATGGCAGTTTACAAGAGTATGTGGCAAGTTTGTGTAGCTAGACATGACCAAAGAAATATAAAACTAATAAGGGAAAGTCTGTGCCATTCTGTAGCTTCATTAGTATCAGGCGCCAGCAATAAAAGTTTTTCTGCCGAAAATTCACCTGTTTTTTCTCAAAGCATCAAAATACATAGTATTGGGAAAGTTATGTATCTCCGTATATACGTATGTATACGGGAAAGGAAAAATCTCTTTAATCAATATTGTACTTTTGCGATGTTATTTTTTGTTTTTGTTTGCAATTTCCTGGAATAGAGATAGAAGTCACCGAAAATTGGATAAGCACTATTTTCTTTCGTGTTCTTTCCGACATTCGAGGAAACATTCAAGAAAAAAATAGAGCCGTTATTGAGAAAATAATATTTCATGATCTGCCTTTGCTGACCAGATTTCATTAAGGAAAAACATCCTATCCTTAATATTAAAGTTGTAGGAAAGCGCCAAAAACAATTTTAACTTTTTCAATTTTCGATAATACAGAGTCCCACCAAGCGTGGATTCTGACTGAATTTGGAACCATAATTTGACCGAACGTATTTTAGAGGAAGTAATTTACTGCATATAAAAATAAGATTTATTTACCTTTTTCTTTCCCAGGGTCCGGCAATAAGAATTTTTCTGTCGAAAAATAGCCGTTTTTTCCGCGGAATTACAATACTTTGCTCTTCATTAGAAAACCCTTAAAATAATGGCGCAGATCTCATTGTCATTGCAATATCTGATTTTTCGAAAATTGCAAGTCAGATTCTTTCTGGCGTCTTCCTAGAATTACAATATTGAAAATTGAGATTTTATTCTTAATGAAATCTGCTTTCCAAAAATTGATCTTGAAATAAGGTCATTGTTTACATTTTTCGAAAATAGATTTTTTTCGTAATTTTGCATGAAACATAGTATAGTATTATAGTTTTAAATTTTTGCCATTTTCGAAAATACAGTCTGTTTACCGGAAATGGGATCTGTGCAATTTTTATAACTGTGGTTTACTCTATTGAAGAAAACATATTTGGAGCGGTTTTTGAGAATTTGGAAAATGTTTTGAAGTCTTCATCTAAAACACCCCCAAATATCCAAATATTCGTTTCAAATTTTGCAAGGCCTCTACTTTGTCTTGTTCATTTTGCATTCCATCGAAACCTATCATGATCATTGTGCCATAAACGAAATGTATAATAGTAGTTTGATTTTTTTTTAATTCCAACGTTCTACATTCACAGAGACAATTGACAATTACTCTTAAAACTTTTTATTACAGCTGATATCTATATTTTTCACAATTGCCTTGATCATTATGTTTGATATTTGATGTAAGTCACGTGTTCTTGCTATTGTGGTAAGTGCAAGTGTGACCATTTTATAATTTGCGATATGAAATCACACTCTGAATGTCAAATTGAATTTATTTATGATCGTTTGTTTATTTTTTTAAATCACATTTTCACTGTAATGCTCAATTAAAATTTATTTCAGTGGGAATAATTTTCTTGCAGGTGTGAAGTATTTTACAAGCAAGGTGTAAAGTGTATTGAGATTGAAAAGTTTATGTGCAAGTACCATTTGTTACATTTTATAACAAAACAAAAAAGTACCTGTATGCTCATAGCTGATACACACTGCGCCCACTGCTTCTTCAGTACCATCAACTTTACTAATTATTTATGTAGCTTTAGATTACATTCCCGTAGCCGTAGTCCGTATTTCAAAGCAGTTTCATTATCTGGATTTAATAAAAATGTGGATATCATTTCTCGGGATCGTTAATTCAGCCGAGAAAATGGCCAGTGGGAATCATGCAATTCAACGTAATTCACTGATTTTAAAAGACCATTGTATGAAATAAGTTAAAATGATAGCATCCGTTTATAAACCTTTGTTTCTATGATTCTATATTTCGATGAGAGTTTTTAGAAAATAATTTATGAAACATAGTTACTTGAAATCAGAAAGTGTTAACCCATTAGAGTCCATTGTTCCAAAAATGGAACATTCAATTTCGAGTTTTTTAAATCTCAAATATTTCATTGCGAATTTTATTTCATCAATAAATGAAGACATTGTAAATGAAACATATAAACAAATTTTGGCACTCCTGATAGCTAGATGTCGATTTAGCCGATATCGCCAAAGCTTTGTACGCTCCTGACCAAGTTTCGTTAGAACCAGAGGTGAACATCGAAGCAATTCTGTTTCATTAAGTAAGCTTATAAATTTAACGAAAACATGGAGCCGTGTTTGAAAAAGTATTGTTTATATTTCTTTTAAGTCATGATTTTACTCAAAATTACACAAGTACTTGCATTTTCAAAATATTTATTCATTATTTAAAGATTCAATTCTGAAGAACAGATTTCATTAAAAAATAATATATCTTCAATAACATCTTGGGAAGATGCAACAAAATGTTTAATTTCTACAATTTTCGAAAATTGAAACTCGGATCAGCGTCATATTTATTTGTGCACCTTGATCTTTTTTGACTTAAGGAAAAAATGTGGCGACTTTGATGAGAAAATTTCTAAATTCTCCTAGGGGCACAATCTCAAGAACCTGTGAAAATCAAAAGATCCATTTCATCATTCCAGAAACCTCAACATTATCCTGATCAATAGGGAATCAATTCGTAAATCTTTTGTACAGTTTAGGCACTAGTGTTGTTTACTGGCAGATTGGCGGACAGATGTGTTAAAATAAAACTTTAGTTGGTGTACTTTGACTATACTACATATATGCGAATATAACGTACAACGTTTAGGAGAAAGAAATTCACACTTTTTCTTTTTTAGAATCCAAAAATATATTTTTCTGTCATGATATTGGCACTTTGTATTGCTCCTTCATATAACATCTTTATTTAGTATGTGAGAATTCAAAGATCAAATACAGCTTGTTTTTGCATTAGGTTATCACATTTTACACAAATATGAGGTTGTGTTTTTTAATAAGTTTCCTTGCATTTTGTAAGTGAACGATTAAAAATAGAACAAAGTAACACACTGTTTTGAGCACCATCAGTTTCAACATTTCGTTTTTAAGTAAGTTTCAGAGTTAAATAGTGTTACTTATTTTAATGTTAGAAAGTAGTCGGTTGATGAAGATATTTTACAATTGCATTTTTACTTCTTTGTCAGGGAAATGGTCTGCCCTAAACGTCGACGATCTCGTATTTGAGAAGAAATCCTCTCATAATCTTAATTTCAAACAGAAATTTCTTATAAGTCCAGTTTTTTAATGAAATCATAGAGAATTTGGGAAATGAAATCATTAACACACATTATATACCTGTGATTCTATTTTCCAACACGTCTTTGTAGGAAATAATTAATACGAATATAATTTTCTTTCCTTAGAAATTGATCCACTAAAATTGTAAAACTCAGGATTATTTTTTCTGTCTCCGTTATTAGTTTGACAGGAGATTTATTTGACAATTTCACTTGTGAAATTAAAACCAATAGTGTGTATCTAGACATACAAATGAAGCAGTCATGGCGGTGTATTTCAAAACGTTTATTGCTTTTTCTATCCGATTATTCTTACCGCTTTTCCCTAATGACCAATCGTAAACTCTTCGACCTTAGGAGACGAAACACATCGATTGCTATGTCGATTTCCAATAAACCGTGTATGTACTATAACATCTTTGATTTTAACATACATTACTTTCAATATTTGGCGCATTTTAGAACTCTGTTGGACATAATTTCATTCGTGGAATTGTTCTATTCAATACAACTCGTGCGATGGAAATTCTAAGATTAGTCCCTTTGTCGCAAGTTGGGGATTTATCGACGATTTCCAGAGCATTCGTGGTATTACCTATGATAAATGATATATATATATATATATATATATATATATATATATATATATATATATATAAACACAATTATATGACTGTGTTTTTGTTATATATTTACGTCAAAAACAGTTAAAAACTGTGTGTGATGTGCTATGGGGAGAAGTTAATTGGAAGTTACATTTATGTCCAGAAGCGAAATAAGGGGCCATCTCAGCATGTGCTCGAGGATCAGGGAAACAGGATGAAAACCTGATCGAGATGGGGGTCATTGACCCACAAGCGGAAGTACAATACCTGTTACAAGTTCTTTACAATTATACAATCCAAATGATATAAAGTACATTAAATGTCATTGTAAAAATTGATATTACTTTCCTTTTGGATGCTCGGTATAATCTCTAATTGAATAGAAACAGTTGTGCAGCTGAAAAGATTTTACTTGAGACTTAAACTTTTGTATCGAATTTAATCGTTTAATGTCATCTAGCAACGTGTTGTGAAATAATGTACATATATTATATATGATTTTTTTGTAGTGAGCTGTTGATACTGTTGCCTGATGAATATGATTACTACGTTGAGTGTTGTAGTTATAGGCAACGGCGTTTGCTGAAAATATATTCCCGCCCTTAAGTAAGTCATTTTTGACAAAAAACCACTGATTCATATATGTATAGACAAGGTGATGGTAAACTACCTAGATGAATAAAGAGACGCTTACAAGAATCACGTGGGTGGGATTTACTTATTATTCGTACAATTCGTTTTTGTAATCTAAAAGTCACAATATTTATGCAATTATGACTTCTTATAAGTATTTTATGGTGCCAAAACTTATTTTATATAACATAAATATGCAAGCCTCGATTTAATCGAATAATTTACAGAAATAAAAGTATGAAAGTTGAGAAAATCAAAAAGATCATCACAAAATTCTGCATAAAGATTAACTCACTGCAATTATCAAAGATCAAATATAAACTTTTGCATAAAATAATAACGTTATTGCCTGTGTATAAATTCTGACAGTGTATGTTAAAACGTGTCCACATTAGTGACAAGTACTTTTTGGATTGTATACAGATTTCAGATTTGTGGTAAAAAAACATCATATTGGATTTACTCTGGAATTTTGTTGTCCTTCAATTTGCTTATATCCCTACAAAAACTTAAACCGCCATTATTAATAAATGCAAAAATAGTGCCTTACATACTATTTTCGCACAAGCCAATCATATATTATCCATTAAAATTAGCGATAAAATACATCCCAATTGCGACCAAGTAGTTTAGGTACACGTCAGGTAACTGACAATCTCATGCGTTCACTAATTCCAACTAACGATGCATTTAATGATAATGAGATTTAATTTCATGATTGTGCACCCAGCACTATTCTATGACAATTTTGCAATTATTTGAATTTAAAGAAGGAAGAAAGAACGTACAAAACTTTAAGTACTATTATCATAAAAATACAATGAACTGCTATTTAAAGGTGTAATAGATGCTTTTGTTCACACCCTCAAGGCACAGAATCAATCTTTTGACAATTTCGGGGTGTTGAGAGGAACCCTGCATTATTCCTGGTCAACTTTTGTACCCTCACCCAATGAGGAAAACATTAATGATACTGTTACTCAAAGCCAAATGAAGAAAAAATATGATAAAGGAAATGACAAAATTATCAATTTATATGAACTTTTGAAATAAATATAAATTTCTCAATTAACATGAGAATTTGATTTTTCCCGTTATTTTTGACGGGTTACTTCTAGTAACCTATATAATATAAAGTTCACATTTTTTTATTTGGGGACAATTGTAGTTGTCAATATGTATAATACTTTTGACGAAGTGTTTGTTTTCTTCCTCGACTTTCCTCTATATATGAAAAATGTGCTTAAAGTTGATTAATAAAACACGAGGAATGGAGTCTTCGCACTGTATTACTAGGTAGCACATCACCCGCACTACTAGAAGCAACTGGTTCGCGCCCTGAAAAAGTCCAGACTCTTTGATAAAAGGTAATATCTACTGAGCGGATTTTAAGGCTCGTTGTTCTTTGCCACGCAGCAAATAGCATACGTAGCAGAAAGCACGGTGTCCTGTAGAAATCGCAGTAAATGCCATCACAGTTCTCATTTGAGAATTATAAAGTATGTGAGCATAGATTACACGAAAACATTATCACTAGTCGCTTTGCGCTGACACCGAAATTGTTAATCTTGGCGTTTCCGCTGTCACTGTTGTTGATGGCGATGTTTCGCCCACTCTACGTGGCCATCTACGCAGTGATCAAAACGGTGAGAGCTGGTCCTCCTAGCACTAATGACGTGGTTTGTCAGTTAACGCAAAATAAACACATTAAAATGACCTGCGCAGATAGCACAACTAGATCGATTTAGTTATAAAAAGTGAAAAAGAAAATATAATCACATTTATTGATTTATTTATCGTAAAAAACAATAAAAATTATCACAAAAGAAACAACGGAATAAAAATATCTGAAGAAAATACTGGCCTTCATAGGTGTAAAATTATATATATATTTTATAGTGTGTTTAAGCCGGATTAAAATAGCTGCGTACGTTTATAATTTTAGGCGCTTTTTAATAAGTGACGTATATAAATACTATGTGAAGGTTATTTCTAGAAAAAAAAATGTCTTAATGCAAAGTTGTAGGAATGAGTAATAGAGCGTACATGCATAAAACGCCAAAGGCCCCGTCGACACCTGTGGAGATTTTCAAACTGTAAGATACTTAATAATATTTTAGGAAAGTATTAAAAACGTGTTTTGGCAGCCTCAATAACTTGAGATTACTCGAAATGCTTGAACTGCTTTATATATTGTTTTGTTTTTATGCTATATAATCCAATAAAATTGTTAAGTCAGTTTTTTAAGGGGATAAAATGAACATTAATTTGCAAAGAGGATTTTGAAAACAAAAATGCTTAGCTATATGTATTACGCAATTATCTAATCCAGTTTGGAATTTGAAGAGGACAAAGTAATTCGCAATGTTGTCGCAATAAATACATATTTTGCTATAGTATTACTCATACTTTGCATAATACAATAATCGAGGATCATAAAATGTGTTCGTTTTGTAAATGTGGAAAACTGGAAAACTCTTGTCCCAAGGGTATTTCTTACGATTGTTATACATTAGAAAAAACGGCATTGTTTTAGGATTTCTCGTGCTGTTGTTGCATGACTGATTTCTGGCCAAATTATAGCCCTTTCACACACTAAAGGTTCAAATCGAAGTGATTATATATTTAATGTTTTATGTACTATTATGTGTAAAATAGTTGCGTTTGTCTGTTGAAAGCGGCTGTTGAAATTCTCGTCTGGTCGAAACTAATAATTCACGGTAGGTAGTGGCTAATTAAGGTGTAAGTAGAACTAATTGTGGTAACGCTGCTCCGGCTTGATTTACGGATTTCTCACTTGGAGAGGAACAAATCATCTAACCCATCAGTTACCATCATCAGCCCAGACATGTTGAACGCAGCTAGTCGTTCCGACTTGATATCAACGAAGAGCATTTCACACGTTTCTTGACTTTTCTGGATTTGGACGTCGGCGTCCATTTCGACTACCGTCAGATGGACCGCGCGGCTCCACAGAACTGCTGTGAAATTCTGGTCTTATTCTCGCTAATACGCAGTCATACCAATGTTGTCTGTTGTACTGAATCAATTTGTCGTGTTAAAGTTTTGCATTTTCTTCCTACTTTATTTTTACACGTACAAAGTAGGAAAGATTCTGTATCAGTGAGGAACGTCATCTTGGAGGAATATTTTATTCTTCGTCGCCAAGGTTCAAATCTCACTATTATAGATTATTCTTTATAATTTATCCGTGAATGCTGGAATCACTCTATTGAATAATGTATTTTTGTGTCTGTATGTACTTGTCTCAGGAAGCTAACAATGATAACTATTGTACATAAAATGTTCAATATCGTTTCATTTGAAAATATTACAAACCTTATCCTCGAATGTTAGAGTGTACAAAATATAATAAAAAGCTCTTGGCATTATAAACAATCCCTATGAAATCTTTAATTAAGTTTAAGGAAGTAATTTAAAATAAAATTATTCCAATATTTTCGGTCAACTCAGTGTCATTCTCGCAAACCGCCAGCCCGTAGTCTTTCTTCCATCTCCTGTATGGCCTGCCACGCTTCTTTCTTGTTGTAGGTGTCCACAACCACACTTTCTTCGTCCATCTTATGTATTCATCCGTTGGAGATGCCCGTATCACCTCAATCGCTTGGCTTCAGGAAGGACCTGTCTAAGAAGGGTTCTTCCACACCCATCCTTCGTTGGATGTCTTCATTTTGTATATGATCATACTTTGACACAAAACAGATACTATTCCAAATGACATTTTTAAGGGATATCAGCTGAACCCTCTCTCTCATCAGCCGAGCCCTTAATTCCCGCGTTACTGCTCCGCAAGTACATATGCGCTGTACTATTGTTTATTATAAATAATACATTTAGTCTTGTTGTGATTTTTGTACTCCAAAAAACGAGTTTAATTGCCGAATTTCTATTTTTCCTTGTGCTATCTTATTAGAGAAACCGTCACTACTTCTACCACTTAAGGAAAGAGTTACTTCAAGGTACCTGACCGACTTGCATTGTTTGAATTCGTCAGTTACTATGTCGAGGTTCCCATATCATATTCCGTCTCTTGGTGTTGGATGTTTACAGTAAGTCTTCAGTGTTCGAAGTCGTCTTGAGGTTTACGGATCATATAGCTTGGGTCATCACCACCCGCTATGACATCTCAGGATCATAGGCGAAGTGTAATGAATATAGTGTATTATCATTGACAGTCATTGACATTGATCCCCTTAAACTTCCTTTTCCACGTTTTAAATGCATCTTAAAGATGTATTTTAAATCGTGAGGCAGCTAGTAAACATCCTTGTCTTATGCATTCGTTTACAAGGAATTCTTGGGAAAGTCTTTTCACAAATCTGACTGAGCAGTAATTTCCAATATACAATGCTTTAACAGCATCAGTACAGGCTTCAGCGATACATTTTCTTCATGGTTGGCCGTAACTTATCTAAGAGCACTGTATCGTATTTCTTCTGTAAGTCCACAAATACCATATGGATAGCTCGACCTCTCTCAGAATGTTTCTCCGTTATTGTTTTGATGAAATTAAACCTTCAAAGCATGATCTCTCTGCCGTGACACCATTCTGCGCCTGAGATTCTGTGAATTGCTCTTCGATTCTCTGTTTTATGATCCTACCGTACAGTCTTGTTTCTGAGCACATTATACCCCGTTAGTTGTTACATCCTGTCTGTCTCTTTTCTTACAAATAGAAGTAATATAAGCCTTTCGACATCATATTTATTGAAAATTATACCTAGTACAACCAACACAAAATCAGGTGCTGCTTTTAGCAATTCTACATTGATTTTTCCAGACCCAGGAGATTTCGTGTTTTGCGTTAGAACCGAAGTCGCCCTTACTCGATATACGAGTACATGGGTCCAACACATTCGGAATCTGAATACCATTATAGATTATATTATTGTTTTACAGCAAACTAAATTAAATGTAAATCATATACGAGCTATGAGAGGTCTTAAATGTGACAAACCAGTACTTTCATTTTTTGAAGATGCTTTTTTAGAAACCAGGTCAAATATTCACATGACCAGAATATGGTAATGATGAAAAGAAATACAAGATATAATCTGGAAATCCTTGAGGATTGCTCTACCAGATTCGTATATCGAATTTGTCACGCAAATAAAGTATAAAAGATCGGGGAGGGAATCCCGAATACTATTTATGAAGTCTTGGCATTTTGCATCCATCAATTAGCTAATGAAGCTCTGGGAAAAGGAATACTTAAAATAAAACAACAATTTTAAATCTTGGAGGAATACAAGTTTATAAACCTTCATAGAAATAAAGAAGCAAGCTCACAAAAGGTGCCTATCAACAAAATCTGGACAAAACAGAGTACTTGAAATTGAAGAAAGAGTCCCAAACGAGCATTATGAAGGTAAACAATGAGTACTGGGAAATGACGTGTGGGAAGATGATAGATGCAAAGGAAATACAGGATCAAAAGGTGGAATATAATAAAGGGATTAAGAGTGGAAAGTAAAGATACACTGTGGATGGGTGCAGCAAGAGTGATTAGCTTGCAAGAGTGAGCGAACAAGTATAAATAACTGATAACCGAAGAGAAAACAATATCTGCAGTAGGAAAAAGATGAGATCAAAAATAAAAAATCTAATATTGAGCCTATGACCTCAGAAGAAATAAGAGTGGATTGGTCTCTAAAAATGTTACATGTTCATGCACCTGCATAGCTCTGACACGTGTAAGAAACTAAAAGTGCCTTCGTAAACGTGCTAGTGATTATGTCGGATAAGTTAACATTTTTCACTCACATATCTTATCACCATGATCAAGGTCTAGGCCAATTGGCGTTCAGTTACCAAGATCATCTCTCCATGTAGATCTGGGTCTAACTCGATCTCAAGTTCCTCCGGATGCGTAGTGAGGAGCTTCTTCGGTAGTCATTCATTGAATATGATGGCACCATATTTCTTTTCACTCTTGAATTATTACATTTAAGTTGAACGTTTTTAATTAACTTTTGATGTCTTTGGTTCTTATGTGGCCTAGATGCGCGTATCCTTCAAGAAAACGTAGACATTTCATTTCAGCAGCCTGAATCTTCTATCGGAGCGATTCGTGCTTCAATTGTCGCAACCGTATTCAAGAACGGAATCTACATCACCTTGTAAAATTTCATTTGTGGATCCTTCCTTACTTGGTCAAATTTCTTTGGATTGTTCCACTGCCTAAAATTTATTCATTTTTTCTGGAAGTCAATATTATCGCAATACGAGATACTCTATCCAAGATAGTTAAATTTGGACTCTTGTTGCATAGTATTTGCTGCAACTATTTTTGGTTCCTCATATGTTTCTTGCCCATAAAAGCCATTACTTTAGATTTCTGAGTCAATATCCTTAACTCGTAATTCAGCAATATGTTTAAAATTATTCAGAGGGACTTTCTGCAATCTATGCTCCTAGTCTTGCAGAATAACCTAGTCGTCTGCGAATATAATTGTTCTTATACACTATTTACCCAATCCTATTTTCACTCTATTTATTATCGCTTGTTTTCTGCCAGTTATTGTTCCCGCATCAAAACATATTTCATTAGTACTGTAAAAGCTGGTCGTAACTTTTATCACGCGACTTGGAATTCCTTGTACCTCAAGATTTTCCCACAGCTTTTTCCTGGTCGCTAAATCAAAAGAGTTTACGAATTCGTCGACCCGAATGTGGGAAGGGAAACTGTATTCCCTAAGATTCTGTGTCTGTTGTTCCATTACGAAGGCGCAATCTCACAAGATCACTCTGATCTAAAATCACATTGTCCTTCTCCCAGTAAACCGTCATAATTTTAGCGTATATTTTGTAGAAGATTAATGAAATGGTGATTTTTAAGCAGATATCGTTATTCGGCATCGAGATTGAATGATGATTATATAAATGACATTTCTGATTCAGAAGACCCAGTTGAAGACAAAATAGTGTCTAACTGCTCACATTTTTCGTAATATCGGCGAAAAATAACGATACTCTGTTCGCAGACATCCCAAATTCTCAAATTACTGCTGGAATATTAGTAATCTATCTTCCTGTATCAAAAGGTGAAGCTAGTGGGGAACAAATTATTTATAACTATTTTGGTTGTGAATTACGAATGAACTTAAAAGCAAGATAGAGTGCTACGTGGGATAACAAATAAAAAAGTTAAAGTAATAATTGAAAGTGATCTTTCATGTACATGTCCTACTTATAACGTAGAGATGACATCATTAACAGCATTATTCTACAATACGTGTGGTTTTTTCAAAAATACTGGTCTAAAATAACATGAGCAATGTCATGTGATTTTATTGATGATCATGAGATTTAATGGCTGAGAAACGAGAAAACCCAGAAAATAGTAAGACAAATGTTCTGCCAGATCCTTACTTAACAAACTTATAAAATACATATATTTAAATCTGTGCCAAATATAGCATTTCTGAATGTCATTGTTGATGAATCTCACATTCCTTTGAAACACGATACGTTCAACCTGGTTTTAGATAGCCCTGATCATTCTGTTTTGTGGAAGGTCAAGAAAAAAGAGAAAGGCGTCTTTCTTTTGCCAATCAATATGAGCTTCAGCAATGTGGGAAGATCCGAATTAATATATTTATGACGAATGAAATATCAAAACCCATTTCGGTTGTCGGCTAAATTGGTTTACTTGAGCCTAAAATCCGTACACTCCAACTAGAACATTGAGAACAGCGGTGAAGGGCCGTCCTTATCAATGGAAAAATATTACGCTGCGGATGAAAACGAGAGCGCAGGGTGGAGTACGCGCTTCGATTTTGCAGAATGTGGAGTGCGCGTATTTTAAAGGGAAAAGTGCCATCCGCATTTATTTCGTCACCCCACAGAGCGTCCGCTTTGAAGCCGACCCGCGCCATTTCTAGCCAGATTGTGCAGCCTAACGAAACATTGGTGGAACATAGCACTGGCAGGCCCAGAGAAGTACTTTGGAGTGAACTGTTTTCAAAAATGCACACTTGAATAGTATAATTCCTCTTTAGTCGATTCAGATCTATATTTTAAATATATTAGGAATAAAAATGTTATCCTTGTATACGAAAGGGATTATACCAATAAAACTACGAAAAGGAAATTATGGTATTGTTCTGTACATTTTGAAGTTACTATAAAGAAGTAATACGCTCTATGTAAAATCGTATAATTAACATAATAAGATACGTTAGTGGACTACTCAATTTTCTGTAAATGAAAATAATAATTTACTAAAGATTTAAAAAAAATGATTAAAATTGTTGTGTTTTTTAAACTAGTACCCTTTAACCCAGACACCCAAATTTTAAAAATTTAAGTTAATTTTTGGGGGGAGGGTTAATTTCTATGTTTTTCCCGCTGGTGAATCTACCAGCAATCTACCACTTCATGAAATTAGTACGTAATATGAAAGGTGAGATGCCGAATGCTACTATAAGAAGCACAGAAGTATTCATGAAGAATCTACAATGTGATTATTCTCTAATTTCAAGAAATGTATGATTGGTCAGTTTAGACCGGGCATCTTTCGGCTATTTAGGAGTGCCAGAAGATGTGAAAACGTACTTATTTCTTGTCTTCATGTGCTGTATACACACGAGGTACAATGAAATAATACTGAATGTACTAAGTCGTAAAGAGCGCTTTTCATTCAAATACCGGAAAATCCGGTGGCGCTGCAATGGAAAGAATAGTGGCGAGGCGGACCTGAATGTTGCTCTACCTACAGGAACCGGTTCGACAGTCGTCCCTGTATGGGAGATGTCGCTGTCCACTGCAGGCCATTCGGGTACTCTGGCAGCTGGCGCCAACATTTCACATTTCCTAAATACCAGCCGAAACAAAGAAACCCTTTCTGCGTGCGATCTATGTTGAACACTCGAGAGTTAAATTGCCGAAACGGAACGTGCGGTGTGAAATGTCATTCAGGAACTGTTTTGAAAGATATCGGAGATTTTCGGGTTTGGTTCCGCTCACACACCTATCGTCTGAGATGACGTGGTAAATATTTAATGTGAATTTATAATTCAGTATACCTCCACAACGCATTATGTGGGTATTATTTCCGATATCAAACACAATTAAGTTGCATTGGCTTTGAAGAAGCGTTGCGTGAGCTTATTTCCATTCAAATGGTGGTTCTCATCACACCGTTGGCTTAGGCCTAACTGCCCCTAGTACGACCGTCCGCAATGCTGGCCATCCTCTAGCGTATTGATCTGTTTCGCATATGGGAGAACGTAAATACTTGACGGCAAACATTTTCAAATATTTTGTTTTCTCACTTAGTGATTAGTAACTATAAAATTTCTGTCATATTAGCTACCATCACGCGTGCTAGATGCTTACGCAGTATACCGTGTATTAAGAGAAAAAAGGAACCATATTTATCTATTTATTGAACATTACTGTGTAAAAGGAACATTCATCTGATCAGCTTCAAAACGTTAAGTAAGTCGTAAATACAATGAAACAATTTTGAAAGTAGTAATTAGTCTTATAGCGTAATTTGTAAGTTACATTTTCAAACTGATTAAAATTAATATACTCTAAAAATTTAGATATCGATATAGATTTAAGAAATGCCAATTTCCTCTTAGAATTTAATCTTCTGAAAGGAAGAATGTTTATAACAAATTCCAAAAATCGCCAAATAATAGGTAAGAAAGTGACGCACATAGATGTGCCTCCTCGCAACAACACAGTGCATAAATAGTGTAAGAGACATTCCATCATTTCAGGTGAAAAAGCATGTTTCCACAAAGATACATTTTAAGAACGACAAAAACGTACGAAGTAAAATTGTTAGATCATTGCACCTAATAGAATAGTATTAATGGTAATCAATATAATTAGAATAAAGAACGTACGTTAAAAAACTTATTCCGAATGTTATCCAAGGGTACACTTTATTGAGAGTGCATGGCTATCATATTATCCTAGAAGTTTCACCTTCAAAAGAAAATCAAATTGCCGAATTTTTAAGTTAATTAGATGTAACACAGTGGGAGTGGACTATTCCAATAAAACGGTTGTAATAACTTAATTAAAAGTAATGGAATATAAACTTTATTTTCTGGCATACTTGTGTGCAGATTAAAATTTGGTGACATGTCCCTCAAGTGCCAGAAATATAAAATATCCCACCTCTTACTTATTTATTACATTAGTCAAAAAGGTTTCTGGTTCTCACAAACTGGGAAGGTATTTTCAGTAACAAGCATTTTTAGTAGTGAATTCAGGATTGTAATTAGTTTTGGAATATCACGTAATGTACCATGCGAATGAATGGCGACTCTTTATAGATTTGTCAAAAGTATGTTTGGAAGGTAGTATAAAACCATGGAATATATATTTAATAATATCAAAACAAACCTTTAATGCAGAAGATACGTAGGGGCATAAAAGTGATCGCTTTTATTTTGAGAATGCAGCCGGGTTACACAAAATACAACTGCCTTCTGTGTGAAAGGGACAGTCGAGTCAGATCCAAACATTGCACTATCCATGATTGTCCTGGTAGACATCTGAAAGCGAGTCACAAAAATGTGTTGCTTGCCTCCTGCAATATTTACCTTTCACCCTTGCACATCAAACCTGGCTAATGAAGAACATTGACAAAGTAGTGGACATAAATGATAGAACATTCCAATACCTAAAAAATAAGCTTCCAAATCTTAGTGAGGCAAAATTAAATAGGGTATTTTTGTTGGTCCTCAGATATGACTAGTAACGAAAGGGACTGAGTTTGATGTGGTCGTAAAAAGGAAAATAGAAATGAATACTAGAAATATTTATTCTGCAAAACGATGCCGAATTATAACTTTAACGTGGTATACCAAAGGAAAAAAGAGAGATACATGTACACGCAAACACACACACACACACACACAACGCAGCGCTGTCGAAAGCAGTGACGCGCTGAGAATGATATTTTAGTCCCAGTAATAGACATGACAAATTGTGGATTAACATAATGATATATTTTCATTTCAAGGAAAATAGAAACTATATATTCTATTTGTTCTATTTATTCTATTTGTGTTTTAGTAGTGTTCCTGGGATCTATTGAAACTACTGATACCTATCATATTGCAAGAAGCTGCTTAGTTTTCGGCAATTTATAAGTATTCTCGGAATTAGTAATGTAGATAGGACTACACACCTTACTTTTGTGACTAAACTAGTGGAAGATGATTCATTTTTCATTGAGTTATATTTTTCATTTGTAGAACTTATTCTGTACTTGTTTTCCAATTATACGCCGGTTCAATTTCATTGCGGAAAGCCTGCCCTGGTTGATTACCTGACGCAAATATATCATACACAAACGTAGCTATGACCGAATTGTCAACGTCACAACCCTAAATAGCAAGAAGCGTGATCTCGCAGTACGTCCGATGTGTACTCAGGAAAAAGTCTGAGAATTCCTTTTGATGAGATATCCCAAGAGTGTGTTCTGTGAAAACTGAGTCGTCTTCTGACTGTTTGCCTAATGATAACCATCATATACTTGGATAATTCGTCAAGTGCGCCACTCCCTTATGGCTTCGACTTACCTAACTATTTTTGGAGTCATCTTTCAAAACAATATTGCTTTTACCAATGGTTAATTGGACCACTGGAAGACGGTCTCTCTCGCCCTAATTTGTTTAACTTCCTATAGTCCTAATTTGTGAACCTTGTCATAATATATCTCAGGTAGTAAATGTAGTGGTGCTACATCGGCATATATTTTTCTTAGTAACAGTAACATGTCATCATTATTTTTTTACTACTCAAGAGTTTTAATAATATATATTGTAATTAAATTTATTGTATAATATGTACTTTTACAAAACGTTATGTAAATTAATTCTAATTAATTGCCAGAAGTGAGTTTGAAATTTGTTTTTTTCAGAATATGGTTTTAACAGAAAAAGGTTTAAGAATATTTGTGTATGTCGTGACATCAAATATTAGACCAGAATGAATGTGAGGAGATAAGAGGATACTTCTTAGAGACATTCGCTGATTAAAATAACAAAAAATATATGCCACTTTCAATTGTTGAAGGTAATATATTCCTCTTAAATGTTAAAACGTAGGCTAAAATTATGAAACACAACCAAGATATTTTGAAGTCAAAAAAAAAATACAAAAGAAGTGTGAACACAGTACAAAATATGACTACATGAACTAGAAACCTGGTAGAGGATTTTTATTTCAATGATAATGATAGAGAAGTGATCGATCAGGCAACGGTGGTCAGTTTCTTCAACCATTTTTTTTCAAGAACTGCGCCTGATCTCATTATTGGTCGTAAACTCCAAAACCGAACATCTGACGTTTCCCCAGAAATTTTCGACACAATGTTTGTTTTCAAAACTTGTTCTTATTAAATTCTCAAAGTAATCAATTAACTAAAAATAATTATTTGGATTGTATAATTGAATGAATGTTCAATTGTTTATTAAAAATGGGAGCGCCTGCCATAAAACACCCATTAACTCACATATTTAATGCATTCTCATGTACCGGAGCATTTCTAGATATTTTCAAAACATTTCAAAACATTTAATTTGGCTTAAACCAAACAGCACTAAAGGCAGCAAAAATTAAATTCAAAATAATCGTCCAATTTCTCTCTTGTCAGATTTTGGAAAAATAATAGGGATACTTATTCTGTACGAACATAAATCTTTTTCAGTAAATACGAAGCAGTTTCAAATTGCTTACATGGATTTAGAAAATCAAAATCTAAGGAAACAAACATATTTTTTTCTTAAAGATTTCGCTTCATCCATGGATACACGTGAAGCACCTATCGGAATATGTGAAGATCTTTGAAAAGCTTTTGTCGTCGTTGTTAATCACATTTTATTTTCAAAATTACCTTCTATTGTAATTGTTAGTATTACTCTAGATTTGTTACTTTTGTTCCTTAAACAACGAACTCAGTAGAAATACTATATTGAAATGATGGATCATTATTTTCTCACCTTTCCAATTCATGCTAATTGCACGTAGGGTTTCGAAGGTTAGATTTTAGGCCACGTTATATTCCTTCTATACGTAGAAGATATGCCGTCGATGATGCGAAATGGAAAAAAGAGTTCTCTTTGCATCCCCAAATATTCTTTGCAATAAATAAACCGTGAATAGCGCAATGTCAGATATTTCAAATTGGTTTCGTAACAAAAAATTAATAGTAAACGAAGGGAAGACGTTTTCAAACCATTTCAAATAAACAATTCTACACTTCATTGAAAATGAACGGTTTGCCATTCACTTACGTTAAGGCAATTTTTGGGTCTTTCAATTCAGTCAAACTTCAAATGGAACGTCCATTTAAATAAATTGATTACACAATTAAGTTTACTATGCTACCCGATCAGAATCCTTTCATATTCAGTCAGCTTTCAAATTCCTCATTGCATATATTCCACAAATGTTCCTCCCGCCTGAGATATGGTATAATGTTCAGGGAAACACATTCTGTAGCTCCCAGACTTTTGAATTACATAAGATAATTGTGGGAATAATAAGCAAATTCCACCCACATGAATCTTATAAGCTTCTCTTTATTACCATATTACCTTTATTACCGTTACACACTGGTTCCAACTGACCATAAACCTGGCCATAATTATAATCTATTTAGAAAACTGTATGAAAAATGTGCATATGATGGTTTTGAGGATCGTTGATTAAGATTTTGATGTCCAAATTGGAAAATCGAAAATGGTGGATCTAATATGACGGATCAAATATTTAAAAATTAAGCAGATTCCCGTGCAACACTGTATTTATGTATTTTATGAGCGGCTAATTATGAATTTGATGTCAAAATTGGAAAATTCAAAATCAAAGATTCAAGATGGAGGTGAATATTTGAAAATCAAGCGGTTTCATCTGAAAATGTGTAGTAAGTTTTTAGGTGTACAACTTTGATGCAAACACTGAATTTAAATGGAATTTTTATTCATTAAACATAATGATGATTAAAAATGTTCATTTTCTGCTATCAAAGGTAAACGGAACACCATGAGACATGTAGCCGGCCGCGGCTGTACGGCGCGGGCGTGGCACGCGGTCTCGAGACACGCAGGTTACGCACTCCAGTAGTTACATGATGATAAAACAAAAAGGGGCAAAAATGTGCTGTTGCAATTTGACATACTGATAAAGAACAGCGGGGCTTTCAAATAAGCAAAATTTTAAAGCGGAACCAAAGTTGTAGACCTCGATACGTAAAAAAAGATACATGAAAAAGGTTATGATGCACACGTCTGCTAGTGATATAGAGAAACTGGATTATTTAAAATATATTTAACTTACCTTCAGATTATTATCCACTCAGCAATAAACAAAAATCGAAGGAAAATGTTAAAAAAAACGCTGTTTCTACTGACGGAAACTTGCTTCACAATCTCGCGTATTATTTAGACAACTTTATCGTCGAATATAAGAACGGAAAACGGTTGTAATTTTTCTGACACGCTGGAATACGATGTACTAACGATATATGTATACGATTTGACGGGACTAACCGCTAAGCGCGAAGTTCGATTTTTTGAATTATGGCCAAGTTTTTGGTCAGTAGAAACTAGTGTGCGTTGCCTTGCTTCTTTGTTTACGAATCAATAGTTTTTGTCAAAAATGACTTACTCAATTGTGGGATTACACTTTCAGAGAATACAGATGTCTATATTTATAACTCTCTGCGTAGTAATCATATTAATCCGTATCGACAGCTCATTACAAAAAATTAATATACAACACATGTACCTACATTATTCTACCACACTTTGTCAGACGACATTATTCTTTTGCAGTTCATGGGTTAGGCTTGAGTCTGTTCTGTCTTCACTGTCACCAATGGTTTTTAGGGTCTGGTCACCACTTCTTCCATAGAGTAAAGATAATTTAGGTAGTCTTGTATTATCCATCCTCTGCGTGTGTTGATACCAACTGTTTCGGTATTTAGTTATTTTGCTTCAAAGTCCTTCGGCATGCAGTTTTCCCCTTATCTTCTCGTTGCGAAGAAGAAATTAAGATATTGAAACCAATACATAATTTTAAGAGCCAAGTAAAATCTATCTTACTGCATAACTGTTCCTGGGGACTATACCGAGCATCAAAAAGGAAAATAATATTGATTTTAGCAACTATATTAATTAAATATAACAGCCGAAACGACGGCACAATTGACCGAGACGCGACTCATCCCGGATAGCGAAGACTGTATTTATTATGTATATATATATATATATATATATATATATATATATATATATATATATATATATATATATCTTACCATTTGGATTGTGCAATTCTGAAAGAGTTAATATGCCTGTAACGCGTATTGCACCTCCGCTTCTGATTCAATGACGCCCATCTCGAACAGGTCTTTTAGTCTACTTTCCCTGAACCTTTGAGCGAATTCTGAGATGGCCCCTTGTTTTGCTTCTAGATGTAAATGTAACTTCTGCGCAGGTTTCCTAGAGGTTACAGGGGAATATAACGATCCAAATTAACCTTCAAGTTCTCGTAGCAGTAATTTGATTCCTTTACGAAGGACAGGATGAGTGTTAACAGCCAAAATCTATAGCTGAACTTCCTATGCAAATAGCTCTTATTTCACGGGAGCTAATATTTACTTATCGTGTTTTCCCAAAAACGCCCGTTTCCACCTATAGTTATAATGCAACTTTTATATCTGTTATGGTAGAGATACAAAAAAATGTGCAAAGAATACACTTCTTTCCATAGTACTTCACGCACAGTTTTTAACTCTTTTGACGTTAAATATATAAATGCTTCATTGTAAGTCACTTTATTGATTTTTTATGGACATTTGACCAATTCATCGAACGGACATGTACATTAGGGTTCTGCAAATTATATGCATGTAAATTACGTCCAAGTTATTTTAAAAACATTTATGTTATAAAATTATTTGTACTGTACTATTCAATATTATTTTATTCAATGAATAAAATACCTAGTGATTTATAGCCTCTTGACAAACACAATGTTTTGAGGTGTAATGAACCACATCTTCAGGTTTTGATGTTTATCTCTAAAATTCCACATGTACTCAATACTGTCAGATTAGAAAATTCCGATTTATTATCATTAAGTTTCGGAATTAATTAAGTTCTCCGTACTTTGTTACATTCCAGATATCACCGACATTGAATTTCAAAATAAACTAGTGGTGCTTCAGATTTGCATAGACTTTCTCGCGCTAATTTTCTAACCTCTTTATTGTGGGGTAGCTTTTCGGTATTTTCCCACCTTTGTTCCTACTTCTACAATCGGCGTCAAAACGACACTTTTTGATATTTTCCCAATTTTTCGGTCCCTAATATTAGAATAAAACTATGACTTACAGAATATTTAAGAAGTTTAAGAGCTGATTCTATATGGCCATTTTCATTGACGAATTTGGAGCTGTTCTTAAGAAAATGTCATTTGAGTATTTGTGAAAATAGACAATTTTAAGTACATTTCTTCAGAAAAGTTTTCGAGAAACTTCTAGAAATTCATTTGAAGCACATATACTCGAAAATGCAATAATGTATAAAAACGCATTTAGTGTAAATATTAAGAAGGTGAGTGATATTTTTGAAAAACTTTCATTAGTGTGGTTTTAAAAAATGAAAAGAATGCATGAAAATGTCTTTTATTCCATGTTTTTCAGTGTATTCAGCACTATTTATACAAAAAGTTAAAAGGAGAAAATTGAAGCCGATTTTGAGAAAAAGTTTGTTTTTAAAACTGTCTGTATTTCAAGGAAAATTACTTAAAAGTATCAATGTTTTCGAAAAAGTGTTCATAAAAAATTGTCTATGAAAGATCTGTCGTTGAAAAAAGAGTTTATTTAAAAAATATTTGTCTTCAATATTGTAGCTGTACGAAGGCGCTGACAAATATAAACTTTTGTAAATTTTGAAAATTCTGATAGTTGATCGGAAATGAAGCAAGTGCCACTGCACTATCGAAAAAATAAAAATTTTGAGCTATTTTTGAGAAAATGTTTTCAATGTTGATGAAGATTTATGTAAATTACCCCCAAAATCAAAATAGCCTTTTCGAATTGAAAAAAACAACAGAATTGTTTGTATTGCAGAAGCATATTAGCACTCCAGAAACATGTAAATTGTTTATTATTTACAAAATAAATGAATACGTTTGTTCAGAAAGAAAAATTAACCCAGAAATAAAAAAGGACCCAATTTACACATTTCGATTCCTTTTTTTATTTCTAGGTTATTTGTTTTTGAACAAATATATTTATTTCTTTTGTCAATAAGAAACAATTTACATGTTTCTGGAGTATTTACTTGCTTCTACAATGCACATTTTTGCCTACAAAGCATCTTTTCAAACCAACGTTTGTGTGCCTATTGCGGCTCAGCCATTCGGAATATCCAAGGAGTTTATTTGACAAAATATGCTTAAAATTGTCTCAAGAGCTTTTTTTCTAAGTTTCGACGTTTCCTCCCCGGTAACCCTGTATAAATCTGAAGTTCTAGGCAAAAAGAAAAGAGAAAGGTTAAGATCATACGTTTTGAAAGAAAATAATAAACGAAATTAATGCTTTATTTTGTGACGAAATGAAGGAATATAGTGCTTGAAGACATTTATGGCTCTATCAATAAGGAAATAGACACTAGATAGTCGGAAATATAGGAGTACTGAACGAAGGAACTGAAAAGACTTATTAGAAACCCTATTACTTTTTTCCGTGAAAAATTTAATATATCAAAATAATCTGGTACTGTTGCAAAATGAATATTGTGCAGTAAAATAAATGAAAGGGAAACTGAAATTATTTTTATACGACAGCAATTTAATATCCCCGGGTCCGTTTATTTAACGTCTGTGTCCGTACTATTTTCAACACTAAAAAAAAACTCAGCTCCAACCCACTGCAACAAACCTAAAAACAATTTCTGTGAATATCATTATAGTAATTAGGTTTTACGTTTGATATACATACAAAAGCCCCAAGATGGCTCATGGGCAGCTTTCTAGCTTCCTGTGGTGCGATCTCGGGTTCAATTCCCGGTCGCTCGAGACACAGTTAGCTTTAGTTAAAATCGTTTGTTTCTGTAGCTGTGTGACGAAGAATAGCCCAGGCAGGCGGAATTTGCTTATTACGATGAAGGGAATACTACATGTTTCACTTGTCTCCCAAGTATGGGAATTAAGCTTGACCCAGACAGCTGGCCGGGAAAGTCGACCCTAAATGCAAATTACATGTACATTAGCCTTCTGATACAAGTAGAAAAACTTTTTGGTAGTTCCACAGACAGTCTTATGAATACTCGCACATCCTCGAAGATACTATCACTGGTGTAATAATGTCGGTAATTTGTTGAGCAACTTTCTGCTTCATGTTAATTTTATCTATAGCATCACCAAAGTGCTCATTGCATTCTGCGACTGGAATCACTAATGGTAATCGGAACGATCGGTCTAAACCTTTCGAACTCTCCAAAGCCCTGTCAATTGACTGGCTCCCTGGTTACGCAGGAATGAACATGGCAAATTATCACTTCCCTACCTACGTCAGTTAGAACCGAAATATTTTAATATTCTACCTCCATGTTTTGAAATCAAATTAAATAACTACTACAGATTTCACAAGAAATTCATGTATTAATACATAATTAATATTAGCTAAGAAGACATCGATTTGCAAGGGTCAAAAATCGTACGGATGAACTTGGCAGGAGTTTACATCATTCTTCATATAATATTGTTGAACAAGTACATTAGCACGCTTTTCATACGGAAGGCCTTTTGGGGAAAATTTTCCATTGAGTGCTATCTATGCATTATTGGGCTGGAAAGAGTGTTCTTTGTGTTTCATTGTCAACGATGTCAAGCCCCCGAGAACTGTGTTATATTCTGTTCAAGTGCAGAACCACCAAATTTTGGAAATAATATCTTCTTCTTACATTATAAAGATTAAAGAATGTCTGTTGGACCGGGAGAGATGTCTCAGGGCATCAGTGATGTCACTGTAGTCCCTCTGATCGGAAGGCCCGTATGTTCGAGTCCCGACGGTGGCAGGACTTTTTAACACTAGCTTGTCAGCTAGGTCGAATTCAGTCACTGTGTGTGTGGGGGGTCCAGGCCGAGAATTCTAGCGGCCGGCTGCTCTGATCGGTAGTTTTCCGTGGTTTCTTCGATTAATACCAGGCGAATGCCGGAGCAGTATCCTAACAAACGGGCCACGGACCGCGCGCAATCTTTCCTACGTCCTTCTTGCCCTATCATCAACCCTTGCACACACTTATACTAACATACACTATACTACACTACCACACATATCGGGAGATCGGTCGGGTACGGAGAGCTTGTCCCGGCTAGGGTGGTGCTTCGCTGGTGGTAGATACCTGGTTGAGGAAGACCCCGTTACCAGACGGTAGGTCGACTCCGGATCTTGCCATACAGCGGGGGAGGACCACCGCCACCTCCCGAGCAAAAACTTGCATTGCACTTACGGGACTAATGACCTTAGTAGTTGTCGCGCCCGGAATCACTAACAATCGGTCAATCAATGTGTCTTTTGGCCCTGTAAAGGTTTTTCAACCGATAATAGGATTTTCTGAAAATTTCGGTTTACTATAATACATTAAATATTTATGATCACTTTTATTCATCTTAAACTAGTATGACTAAAAATAACACCTCAAAATAACGCACATGATTTCTCCCAAAATTTTGTTTCATGCAATCCGCAATGCATCTAGGTGGTGTTGGGCAAGAAGGCCGAACATGGTGGGGTCGACGCTGGGGCAGCGTGAGAAACGGCAGCGTCACGGTGCGAGGTATGGCATGGTGGGGCAGGGGTCACGGCGGTGCGTGGCGTGGCGGAGTGTGACATGGCGGGGCGGGACGGGGCGTGGCGTGGCGGGGAGGGGCGTGGCGTGGCGTGGCAGGGGAGCAGGGCAGGGCGGGCGAGGCGGGGCGGGGCGGGGTGGGGAGGGGCGGGGCATGGAGGGGTGGCGCGTGGCGGGGCTGGTGTGGGGTGTGACGGGGCGAGGCGGAGCAAGGTAGGGCGGGGCATACCTACTAAATTTATGAAAATGCGATTTTTGTGAAGTATTAGGAATATAATTCAACTCTGAAAGTTTCTAATGACAACACTTACTTGGCTATCTGGGAGACGCCGCGTTCAGGCACAGGACGCGACGTCTCCCGGTAACCAAGTAAGTACTGACTGGCCGCGCAAGCGTACGCTTTCTAATGACAAATTTAGGCTATACACACTTTTACTTTCTTCATAGCAAATACGTTCCAGAGAGAGTTCGACATATTTGTTAACTCGTTCAACACTGTGGTGAGATGCGTTATAAATATTTTGTCGGAAATTTTATTTCGATTTTATGATAAACAAGCAACTGCGAACTTACACGTAGGCTTCCGCGGCTCGAATTCATGACTTCTAGGCTGTCCGGGTGACGCTGCGAGTGCCACTACCCTGAAGAAGCGTGCGATTTGACAGGCGAAACGTCGGTCTCTCTGCCAACGACGCGGCGTCACCCGGACAGCCTAGAAGTCATCAACTACGAACTTACCCAATGAGTAATATAAAAAATATGATCAATTTTAATTTACATTTGAAGAAAATAATGTAAAAATGGCAGTAATAAAATACGTTTCAATTTAGTACATTAAAATAAGCTGTTTAACGTTAATGTTCAACGTTTAACAAATTTGACTAAAGTGGAAAACATTTAGACGTACAGTCGCTCACAGTTTAAAAGTAAAGATCAATCAGTCTCGTGCAATCGTTCGAAAATTGGCTTATAGGCTACTTAAAAGATTAATAAACGTGTATTGATTTTGAGTACAATACGTTTGTTGAAGATTCCATTCTTGACTCTTTGTCTTAAAAAATAAAATTATTTCTATTAACATGTGCAATTTTCTCCTATCCTTGTGATACGCACGTCATGTTATTGCGTAATCAGTGTGAGAACGTTCCCAATCTGAAACATTTTAGATTGTGGGCAATTAGTTGGCTAATTGTCTTACCTGCAATTGTAGTTACAATCATAACTTTTGAATGCAAATAGAGCTGCATGAAATAATATCACGTTTCTTTCATCCATTCATCACGTCTAGATACCCTGGAATCCTGCCACTGATTAATCTGAGCAGGACGTGCACCAGGTCATACAACATAATCAAAGGGTGACTGAAGAGGGTAGTACCGGTAAAGGTTCTTTTAACAGCTACCTGCAAAAAAAAACAAATAAGGTTGATTTCAAGTAATGTGCGCAATTCAATATACTAATGTGTTCAAGTTAATTATTACATTTATATTACTCTATAATATTTATTACAATATCGCCTATGACGTACTACTCCAATACTTTAAAATTGTCAACTTATTGTTGTGTTGATTGCATTTTGGATTTAAAAATAATGTAATTCCTTGTGTTGAGAGAGAGAACTAAGAAGAAGAGTTTACACACCCTTCACTACCTAGCGTAAAATTCATTTTGATTCATATTCGTCAATGTTTACAAAAAATCTAGAAGATCAAGTACTACTTGTTTTATGGTGATTTGAATTTTAATCTTAGCATTTGCGTATACATGTATCTCTGGTTTTATCTTAGACATACCATATTGAAATTAGAATTCTTCATCGTTTTGCAGAATAAACATTCTAAAAAATGATTTTTTTTAAAAACTGGTTCACTGATTAATCTTACCCTCGCCTCAGAGTCGACTTGCATTTCAAATTGAAATTCGAATGGCCATCCAAATGAGTTATGATTTCAATGAATTATTTTTGCACCTATCCAAATTATCTTATATTTAGTCGTATCCACTTCAGTATCAAGAAACGGTTGGTTGCTACTCGTTGGATGATTGAACCATAGAATGAATATATTGGCCGTAACATTGAAGACATGTCTTATACTGTATCACAGTGCACTTATATATATATATATATAGTCGACGCTTCTCGCTTCCCAATCTCCATTTTTCTCTATCTTTCCAATCTCCTTTCTGTAGTCCTCTTGCAGCCATCGCGTCTTATACATCTTGGACCCAGCTTTTTTGTGGTCGACTTCGTTTTCTTCTCACGGGAGGAATCCATTTCCATGTCAATTTAGGCCATCTTAACTCCTCCATTCTTTCTAGATGACCGTACCAGAGGAGACGTTTGGTTTACATTTTGTTGATAATATTTCTTTTAACGCTCATAATATCCCTTATTTCATCATTCCGTATGTGTTCCAGTTTAGAAATACCACTACTTCTTCTTCAAAAATCAATTTCAAGTGCAAGAAGTCTGTTTCGTTCTCTTTTATTCAGTTTCCACACTTTTGCACCATATGTAGAGCTGAGTAGTAACCAACCACTGAGTAGTAAAGAATATGCTTTGTTTTTGTTTTTTTTTGTTATTTTATCGTTCCATTGAATGGAGTTTAGTTGCCGTATCGCTCTTTTACCTTGTCCAATTTTATTATTAATGGCATCACTGATTTTACCATTAGATGGTAAAGTGACCCCTAAATATTTAAAAGTTGTACAACCTTTATTTTTTCCCGTTTCTATCTCTATATCTTCCAGCTTGTCACCTCCCACTTTCAGATACTCAGTTTTAGACATATTAATCTTTGGACCCCATTTTTTATATTCCTCTTTCAACTTACGTAGCATATAACTCAAGTCATCCATGTCCTCCCGACCACGATGACCTGATTGTCGGCAAATAGTAGGGTCTACATAATTTCACCACTGACTGGAATGCGCATACCACTACATTTCCTCTTCCACTCTCTACGGGCTTCTTCTAAATATATCTTATAAAGTGCCGGTGCAATAGTACATCCCTGTCGAAGGCCCTTCGTAACCAGGAATTCTGGGGAAACTGTAGCTTATTTTGACCATGCTCATACAATTACTGTAAATGTCTTACGGTATTATAAGTTATAGACACTCCATTCTTATATAAACGGGTACACAACATTTTTTGTGGAACAGTGTCGTAATCCTTGTGTAGGTCTACAAAAGCTAAATGAGTTGTTAAATCTCTACCAACTCTCTTTTCAATCAGGTTTTGTAATGTTAATATCCCATCTATACATGAGCGCCCTGGTCTAAATCCATTTTGCTGTTCAGAATCCTTCACTTCCCTCTCTATTCTTTCTTTCAAAATACGGCCATAAAGCCTAGCTAATGACGGCATTACACTGATCACACGATAGTTGGAACAGCCTTTTCTATCGTCTTTCTTATACAGCGAAGTGGTTATTGCAGTTTTCCACTCCCGAGGTACGATTTCAGACACTTGTCATATATCTTGGCCAAGATCTCGTAGGTCATTATTTTGCTTTTTCATTGACTTCAGTATACCCCATGCTTTATTTACTCGTTTCCGAAACATTTCTCTATATCCTCCCCTATATTTTGTCATACCTCATTTTTTGCTGCAGTAACTGCTCTTTGCGAAACATTCCTCCTGTCTAAATATTTGAAGCTCTTCGTCAGATTTTGTAGCAAGCCACTTTTTATATGCCATTTTCTTCTTATGTACTAACTCCTCTACAGTTCTATTCCACCACATTTCTTTTTTCCTATTCTATATATATTGTTGATCTCTTTCCCGTAATATCTGAAAGGCTGATTCGTGTATCTTCTTCTTAACAGCCTCATTCATTTTATTAGCAGAATCATCTGCAACGTCACACAGTTCTGTGGCTAGACTAATTTTATACAGAAAACAAGTAGAGTCGTCTTCATGCCTTTGAAAATTATAGATTATTTTTAAAATATTATTACCACCTTCAATTTTGTAAGCATCTTTTGTACTTTTAAAAGGAATGAAAATTCTGGACACCAGTAAATGCTGATCTGATCCGCACTCAGGGCCTCTGAATACTCTTACATCTTTTATTCAGAGTTTTGGTTTTTGTCTTATTATAATATAATCAATTACAGACATTATTTTCCAAGTTGGTTGTATCGACGTATGCTGATGTATCTGTTTATTCTTGAACCAACTATTCATTATTCTGAGAGTAATCTGTTGGCAAAATTCAATCAATCTCTCTCTATTATTATTTATTATATTTCCCCACATGCTTCCCTACGATAAGATCGGCAATTCTCCATCCATTGCGAGCATTTAAATCACCAACTACTAACATTGATCTTCTGTCACTTACTTTCTCCAATGATTTTGTCAATTCTACATAAAATGCTTCCTTACTTGCAATATCGGCATCATCATTTGGTGCATATGCAACCATAATCGTAACCATAGGTCTTTTAAGCTCCATTTGCACCTTTAAAATTCTAGCCGGTGATATCATTTTTATATCTGTTTTTTATAACTAAAGCAACCCTACCTCGAGCTCTTTCTCCCTTATGCACACCACTATAAATGTGGATGTACACATTCCTTTCTTCCGTACCCTTTCCCTTCTTTTTAGTTTCTGTGCGTACTACTATGTTCATATCATGCTTTTGGATTTCTATAAATGCCTCCTCAGTTTTTGTGGCAATTTTCTGAACGTTTCACGTACCGATATTGAAAGTTCGAATCCGCACGTGTTGTCGTCTTGATGATCCATCCTGCTTCGAGGCTTGGTCTGGAAGTATTGCAATTTCTGTACTTTTAATTTTATGAAATCATTATACACGTTTGGTGAAATATTAAGTCCCAAATGAGGATGATTTTCCATACATTTTGGTGTTATTTTGTAAGAAAAGATTCAATAAATCATAAGTTCCACCTGTACTAAAGACAATGAACAATTCTGTCTGAAGAATCCTGTCCCAATAGCCAGCTGATTTATATCTAGCCTTCTGTACCTAATATCGATTCGGTGATTGGAAATTTGTGTAATTCTTCAAAATTAGAAGATGGTGGATCCAGACTTAAAAGAGTAAAATCAGTTTTTTGACACCAATGTTTTTCATATAATCTTATTTTTGCGACCTTGATGTGTAATTAATTACATCGAAATTTCAGTACTCGTTTGGGAAATATAACATGAAAAACAATTCATATATTAACATCTATATTTTAAGAAGGCCTCATTTTACAGACTTTTTTTTTAATATCCAAACACGAACACTTCTTAAGGAGACATTGCACAACAATCGATGAGCTCAATCGAAGCCCCTCAGTAGAATGTTGTTCACTTTTGTTTATTGAGATAAGTGTCACAGGTGCTCCCCATAACCATTTTAAAGTAATCGTTTTGTTGTCATTTATGTACAAAGCTGAGTAGTAAATACTGAAATACCTTCTGGTATACGGTAATCTGCTGATTATAACAAATAGATTGCCGAAGGTTTTCGTAGGGAAACATATAGCTGAGCATCAAAGTACTACAATTAGGTACTAAATTGGGACTTCATCTATTTTTCAGGAATACTGAAAATATGTTCTACCTACAAAAAGTGAATTGCGGTTAAACATCATCACAGTTATACGTAGTACATTATAGTTATACGGAGTAATGTATTTAGTACAAGATAAATTATATAATGCTGCAGAAAATCAGTATCGAGATTCAAAGGAAATATTTGTTTTGGGTTTACCCAAAACAGTATTTCTCTTCAAAATGTCCAGACTGACGTGTGTCCGTCCGTGTGTTTCTGAACACACTACCGACTAAACTATTCATAGATTTTTTTCCAAAAACTAATATTCTCCAATCGATCTGGCCCGACTCTAAACCCTACGAACTGAAGACGAATTCTTTGATTTTTTGGGGTCATCTAGTCTTTGGGACGATTGTAATGTTTTTCCAAAAAATCTTCCAAACTTCCGTTCATATTTCTTGATAGAATAGAGCAACATACACTTACAAAGGTGTCCTATTTTATGGTTACCTCTGAATTTCCAAAAGCTACAAAGGTTTAAATTCTTTACCCCCTCATACAAATACATTATTGAAGGTAGAGATTTTTCATTCAAATTATTTTTTTCCTTAACTAGTTTGTTAATTAAAGATTAGTACATTTTTTTAAACATTAGTAGTTTTGGCGGAAATTTTAGTGCAATGAGGTTCCTTTAAAAATAAGATTTACTCTAAAACGGCTTCATTTTTTTCTTTAAACTTTGTTTTCGAGTAGACTGAAATATAGTTTTTAAAATATGTATCAAGTAAGTAATATTTACGTTATATGCTTATTTTAATAATTTATTTCTTTTGTGAGTTCAAGTGCTTCAAATCATTTCTTACAACGTTTCTCATTTTCTGTTTCATGACATTTTTTTCAAAAACACATTGCATTTAGAATCACTTGCTACTTTTTTAAGTCATTTTAAAAGTAATATTTCCATTCTAGTAATAGGGACCGACAAATTGAGAAAATGTAAAAAAAGTGTTTTTGATAAAACAATTTACTTGACAATTTCCTGAATATACTTGACAGAAAAATATACAATTGTGTAACCTGACGTATGCTGTAAATATTATGTTGTACAATATTTTCTGTAGAGTTTGTTAATATTCAGAAAATTATTCATTAATGAGTGCGATGATCGCATTTTATGTTGAAAAATAACTTTATTTGAAATGTTGCTATGGAAACGACTGGTGACAAAGTAATTAAAATACATAGATTAAATGCTGCGACGAACATTAAATGCCGCGTATGCATAAAAAAGATCAATTTTAGTTATATCATTAGTTTTATCAAATTATTGTGTTATATAACAGTAACAAGTTTATAAATATTCCTGTTGGGAGAGTTGGCCACGAGAAACTGGGATGAGGGGATGTCAGGACAATCAAGTGGATACTAAGGCTGCGAGTTTGAACGTCTTGAATGTGTTAATTTGAGTTTGAGGCATGAAGGGCATTTCAAATCCCTTGTATATTTCACCTATATCACAGAACTTCCAAAATCTCTTGACCTAACAAGCTAGTGCATACAGTGTTTGTGTGTGTATTTTAGGAAGTGGATCCTTGCGCCAAAACAATGTTACAAGCAGCAGGGTGGAGCCAATGGAACCCACGGGCGAAATGTGTATTGAGGCAGGGAGAGATAGGCTTACGCGATGTTGGGCGGGCGTGAAGGTGTTCTTCTCTGGGAATGTCCCCAGAGGAGAGGTAGACACCGCGCGACGACCTGGTAGGTTTTTAGGTGGCAATAGATGGCAGCTAGGACAATGGGAAAAAATAGGAGAGCTAGCACAGACTGAGAATAGGAAACTAATACGAGGAAGTCAGTGTCATTTGTAGCATCTCTAATTATACACTATGTGATCAAAAGTAGGACCTCCCGGTCAGAGGCACTTCAATGACAACAGTTAATGCCCTGAGCTACGTACGCCGGTAAAGGAGGGAAATGTTGGGCCGGGATATGAGACGGTGGAAAGGCAAAGCGTTTGACGAGAACGTATTCGCCTTTTTGTATCATTAGGAACGGTAGAGACAAATGTTGGCCAAATTATGAGCTGGGTAATCAGATTTTATGATGCAGCTATGCCGCGAAGAAGAACCAACCACTGATGTTTGCTTGTTTATTAATGGAACGAAGATGTAGCTCAAAAGTGTGGACACTGCCTCCGAGCCAAGAGACCCAAGCTATGGTGCACCAGTTTGGGAAGGCGCTTTGAAAATTTAAAAAAACATAAAGAAGCTTCAGAGATGTCATAGACTAATTAATATAAATGTTTACAAACCCACAGGACTATTTCATACGATGCTTTTTGTATTATACGAGGGTTGGGGCAACCATTTGTTTTGTGAGTATACGAGCACGGGTGGAAATGTGAAATACACTCATAAAAGGAAAAGGCATGAACTGCACTATGTGATCAAAAGTATCCGGACATATCCAAAATGGTGTTATGGTGTGGCCGTGTTTTTTATAGAGAGGGTTTGCGCCCCTCGTTGTTTTGTGTGGCACTATCATGGCACAGGCCTACTTTGATGTTTTAAATACCTTCTTGCTTCCCACTGTTGAGCAATTCGGGGATGGCGATTGCATCTTTCAACACGACCGAGCACCTGTTCATACTGCACTGCCTGTGGCCGAGCGGTTGCAGGACAATAACATCCCTGTAATGGACCGGCCTGCGCAGAGTCCTGTCTTGAACCCTATCGAACAACTTTGGGATGTTTTGGAACACCGACTTCGTGCCAGGCCTCACCGACCTACATCGATACCTCGCCTCAATGCAGCACTCCGTGAAGAATGGGCGGCCATTCCCCAAGAAACCTTCCAGCATCTAATTGCAAGTATGCCAGCGAGAGTGGAAGCTGTCATCAAGGCTAAGGGTTGGCCAACACCCTATTGAATTCCAGCATTACTGATAGCGGGGATAGCATTAGGGAGGGCGCCACGAACTGGTAGTTATTTTCATCCACGTGTCCGAATACTTTTGATCACACAGTGTATTTGGAGGTACGACATGTTTTGGGGCGTTTTATTTGTACCATGCTTCAAATAAAGTTCCTGTATCAACTGATGCCACTCTGACTGAAAAGTTTGTAGGATTCGAATCCCTACGGTCGCAGGATTTTGGTCACTAGCTAGATAGCTAGGTCGAGTTCAGCTGTAGTCTGGAGGTAAATAACAGCGGCCGGCGGCTCCGTTCGGTAGTTTTCCGAGGTTTCTTCGATCTATACTAGGACAATGCCGGAGCGTGGGAAGGTCTTTTTTCAATTTTGGATTGACGAACATATTGGAAATAACAAACATATTTAATTTTGATATAAATGTATATTTATATCGATTTATAATGATTTATTACTTAAAATAAATCTTTCCAACTTTTCTTCGGGTTCACACACAGTTTCACTACTCTTCCTCCTTGTTATGTTTCCTTCATACACTATGGTATAGAATTGGAATCATTCAATAATACAATTACAAATTCTCGGTCATTAAATTCGTGTTCAAGTTTTTTTGAACTGTAATTCTGCACACACATTAGAATTAAAGTTGACTAGAACTTCTCAAAGATTGTTAAGATTAAAGATGCAGAGAAGATACACAATTTTGTACCTGAAGATCAATATATCTGCATGGATGTCAAGCTGTTGTTATATGTCACACACAACTATCAAATTAGAAACTATTAAGCTGAAACTTGGTAAATACGTCAGAATTAAGCACTAGGTGCACCGTTCCGGAGATATTCTAGGTTTTACATTAAGAAACTGACATTTTCTATTTTTTTCTGGAAAATGGCTGAACATTTTGTCTTTATTTTTTTCAAAACGGAGCAAAGGGCATTTATAAGAAGCTCACAGTGCAAACTTTATTAAAACACTTGGCATTTAGGATAAGGCAAACATTTGTGAATTTAAAACATAAAGGGATTTCGTTCAGAAAAAAGTTGAAGCTCAATGACACTTCCCTTAAATGAAAGGAAGGAGCTCCAAATGTTTTATCGTCTGCAATTTTAAACCAGTTTTATACTACAAATACTGAAATTCAATAAATTGGTAAAATTAATAGAATAAACGCTTATCTGACTTCATTTATTCACAGCGTCGTTTGGTTCAAAACTTCAAGGATTTGGTTTACTGTTAGCAAGTGTGGTTGTGAATGCGTTAGCGAATCGAAGATGGAAAATATTTCAAGTTCGAAGATCGAGTGTTTCGAATGCAAAGGTCAGCAATGCCGCAGCGCAGTGCCCAGCAATAGCCTAGTCTAGTGCACTTTCACAACCGGTTTTGAGGAGGAACTAATCAGCTATTCGCTTATTGTCCACTGGCGACAAAAAATTATTTTGATTTAAAATCGTGTGGGTTTTAATCTACACATTCATGCTTACAGATGTCTTTACTTCTATAATTTTTGTGAGCTTTTGTTGAGTTTTTGAAACACAGACATATCTCGGTTGAAGTATATTTGACGGGTATTTTCAGGAATCTGGCTAATTCTCGAATTAGTTAATGTACACCTTATACAATATGGGAGAATAAAACCCGAAGTAAGAACAGCTTTGAAAGAGACTCAGAAGTTTAGGTGGATGATGTTCACTTTAGCCAACTGAAGGGGGCTATGGTCCGTGAAGAACGTTATGGTGACGGTACGTTTTTTGTGACCTTTACTCAATAAAATTCCTGATAGAATACTCTTTAAGATTTAATACGATAAAATGTACATGATAGAAATGTTTTTGGGTGGGCACAACAAAGTTAAATCTGTACTTCGGAGACAATCGGCAGACTGAATTAGCTCAGGGCCAGCATAACCGTTGTGTCGGCAGCGACTCTGACAGAATGGTCTTAGGTTTCGAGTCCCGCGGCGGAATTTCGACACTAGCTAGACTCTAGGACTTTAGGACGTATTCAGCCGCTATCTGTAGGAGAATTCTAGCGGTAAACTGTTCTCTTAAGTACTTTTCCGTTAATATTATGAATACCAGGAGAATGCCGAAGCAATACCCTAACAAACAGCGGGCGACCTCTTCCTTGTTCTATCATTTTCTTGTACACTTACACGTCCGGTTACTAGTAGGAGCTTAGAGCTTCTCACGGCTAGGGCTGTACCCGCTGGGTGGAGATACTTGAGAGGGCAATTCCACGATCCGCAAGCTGACATGAAGATCGGTGAACGATCTCAACATTCAGCGGAAGAGAATCACAGCTACCTCACGAGAAAATCATTCAGTACATTAACGTAACTATTGACTACAGAAGTTGACGTTCCCGGTAATATCAATTACTCAAACGGGGGTAAACGGCAGTCTGTTTACATTTATATACTTCTTCTCGAGCGCAATTTAAATAATATCGCTGCTTCTAAATTTGTTATAGTATTTTTACAAACAATCCTGAATATCTGCAAAAATGCAATGAAACTGGAACAAGTGTGTTACAATATTTATGTACCTACTTTAGCTAAAATTGACAGCGCTCTTTAGTTCCGTTGTGCTAAATTATTTGGATCGCATTTATTGAAAATTAGTCACAATATTAATTCACATTTCATTAAAATTGCATTTAACAACTGATGCCGAAACAGCGTTATTAGATTAATAAGAGTTGTAGAAATAAGAAGTAGTGTACGCGAAGGAAACAGTATAAATATTGGAAGCTTGGAACATGTTTGTATAAAAGGCATGGACAATTCCATTCAGAGAGAGAGAGAGGGAGAGACAGGGAGAGAGAGAGAGAGAGAGGGAGAGACAGGGAGAGAGAGAGAGGGAGAGACAGGGAGAGAGAGAGAGGGAGAGACAGGGAGAGAGAGAGAGAGAGAGAGAGAGAGAGAGAGAGAGAGTGAAGAGTTGGGGGCGAAATAAAGAAAGGAAAATAAGTGTGTGCGGTTGAGAAAAAGGGAAGGCCATGGGGAAGAGGAATTTGTGAGCGTTTAGCAGCCATTTAGCACTAGGTGGGAACCACGCCCTGGAACCGAACCGAGCGGAGCGGGCCGGGCCGGGCCGGGCCGGGCAGGGCAGAGTCGGGGCGGATGGGCGGGCGCCGGGCATTGAGCGCTCGCTGGGCGGGAGGACACGCCTGTGCCCCACCCCCAGCCCCACGCCCTACCCCCTTCGATCGGCCTCGCTACACGGCAGAGGGCGACCGGGGGTGGAGCGGTCACACTGCTCGCCTACCAACGCGGGGGGGGGGGGGGGGAGGGGGGCTAGGGTCGATCACCGTCCGATTCGAGGGGAAGAGGGGCTTCCTCGGGCTTCTCCGGTTTCCTCTCCCTCTCGTTCCACCAACTTCTTCTTCGCCAACGTCATGCTCGTTACTCGCATTATCATAATCATCATCATCATCATCATCATCATCAAAATTATACCCCATCTCCACGCCTTTCCGGGCATATGTTGAGATTTCTGGCCTCAGAACTACTGTTGTTGGAGCTCGAAATTCACGCCATAAGTTCAATAAAACCTGTATGGGATCTATTCTTGCTTCACATCTTACTGAGACCAGTAATTAGGCGCAACAGCTCTTTACTAGCCAAGGTCTACCAGCGGCGACCCGGCCATGGGTTAAGGTGTACGTGTGGTTAGCACATAGCCATCCCTTCGTCATATCCTGGTCTTCTCAACCTGAGAAGTGAACTTTCTCATCGTCACACAGCAACAGATACTGGGACATTGCAAGAAAATGTACAATTAATTTTTGCCTTGACCGGGAATCGAACGCGGGTTGCGCCGTGGAAAGCGAGCACGCTAACGGGCCACCGCGATCCTTTACTGAGACAAGTAATCAGCCAAAATGGCAAATTTGAGTATATTAACAATTATACAGACTTAAGAATTCTACTGATATAATATTCGCCTTTCGGACTCAAATGCTACTTTCCTTAATATTCATATTCGTCATTATATTCATTTTCGAAAAAAAAATAATATTTGTCGTTCTCATAGATAATTTCGTGTTAATACAGTTTCGTGATATTTATTTTTCCTAATAAAACGTTTTAGAGTAAAAGTTTAATTTAGAGAAATTAAAAAAATTTGGGAATTTAAATGCAGAAATGCATATTGTTCTATAGATAATGCTTTTGCAAACTTTTTGAAAAGGGATGAAACTTAATGTCTAATATGTTCTGATGATTTTTACTTCTTTTAGGGAAGTTTCACTTCAGAATTATTCTTTGAAATAATAAAAAATTGACAAAAACAGCAACTAATGTATGCATTCTCCGATCACTGCACAGAATTATTACTATAGAACTAATCTTGAAACTCTGAGCACTGTTAAAACTGGGCACGGAACTTGGCATTTTTCATCAACATGCATGACTCCAACAGGAATAAGTTTGGAAAGTATTCGTGTCTTACGAATACATAACAGTTTCTCCCGCTCTTCACTACAGAAAAAATCTGTAATTTTTATCACTTGTTTACCCAACTTCTTACCCTTTTGTGTTTAAGAATGCAGTTATTGATGAATAGAAGTTCATACTAGAAATGTACTTATAAACACGAAATTTGCTATTTTAAAAAGAAAAGAAAACCCACAAAGAAATTGAAACTAAACTAAATGCACTTTAATAGAAGATTATGTTTACAATTTTATTCTATTGTTCTCCTGTAAACATATTTAGTGTTGCTAATTTTTGTGTATTATCCCTTTTAAAATTAATGTTTCAATGTACTTCATTTAAATTTTAATTAGTTATGAAACTTTGAGATCACAAACATTATGTAGGTAAAACATTAAATTATTAACAACATATGATTTAGTTACAATGAAATAACTTGTTTCATTGACATTTTTTAAGTTATATTGTGCCTCAATATTATCAATATAACTTCTGAACTCAACTGGGATAAGACTCGACTAACCATAGAGCATTATTTTTTCTCTAATAACGCCTTCGATTTGCTTCTGACAATTCAACATTCATAAGTTGGATATGAAATTCCATGTAGGATACCATCTCCACTTTCAAAATTGTGCATATTTGCGCTTTCTCCAAATCGCCCGCTGTGGTTAAGCGCATTTCTACTTTTGGACGGATTCCGATTGCTTCCCGCCGTGCCGTCAACGTTTTGTAAGCCTTTTGCCTGCCGCCCCCGAAAGGTGTAGTTCCATTGTATCCCGCGCAAGTAGAAGCATAGAAGAAACCGGTGTACTGTAATTTCTGCATACTGCTTTGAATTTGTTAGTTTTGCTAACAAATGTTGTTGTTAACAAGAGATCCTTTAACATTGTTCATTTTATATTACTCATGTATTGTGATGGTCAGATACAGTAAGGAAAGCATGTTACTTTGGAATTGAACTGTGTTGAATATTCTTAATTTATTGAAACTAATTTCTACGTAACCGTGGACGGCTCCAAGGAAGAAGGACAACTGGGCCACAGACGTCCCTTAGTATATGAATAATTAAAATATATTTTAGTCAGATTAGATGCACAGTTCCGAAGATTCCCCTGTGTTCGATTTTTTTCTATCGACTAGTGCAAAAACATTGCGTTTCTCGTGAATGGAAAGTTAACCAAATTGTTTCTTACCCCCCCTCTCAACCCCCCCTCTCAAAGCACCGGCCTAATTACTATCGGGCTACGCCTTCTTAGGTAGCCAAAAGTGAAAGCAGATTAACTAGGAAGCGAGTGTGCCGTTTGCAGTTTTGATGGTATAACGGTTAGCGTATCAGATTGTTATTCCCAAGGAAGCGGTTTAAAACCCGATCAAAGTCGTAAATTTCAAGGGTGTAAAATTCTTCGTTCACCTTTCTTCGGAGGCGGCTGTTCCATGTTATAGATTCACTGCATGTAAAAGATCCTCAAGCCTAAAAGAAGCCTTGAGATGAATTCAAATAGCCTGTTTCGTCGTGATACCGTCTTTCTTCGTTAGATCGTGAAAGAATCTTAGCGAAATTTGCATGGTGAGGCGAAGAGCAGATCTGATATCCTGAGCCTTGCCACGTAAAATAAGGCATCGTAGATTAATTTACGGATGTGAGGGAAACCTGACCTAGGGATGCGCCCGCCCGATTACCTCTACTTCTAAAGCCTTCGCCGATTGGGGGTGGAGAGTTTCATAGAGGAGACCTTCCTCCTTTCCGCGTCTTAACGTGCGTCCGTGACATCCTGACAGATTACCACTACCACCAGCTCTATTCCATTCAACTCCCCCCCACTTAAGTACGTTGTCTCATTTGTTTCGTCCCGTCTCGCCCAGACTCATCTCGTCCCTTATTCCGTCCTGTCCCGCCCAGAAGCGTCCTATCCAAACCTATCCCGACCCTCATCGTCTCGTCCCGCTGCCTGTCCCACCCTGTCCCACCTTACAGCGTCGTGTCCTATTTTGTTCGCCATCTGCCCATTCCGTCCCCATAGGCTGCTTACCCGCTCCGCCGCGTCCAGTCGCCGCTACCTCCACCGCCGCCGCGTTTCCCGGCGGCCGCGCGTGGCGATGGAGAGGCCCACTTTTCGGTCCATTAAGAGAGCCAGCGGCCGACGTAGTAACTCGGGCCGGCGTACACTCGTTAATCACAGCGCGCGAAGCCGCCGCCCCCCCCCCCCCCCCGCACCGCCCGACACCACGCGGCGCCTCCCTCTCCACGGCCGCCGCCGCCGCCGCCGCGCCGCCCGTTTTTACGTGACTGAGAGTGGGAGGCGGCGGCGGCGGTGGAGGGGTAGGGATGGGGGTGGCGCCGTGATTCTGCAAAGCCGCGCGCGTCCGCCTCTCCCCGCGCGAAAACAAAAATGGTTTCACTGGGTCAAGCGCACCCGCCCCCGCCGCCGTCCCCGCCGCCGCCCCCGCCGCCGCCCAGCCACTCAGGGAGGCCATCGCCCGGGCGCCGCCGCACTCTCATCACATGAGCTTTAAAGGTACAGCGTTAAAGAATATTTAAACGCGGAGCTGTTTTCAACCCTTTGGCGGCGCCTGCGCTGCTCCCCCTGTGCACGCGCTGGCCGAGCTGCTCTCGGCCGAATATCGCAAAATGTGACGGAAGATGATAGTGTTCAAGAAAAGTGATAAATCTCAAAAATAGTTTTGTAGTTAAGTGAAGTAATGTATGTAGAAGATAATATATTTTAATTACTAGAAAACATTTAAGAAATAAAATAACCGAACCTAAAGTTAAAAGAACATATTGTCTCCGGGAAGAAATCGGTTTCGTTCTAATTAACGGCGCTCTCCTGCAAAATTAGAATTTTTAAGATGTGTCACGTTTATTGTGCGGCGATCGATATATCGCGTCGACATTTGGCTTGAATAACAGAAATATTAAGCCAGACTTCATTAAAACTCTGTAGGGTGATCAAATAAAAATATGTATAATATTGAGAGTCCTGAATCTCAGTTTCCAAGGTTGAACAAACATTTAGCACGTGAAAATTACTTCATATTTTGAAGGAATACGATTGTTTGCATTGATGAAGTATGTAATTGATCGCCAAGTTGTGTTGTTGATAGCATAATCTTAACGTTTAACTTCTTAGAATTGAATTTTTTGAGCTAGCTACTTTACAGAAAAATAGCAGAAAGTAAGAGCAGATTATCAGAATTTTTTTTTTAAAGAACAAGTTGTATAATATTTGCTGATCATGATATTGGAATGACTGGTATTGCAATGTCTATTGTATTTAAATTGTTTTAAGTGTGTGCGTGTTTGATGTCTCAAATTGGCTAATGATTTGCAATCACTTTACAGAAAATACCCAAACAAATTTATTTCATTATCACTTTTTGCATACGTACATTTTATAATTACGTTTCAAAGGTGTTATTCAATAGTAATTAACACAATGTTGATTCAATAAACGACTTTGCAGTTCAGCTATAATTTTAAGTTAAAACTTCTATTAGTATTTTAAAAATCATTTTCCAAAGAAATTTGCATGGTGTGTTTTCGGGGCTCAGTTCTCAGACTGTTTGATATGCATATTTCCTTGATTACAAAATACAAAATGTACTTACATTACTACATCGTGGGGTAAATAGAACTTTGCGGGTACACGATAACCTCCGTGTTTGTTAGTCACCACTCTCATATTTACTGTTGAGAGTCTGATGTATTCATCAAAGAAAACGAACTATTGATATATCGATTTCATTGTCAATGTTTGCATTTATTGATTAAATTACTTTCGTATCACAGATAGCCAGTTGAATAATAAATAAAGTGAGACTGGATTCATAACTAAGATTACGGTAAGTCATGAGCTGTTGCAGTAGGTGGGTGTTAATAGTCGTTTCATTATGAATCATTCCTTCTTGGTTGGCAGAATGTACGTTCTCTTAACTGCAAATACATACGACCTTACTAATTGTACTATTAAACTATTTTCTGAAAGTTCATACGAAATCTGCAAGTTAATTGCGAAACAATCGATGAATCTTATCTTAATTCAGAAGTTGATATAATTTTCATTAGCATACTTGATTTTTCAAAACCAAAAAGCTTCATGCGATCTGACAATAAAGTGAATGAAATTTTGTTTTGTTGACGTACTTGTAGTTGTCTTGTCCATTTTGTCTCAAACATTGATATTGTTCTGCTTTTCATCAAAACCTTTTTGTATCTATTGTGAACCTTCATAAGTATGTTTCTATTCCTAGTTCCATGTCTTGCTACTAGAAAGCTCTGAAAGAGGTGCAGCCGTCCATCTGGTAGAGGGGGGCTAGTTCTGAGGGAGGTATGATGTAAGGGGTATCGCCAAACAAGCAGAGAAAGTGCAAAAGCTGTGGGGGGACGACCAACCAGGAGCAGAATAGAAGAGCGAAAGATCCTGTTTATGATGGAATGAAGGAGAAAATCTATCTTTAAGGATCTCAAAATAAACTTCAGAATTTCGCCGTTCTAGAAATTTTGTGTTGGCTGGTATCAATACGATTTTATGGTAATTATAGAGACCGAAGACAGCCATTGTCTTGGAAATGCGCATGAGAGGAAAAGTAAAATTTGTGGTATCAAACTGCAAGTTTTTTAACCAGTTCAAACTTTTATCACGTATAACTGACTTACAGTAAATATGTACATGTTCATACAGAATCTGTAGATACATTTTTTAGAGGAGTAATGTGTGTTTTAAATCTAATTAATTTGCGCCTAAAGATTTTTTAACTCGTACAAATTTTACTTTCTCGCTTACACATGCACAGGATTTTTGAATAGAAAACTTGCACGGGATACTCTAACAGGATTTTTGTTAGGATATCTAGATATTACTTTCTCGACTATGTAATGATGTAGGAAACGGGGATTTTTGACAGAAAAACGCGTACGGTTCTTCCCTGGTAGCGGAAAAGTGAATAATTATTGTTCCTAAACGTATTAAATTTCTTTCCCTAACACACTACATTGTCAGAAGCTCCGTTTTCTCGATCCTTGTTACCGAAAAAAACGGTTTACGATAAAACGCCCGCCCGTCTGTTTCCTTGTGAATAACGCTAGCGGCTAGGCTGGCGGCAGGGTTTTCACCAAAATTCATATTTTTCAATCAATCTAGATGATGTCCTGGCCCTGAAATTTAAAACAGATAATTCTGTTTTTGAGAGTTTTTAATATGTGGCCTAAACGACACTTTCAAACGTTTCTCAAAAATGGCTCCAAGTTTTTCAAAAATTTTCGCTCAGGTACAGCAAAATACGTTTATTAGAATAGCCGTTTTTATGAAAGTAAGATTATATGAAGTTCCATTTTTGTTTAATTCTTTTAATGTCCGAAAATCACAAAAGTTCAAAATTTTTTCGGCGTCTTCCTGCATGTAAACATGAAGATTGAGATTTTGTCTTAACAAAGTGCTTAAATGAGATCAAAAACAATTTTTTCGCAGTATAAGTAGTTTTTGAGGAATTCTGCATGAAATGTAGGCATTTTAAAAATAGTTTTTTTTTAAAAAACGGCTCCAAAGTTTTACACGGATAAAAGTATTGGAATCACTTCAACACAATTTCAAATTTCAGTCCTAATATCCGTGTTTAAGGTTGTCTTGCTGTAACTTTGCACACATGTCATATTAACGTGTGTATGGATAGAAGAATCTTTCCATTCATTCTTGTGGATGAATGAATGGAAAGATTCTCATGCACAACTCTTGCCAGATTCGAAACTTTCGATCTGAATCTTATTAAATAAGTCAGGAGTAAGATGTAGTTGAACTGTTCCGTAGATAATTAATATATTTTACTTTTTTACATGAAATCCCTGACAATTTTGTCAATGTTGAAAATGTTTCTTGACTATTTTGCTCGAATAGACGAAAATGTATTTTTAAGTATGGTAGTTCAGATTTTCATTACAACTTCTGACGTTCTGAAAATTGGAAATATCTTCATACTAGCGGAAGTACCCTGCGTTGCCGGAGGTAAGGTATCATAGGTGTTACCACGAGTGCTTTGGCAATAAATTCCCGACTCGCGAAGCGAGTAGGGGATTTATCTGAGAATTTCCAAAGCACAAGTGGAATTTAATAGGCTATTCCACGAGTGAAATTATGTCCAACAGAGTTTCAAAATGCCAAATATTGAAAATAACCAAAAGCGTGTGTTGAAATCAGAGGTTATGTTATAGTACCATACACTGTTTATTGGACATCGACATAGCGATCGATGTACATCGCCTCCTAAGATAGATGAGTCACAGTTTATGATTGGCCAGGAGGTAGAAGCGGTAAGAAAAATCGGATAGAAGAGTGATAAACTGTTTGAGGTACATCGCTCTGATTGGGGCATTTTGTATGTATAGTAAAACACTAGTAGTTTTAATTTCACGAGTGAAATAGACATATTAATTTATTAGGCAGGAAGAGGAATTCCATCTATTCCCAACTTGTGACGGAGCCTCCTTCTATCTATATCGCTCATCTGCCCTACCCCACCCCTCTCTGTCTTTTCCCATCTGGAAATACCTGGTCTTCCGTACTCACTTAAATACTTTCACACAAAATATATTTATGTTCTTTTCTTATTGCGGTTCCCGGCCCCAACCTTCATTCACTTTTTAACTGAAAAGAGTAAGCAAATCTCAACTAAACAAAATAAAATACATTAACTAACGTATATTCTTTTTGTGGAATGGTATATATTATTTCAATACTTGCAATCAATTGTCACACTGTAAAATTTGCTCTTTTTCATATTTTTTTCTTTACATGTATTTATAAAGAAATGATCGAAATTGATCTTTCTGCTGCAATTCACGGCTAAATATTATTGAATTAATTTTAATTGAATTTGAGTAGGCGTTTTACGGTCCTTGATAAATAGTGGCTGACGGAATGAAGCCTTTAAACACTTAGACTTACATAGTTATAATATCTCCAAAAATTCGAGATCACAATGGATCCCGGTTAGACAAAAGTTTTCCTATTATCAAAAATATTATTTTTTGTTCTGTTTTCGACAAGCTTGAAAACCAGCGTTGACGAACATTTGGTTAATATATTAATGTTTGTGGCTATAAATCATAGCCTATAGTACTCCTGACCTTAAAAGGAAGCTTGCATAAAAGTTCTACTGGAAGTGGTCCAGTATATTCGTATATTATCGCGCTGTAACGCAAGGCTCTTCTGTCTTTATGTTTGTATATATAATTACTTAATACAATTGTATAACTAATTGAAAGAACGTTTATCTGTCGTCATTTGTTCATTATTTTGCGTCGTCATTTTGTTCTGTTCAGACCTTCTTCAAGAAGGTCGTACTCTAGTTTAAATGTGAAGATTTAGTGTTTTTAATTGCATTGATTAGTGAGTGTACATAAACGCTGCGTTCAGCCATCATTTGAAACAAGTCATTTTTTAAAATAAATTCAATTATTTCAGAGATCATAAGTCAAGCATTCCGTTTCTAAATTAGGGAGGTGGATAGCAGGAGTTTCTTCCCACCAAAATTCATGTCATGATCTAAGTAAATATAAAATATTTATATTTCATTTCCAGAAACATGTTCACGGTGACTAGGGTTTATGTTGTTTCAGAATTTTAAACCTCCTTTATTTCATTAGTTTTACTGCAAAACGACGGGGAGTATCTACTTTCTTTACAGTGTATATATTGTGATTTTTCTCTAATGACTTTTCTACAGTTATTCCTTTTGTGAGATACAATGGAAAGAGTCCAGCTAGTTCAAATAATTACTAGTTTGTCCTACACCTCCAGTATTAAAGCAAGTGATTTCTTTCTCAATGCAATTTAGCCCTTAGACAATGGGGTTATGCAAACTACGATCAACAAAAAGGTTAAAACTTCAGCAATGGCGCGATTTGGAAACATTGCGTCTCAACTTTCGAAGACACTTTTCAACCATATTAATTCTTGAGGCTTGAAAGTTTTCTGCACAACTTCATTGAATTGTAGATATTTAAATGTTGCCATTCTGTTATTTTTAATGTGAGTAATGGTTGAGTAATAACGTTAAGAGGAGGAACATTTTCGATTATCGCCCATTTCCACTAGTTTCATTTTTTCTGGAATAGACCAAAGTTATAAAACTGGCACAGGTTCCATTTTTGGTAAAATATGATTATATTAAATTTTGAAAATTGCATAATAACAATAAAAATTTTAACGTTGATGATACATGTTTTCCCTTAATGAAATCCTTTGTCAAAAGCATATATTTAATAAGGTCATGTACAATATTTTGAAAAAGAACGAAAAGTTTTCTGGCAATTTTGGCTTGAATTAGGGGCAACTTATTTTTTTCTCAAAAAACGGCGCCAAAATTTTCTTCAGTTTTTTATTGTATAGAGTAAAGTAGTTTTATGAAAATGGCACAAGTATTTTCAATGAACACGTATTATTTTAAAAAATCACAAAATTTTTCCATTAATGCGAGAAAGTATGTGCCATTTGAGCAGCACTGGTTCTTAATTGTTTCTGGAATAGTGAAAAATTAGTGTATTTATAATAATGGCCTAGAACCGATTTTCGTTCAACTCTGAATTTTCGAAAATTGTGAACGTTACAAATAATGCGAGAAAGTTATGCTTTTGTGGCACAACTACATTCTCTTCTGTTCCATGGTTTTTGAGCTCTTGGGCTGACATTTGGTAAAATTCGGGCGGTGCCGGACCAGTTTCGTCGGACGCCAAACGATAACGCCTTATAGAACTATACAGCTGTACGCACGCTGTGATACGAATATTTCATAAAAATTTATGTTTTCATCAGTGGTTTCTAAGACTACAGAATTTTACAGAGTTTTGATTTTTATAGATTTAATAGTAATAAATGATAAGTAATAAAATTATGTCTGGTTAAAATTGGGAGGGAGGGATTTTTATTTTATATGTAGCAGTAGCTTCAATTTTGTATATAATTATGTACAGCTGAAGTGATTGCAATTTTTCTTCTGAAAATGTTAATTTTACTTTAATATTATTTGTTGAACAATCCAGTTTGAAATAATTTGAACATTCGACTTCTTTTAATCTTCGTAAACTATTTCGGATGTAAATATTTAGGAGTTCTATTTGTGACTCTTTTCTAATTGACCTTTTAAATATAATATGTAATTTTAGAACAGGCCTAAAAATGTATTTTGCACGGTTTGCAAAAATTGTGAACGTAGGTTTTTTATTCCTACATTTAGTGCCACTTTTTCACTATTTAATTGCTGGACAAAAATGCTACGATACCCATCAGCTTCATGCTTCGAAAGGTTAAAGTCTGCGCAAATATGGGGATGACTCTACCAGCACATTCGGAAGCAAACTTGCACAATATCTGCGTAGTTTTTAGATATATTTAGCAGATATTCATGAAAGTTAGATGAATAATTTCAACAGTGATGTAATTCTAAGCACACTATTGCTCGCTCGTAAATGCTTGCAAGAATCTTAGAGGTCCTAAAATGGTTAATTTTCATAGCTTTTAATAATGAATATTTAGTTATAAAACTATTTTCTAGACACCTGAAAGTCTAATATAAAAAAAAATACAATAATTGATCTCGTTATTTTCACTTCCATACTTACTACTTTTTCAGGCATTAGACTTTTGGCCCATTCTGTGCCAATGCTAACGCTGTGTGTATTGTGTTGAATGTCGAATTTAGTATGCTCCTATCATGTAACATACTCGATGCTTTGCTTTTGGCCTAGGATAAGTAACGCTAGATCATTATATTATTTGTAGTGATTTGATATTTTCAGGAATCATTAGCTTTCGATAATGATTCAAAATATATTATCTATGAAAAATGGTGTTACAAAGCAAGAAGAATTTCACTGTAAATATTTTGATGTATTATCAAATTATCTCCAGTCTCGGAAGCCAGACTGATGTTTACAAATCGAAAGCTCTACTGAAAAACACTACTTCGTTATGTTATCTCGCAGTTTAACATATTCACAATATATTTCCGTCAATATTAAAATAGAAAAGTTAGGAATTCTAAATCAGAGATTGCCTACGGGTTACTATTTTATTTATAAGAAAGGAACAAAAATGAAGTTATTTATGTTTAATTTACATTCTGTGAAACACAGCGAGTACTTTAAATAATAGCAAACAAGAAATACCACTCAAATAGATGAGAAGCAATCACATAAATCAGCAAGTTTTAGATCCAGCTTCTACAGTATTGATCCTCAAAAAGGTAAAAATAAAATGATCGGAAAGGTACTGGAATTTAAAGTGTAGTCGACTACTCCATTACCCGAAGTTATGCTCATCCTTGATATGTGCTACTCTGAATCATTTTAAATCTCTGAATCAAGTTAAAGTTTCAAGGAATTAAAAGTACAAGAAATTTTAAGGAAATACCTCTGTACATTTCTAAATACATGTACATCCGAAGCGCCATAAAAGTGAAAATAAAACGAAAACAAGACGATAACAACGTAAGACAATGTAATTCAATTCTATCAAATATTTTACATGCCAAAACTAGTTCTTTACGATACGAGTGGTAAAAGTGACATTTAATTTTGCGAGTAAAGAAGTTTGAGATACGAAACCGATAGGCCGAGTGTTGTACTTCTACGAACAAAATAAAATCACTTTTTCCACGTGTGTCCAACACTAATTTATAGACAGCTTTACTGATTTTTATTTTATTTTAATTCACGTCCAAAAATTACTTAATGATACATTAAGGTCCGTAGTAGCCGAGGCGGTCAGACAAAACAACTATTTTGTTTTCTTGTTGCATTCACTGACTTAAATGAACAATTGAGTATCATCTTACTTTTAGCACTAGCGTGCTTAAAATTGAACTTTGAACAAGCTACGTATTTCCTGAAAGAAATGCATTTACTAGTGGCTGTATAAAAATATTTATTGCATTATTATTAAAGGAAAATATAGGGATTTACAACGAAAAGTACTTGCCTGACATGCATTGTGAAAGCGATATTGTTTTGTCTTACACTTCTGTGAAAAACTACAAAGCAGGCTATGGGAGTTAAGTTGGGAGGATATGGGAGTAAGCTATGGGAGTTAAAATCTCCAGGCGTAGTAGTAATTTTCGTGGGGCATGTGTTTAGAGAGATCGATTGGGGCTTATCAGTTTTGATGACAACACTTCTTTGTACCAGGAATCCCCAAAAGGCATATTTCCATCAAAATTTCGAATCTATTTTTTGTAGCATTACAAAATTTTCTCTGTACCACGTGTATGACGACGCAAAAATGAACTTGGGTTACTAGAAGCTAGAGACAGAGGAAAGTGGAACGAAGTTTGTGATCGTGTAATGCAGAAAGAGATCATGTACAAGAAAAAGTTACAATATTGAAACAACTTGTGATGAATTTGTTCGATTTTTTCTTCTAAAAATTTGAATTATTTTTTGAAACATTGAACTGTGTACAATTTTATGCAAGATAGTTTGAAATAGTGTTTTAATATATTTTATTCTCGAATGACGCGAGTATGATGTAAATTCATAGGAAAATGCAGAAATGCCATTCCATTACATGAATGAGATAAATAATAATAATAAAAGTTTCTGTTACATAAAAACAATTAAATTACCTTGAAATACCATTTAGAGCATAATTTGTGCGTCAGATAGGATGGAATTAAAGCAAATCGCTATGTTACATGGGCTACATGATCAAATGAATGTACGGGTATAGTGCCTGCAGAGTACGAAGAGAATCGCTGAAGAATGATTTTAAATAGTGAGATTTCAGGGTCAAGGTTTTTATAGAGAAGAACTACATAAGACATTTTGCATACAAAGTACGAAGAGAATCTCTGAAGAATGATTTTAAATAGTGAGATTTCAGGGTTATCTCTCTGAGGTTCGTTTCCCGCCATTTCTCAAGATTTTTTTTCCTGAAATTTTACAAATAAAACGAGACAGTGTGTGTACTTCTAAAGCCACTAATCCAATCAAGAACATTTTTAATGAACCAAAATGATTAATCATAAATAAACTGAATATTTTTATTCAGATTAAACTAAAGAACATTCTTCAATGAATTTGAAAATCGTTAAGAGGCGCAAGTGGAAAATTTTAAAACGAAGTTCTTCTAAAGTAATTCATACATTTCGTTTTCCCATTAACTACACATTCCTTTTATTCGTATTTATTGTGAAATAATTCGAAACATTTTGGTATGTGAAATGTAAATCTAACTCCACCTTATAAATGTACACTGGACTTGTTTCTCGTTAAAAGTGAAAAAACAGATTTCGATGTTCAAAATATTGTTTTTATTTTTATGAAAATTTTAACTTGATGTCGAACTTAAACGTGTAAAAAATCTTTCTCTCCCAAAAAGTATTTTCAAAATTAATATTCGAAACAGAATTTTACTTACAACAAACTTACGAAAATGTATTAACGACGCGGATAAAATCATGCAACAAATAATGCATAAAATCGGCATAAACTTTAAAGAATATGTTTGGTGAATACCTTTACTTATTGCATGTTTTTGTTCGTAAGTTCTATTAGAAAGAAGTAATACGGAAAATGAATTTCAAAGATCATTTTAAGCAGTATTGATATTTTCGAAACGCGTATTTATCTGGAATAAGGAAAAACGCTAAAAAAAAAGAATAAATCTTGAGTACACAAGCCTAAGCAGTCTAACATAAATCATCATTAGAAAGAGTTTCATTTTATGTTAATCCCAGATAGATTTTATCAAGGACGAAAGGTGACAAGGTAACTTTACGTTTTTGATGCAAAGTGTATCAAGAAAGTGCGTTTCCCAGGTGATTGTTGTGAGGTATCCTTTTTCCAAAAAATAGGGACTTATATCAAATAAGTAATTTTACGTAATCTTAGGTAAGAAATTATTTGCTATGCAAAGAAAAAAATTGTCTTTAAACATTAGGTACATCATTCAACTGCTCAAGTCATTTGTTTATAAATTACAGTTATGTCAGGTTTCATGGAAAATTATTCAAAAGCAGCTTCACCATGCACGCCAGACAAACTACTGATATTACAGGAGAAACTATTTTCTTGGTTCTTCTCTTGAAAAATACTGCCGTAGTGTTCTCAGAAATGTTCTCTGTTTAATGTCATCTGGCAATGCATTGTAAAGTATATATATTATTATGCGGATTTCTGATAGTGAGCTGTTGATACTGATAGTTGATGAACGTGATTTATACGACGTGTGTTGTAATTATAAATATCAGTATTGCATGAAACTATGTTCCTACCGTTAAGTAAGTTAGTTTTGACAAATATTACAGATTCGTAAATAAATAGGCAAGGCAGTGGTAAGATTCCAAGCTCAATGAAGAGAGGCTTGCAGGGATCACGCGGATGGCATTTTTTCATTTTTCTAATAATTTTATTTTGCAATCTAAAGGTACCACATGATAAGTTTCCCCAGAATATTATGCCATATCTTTCATATGGTTATGGATCTCTTGGAATCTGAGAAGGCATCCATGGAAGCAGAGAGGGCATCTTTAGAGCAATCAGAAGAATATAGAATTCTTTTAAGAATATTACTGAGCAATCGAAAGGCTATTAGGGAGAAGTTGAAGTTCGCGGTGAATTAGTTAAGCTGGAACAGAACTGTGCAGTCTTGGACGCACAGTTGAGAGTAGCAGATGTTTCTCATGGCATCGCCGGGAGGCCAAGATTGCGTTCATTCAAAAGATAAGCCGAGTGTCTCGAAAAATGAAATATCGTAAGACGAGAATGATCAGGCAAATGAGGCTGCTGAAATACGCGCCAAAATAACAGATTTGAGACCCATAGACTTACAGAGAGCCATATACGGTCTCCATAAAATAACAAAATCATATAATTTAAAAATATGAACATGTAAAAAAATCCATGCATTCCAAGGACTCCAACCTCTAAGATTCAAACTCGTTCTAGAAGGTGTATTAATAGGACAAGTCAACGCCTTCATATTATTAGGATGTGATGTATCTTATCTCAACGAGGCAGATATGGGCAGGAAATTCAATCTCATCTGCGACGATTAAGTTACTCTCAGAGACAAAATTAGGACGGAAACATTACTCAATTTCTATAAAGTGATGGTAGTGTCCTGTGAATTATATAGTAGTGAAAACTGTACACTGAATTCAAGGTCTTACAGCAGAATCCAAGAAGCAAAGATGAGATTTTTAAGATCAATTTTAGGAATAACAAGGAGAGACAGAATAGAAAACGAATGCATCAGACAAACCCTTGGAATTTACAACCTCAATAATAATGTAGAATGAAGTAAGAAATGGAAAGACCATATATAAGATCGAATGATGAACGCATTCCAAAGCTAGTCCTAAACTACACATGCAGAGGAAAAAGGAATATCGGTAGACTCAGGAAAAGATGGATCGATCAAAGAAGAAAAGAAGAAGAAAATTACAATTTGATAAAAATGTGTATGTAATTTCTCGATATTGAACAACTGAGGGGCGAGCGCTTAAACCGCTACGGGAACTGGCTCGTGATCAGAGGTGGATTTACGCATAGGCACAGTAGGCACGTGCCTACGGCGGCAAATTTTCAAGGGCGGCAAATTTTCAAAGGCGCAAAATTTTCTTGATATTTTCTAAAACAAATTTAGGTTCTCTAAAAACTATAACAGCTTAAATCATATTTTTATTTTAAAAATATCATATTAATATTTAATACAAGCTATTTATTTGTCTACTTCATTAGAGTATACCTTATGATTTTAGAAGTATATGAATCTGAAACTAAGGCCCGTTGACGAAAGAAAACATGTTGCAATTCTAGTTGTCATGTTTTAGTTTCCTTTTAATGTTAACGTTTCAGTGTTGAAACGTTAATAATGTTGAACCTTACTTGCTATGAAGATACAGTTTATATCCAAAATTAGCTAATCCAAAAAAAATATTTAATTTAAGAAAACAATGTGCAAAATATAATGTTACTTTTAAAGTTAAAACGTTTAAATTAATGAAGAATTGTTACTGAAACGTTACAACTTGAAATGTAACATTAATTTTAAACAGGGGGCGGCAAATTTGATGTGCCTACAGGCGGCAAAAATATTAATCCGCCCCTGCTCGTGATACCGATCTGGCAAAGGAATGATATTGGAAGAAAGGAAAGCTGTTGTTTTGTGCTAGACACAACGAAGGGAGAGTTAGGAGATGCTTGTAATGCCTCAGGTGTATCGTTGAATTATTCTAAAGTAGGGGCCACCAATGGGGTCGGTATAAACGATTATTGAAAGTTTGAAGGAGGTCAATGATAAGGGGTCAATAGGGGTCAAGAACAGAATATGAACTGTCGCCTGTTCAGGGTAATCAAGATCCCTTTGGTTACAAAAAAATAATTTAATTAATTAATTTGTTTTCTGATATAAACCAAAAACATAACAACAAATCACAAATTCGTTCCCCTTTGTATCTGTCGTTCATTCATATTAGTTAGGATGTTCAGAGGACTCAAGATATAACTGTGTATTCATAATGATACTTTACCGCTCAAGAAAGTACTTTTCGCAATACGCCCTGCAGACATGTCGTGGTCAGTTCTTAAAAAAACATATCGTAACCATTGCATAAAAATGGGATTAGAAATACACCTGCTCAAAAGTGAAAGTGTCTTCGACTTTTAAAAATAGAGATATTTACGAGAATATTAGTGTACGAAATTGTTATTTTTAACGCATTTATATGCACTTTTTCGTGACATGATTGTGGGAGCTGTATATTATAGAGAAAACGTTAGAAGGTCCATGAATCACACAACTGTCTTAAAAGGGGGCGATGAAAGAAAGAAGGGTTAGGAATATCTGTTCTAAAGGTATGTGTTAAAACAGCAAAGCCGCGTCAGCGAACTACTAAGAGCAAATATTCCATTCCAAAATATCCCTTTGGATCTTTGTACAAGTCGCGAGACTTCCCAACTGTTACGCTTTCCTTGCAAATTAGGAATGGAGCATACCAATGCCGGCATGATAGCACTGGTACGATTAATCATTACTGCGTGAGTGACATGTTTTTTGCCATACTTTGACGACATCACTGTATTAAGGGATACGTGGCAAGCTCACAATCATCAGCCTTGGGGTTACAAAACGTTCTTCTACAAATAATAATAATAATAATAATAATAATAGTAATAATAATAATAATTAATAATTACCACGAGTCTGCATTTATAATTTTGGAAAGGGACAGCTCAATGTACTGCCAGAAAAATCTACAGCATTCAGTATTTCGGTCAAGGGATAGGGAGAATTTGCGGTCGGGAGAGACTATTACCAGCAATTCCAAATTTCCCTGTTCCGAAAACAATAAAGTACAGGTAGTATAGTAAGTTAATTCAATGGTACACAGAAAAGGTGGCATATCTGAGCCACTCGCTGCGTGGTCGTTGATTGATTGATTGGTCGACATACAGGGAACGTCCACAGCTTTGGTCATAAATGAATGCTTTTTTGCGAGAGGTTGCAGTGTTCATCCCCCACTGCATAGTGAGACCCAGGGCTGACCTACAGATCGACTTCCGAGGGTTTCCTTTTTCGGGTATCTCCCACTAACGAGACCCCACCCAACCGGAACAAGTTGAATGCTCCCGGCTCGTCTCCAAACATGGGGTGGTATTGCAGTGCAAGGAAGTGTATCTGTGTATGTGAGGGGTGAGATTAGGGTAAGGAAAAGGAAGGAAAGTTCGCGCGCGGTCCGTGGCCCAATTGTTAGATTTCTGCTCTGACGTTCGCCCGGTATTGATGCTACCAATCAGAGCATCCGATCGCTATAATTCTCCTTCAGACAACCGCTATACTGGACCTAGCTAAATAGCTAGTGACGGAAATCTCGCCACCGTAGAGACTCGATTCCAAGAGCCTCCCGATCAGAGCTCCTGCAGTGTCAGCAGTATTGAGCTAAACTTAGTAAAAGTGCGTGTTGGTGACCGCCAATGAAAGGTAGTACCGTTATACAAATGCAACGAGGCGTTTTATGAGCTGCTAAAAGCTCTTTGCGAAAACGCCCCTAGTTTTTGGAGATCTATTATTATGAAAAAAGACGCAGGAGTTTTAAGCAATGGCTTAATTCTCGCTCATCTAATCGGAAAAGCGAATAAATTACTTTTTTTATTAGCTGAAAATGATCAGAGACTGGTACCAAATAATGCATAACTGAAGACGAATGTCTAAAAATGGTATGGCATTGAGCAGAAAAGGGTGTTATCTAAGAATCGGTATTTTTAATAACTCAAGATCTTATTCGATCTGTAGCGATTGTAAATATATTAATACTTAGACATTATCGGATATATTGATATCTAGACACTTTTTCTCGATTTAAATCAAGGAATCAGCATCACCAGATATTTTAATTATATGGAAGCAGCAGAAACCATATTACTTGTAATACTTGAACGAGCAAGTATCAATGAAAGTTGAAACCGTTCATATTCCCTTATTTTGGTTGAAGAACCCGGCAGTGCAGGAAATAACTCTGGATTGATCATGATTAATCAGGCACCTTGATATTATCAACCATAAGAAGGGTAAAGAGCATCAGAATGTAAATATGTTAATGGTTTGTTGTAGTCTGAATTTGTTACTTGACAGAAACAGATGGATACAAAGGGAGTCTTGTTCGCTGAGTGTAAAAAATATAGAAAGCATTGTCATTTGATTGTTTGTGCAAAGGATGGTGCATAGATGTGTGTACGTAATATACACTGACACAGCTGGTCTAAAACATAATGGCTTAATGGTTATAGTGCCAAACTTCTGTGAAAATATATACTAAATGTAAAGGTAAATTTTACAGTTAAATTTTATCTCCTTTTTTAGACCACGTAAATGAATACTCAAAATTGTGTTTCTAATTTTCAAATGTACAAACATTTCCAATTTTTTTGATACTCATATTCTAATTGGTTATTTCCACTTACCCATTTCTCGTTGTTTCTTGGTTGAAGGGAGTTTAAAAAGCCTTCCATCACGAGCGGATTTATTGTCATATTCCTGTTGGCAGTAGTACCTAAAATAACAGTAACATAAGTATAATTTCTGCCAAAAAACTACACTCTTAATCGTACGACTATGTATAATTTTATTTTTAAACTTGAGTATAGTCTGACACTATTCTCATCGCGACAGCAGAGTAAACACAGCTCACAGCAATGTGAGCAAAACGAGAACTTTATTAATAGGAATTAACATCACATAATTGTTTATTAGCATGTATATATGCTTTGCAGTTACGTTAGATTGTTGAAATTAATTCCTGGAACATGAATTGCATTTTCCAAATTCATTTGTACTCTCGCCAAATTGCTGGACTCGATGCAATTGCGCTGTCATACAAACATCTAAAGTTTTATGTATTTTATGGAAGTGAAATTTTATTTAAAACATTTCTCGAAGTATCCTTCAGCAAATATCTGTTCAAGCTTCAATCTTCGTGAATATTTTAGATTTTTAAGAGTGTAGTCTATCTTCATTTTATACACTTAAATCAGTTGACAATGCCTGTAAAATAAGTATTACTTCAGTAGTCGACCAATCATTAGCATCAATGATTTGTAGATAAATACGTATGTACTTATTTGGAGATATTAACTTTTTTCCCTAAAGTTGCGCTTCGTAGTCTAATTAGAAATAAGTAATTACAAACTTACAAATACTATAATACTTTAATTTAATATTTCAATGTGCAAGTAAAATCTCAGAAACGCTCCTTGTTTCTCTAACATCCCTTCATTAAAATATTTTTTTTGTTTTCTTAACAAAAGTGTGTCTATTTCTCAGACAACAATAAAATACTGTAAATTATTACTTCAAACAGCAAATTCTTCTTTCAAAATATATGAAGAAAGAAAAATACAATCCTCAAGCCCTGCGTTGGTCCTCACATATGCCATGCTAGGAGGAGGTAGGGTGACTTTGTTCAAGAGCATTTTTACTGCTGCGCTAGTTTTTTACCAAAAAGTAAAGCTTAAATAAAGAATAAACCTCACTTCATAAAATAATAGGAGTAACACAACCAGATGGCAATTGCAGAAAATACAAACTTTGAGCCTGTGTATGAAGTAATATTTAAGTTTTCGTAACGATTCCCGAAAAATAAATAACCAATTATCATAAAAAGCTGAACAAAAATGCACTCATGAAAAAGAAAAAGATGCATTAGCAGACCAAGACAAAAACTTGGCAGTAGAACTCTCAACATATGATGTACAAATGACGTCTGACATTTGAACAAATGAAAAAGAAATATTTACCGAAGAGTTTAAAATAATGGAGGGCTTATTAGGTGATTACCATTTTTGGCTTAGAAAAAACTTTAAGAAACAAAATATCTACTCTGAGAACAAAAGCGTGACAGCCGACCCGATTACGTATTGCCGAATTGACAGGGACAAAGAAATGGCATTCACGAAATTCAGTATTCAAGAATGTACCAAAGTTTCTTTGGAGAATGCCGACAGTACTGTGAAAATCTTCTTGGAGAAAACGATTAGAAAGTAAATAATTGACTATGCAAGAAAATGTCACAATTGGAAGTGACTGGACCAGGTAAAATAAGTTTTTGAAACATAATCGTTTTTATTTATAAACGCATTTAATGTCATTTTGAAGAAAACTTTCAAATAATAAAAATATCGAAATTATTAGCCTAAATAAAACCAGTGAACATAAAATGTAAAAGTAATATATACTTGCCACAACTACAAAAGGATACGTGCGACTATCCGTGAGAAGACCGTTAGTAATAATTTGACATACACTAAACAAGACATCGAATTCAAAGGATACTCCTTTTACCTACCACTAAAATTACTTGCTCAAGGACAGAGGATGTGGATATTTGCTGCAAATAAAAAGCAGGTTTACCTATAGAAGATAAGAAGAAATAGAAATTTGAAGAAAAATTGACACTTTATCAAGTTAAATACGACTGGCATTAAAAGACTTTAAAAAATTAGCTTTGCGTTTTTTAAAAAAAGTAATGACATTTCAAAAACAAATTAGACATTGTAATCCTAATTGTTATGAAAAATAATTGGTATAAAATCAGTAAATTTCATTTTCTCCCTAACCACGTTGATTATTCCGAAACGGCCTAGCGGCTTCAGCGACGATCATGAAGATCTGTTTCTACAAGATGTGAAAAATGTGGAAAAGCACTAGAGATGGCATGAAGGGATAGTTGCTAACGTATGTTGATCATTAAGAGGAAAATAGTGATGATACATAAATAAAAATGTTAGAAACAACGTCTTTAGTTAAAGAAAGCTTTTCAACGGAAAGTTTCATTAATAATACAAGTGTTATTACTAACTGTACATTTTGTTTTTCTTTCATAAATTTTTGTGAATAATGCTTAAACACATATTTGTTGGTGTTTATATTTGCCTAGAATTGACATTTCACAACTTCAGATTTTATTTCTTTTAACCACCGTATATTTTTTAAGGGTTAGTACCATTTTTGTATGCAGTTTTAGATATCTGTTTGCGTTAACGCCTTATCGCGGTGTCTCCTGGATAACAAAGATTCGTCATGCTAGCGTGGCACGGCTTCCCCGTATATTTCCTACACTTCTATTACCTTCCGTCTTGCGAGTATATCACTTTCGTGTCCTCGCTAAATTTCAATCTTGATACAATTAGATCCCGTAAGCTAGTGTGCCATTAATCTTTGTCTTGTCATTTATTTACTTATTTTTCTTATTTTTCTGATTCTATTTTCCTATTTCCTTCCTACTTTCTTTATTTTACCTCTAACCCTTTCTCCTTTGTCCTCATTGATGACTTTGACAAGGATGAATGTCAGTATTTCTCTCCCTAAGAAAAGCCTCAAAGATGAGTCAAACCCGACCAGAGGCTTTGAGGTAGTAGCCCTGTAAGTGGTCAAACCTGCTTATGGTCAGTAGCCCTCTGAGATAAACCCCACACTAAATGCCTCCAGATTCATAGTCGGACTCACTGTACAGCCCCAAACAGGGGAGAAAATAATAAAGTGTATGGATTAACGAAACAACTACAAATATGTGGGAGGAATGCAATGGCAAATAATAGTAATACTAATAACAGAGCACCCCCCCAAAAAAAAAATTGTCAGACTCAAAGACTTGACACATATTTCTCTATGTATGTCGACGCACTGAAAACGAATCTGAAGCTAGAATTGCGCCACCACCCTCCGTTTTTTCAGTCACGAAAAACCGCCGTGAAGTTGTTTTATTTTTGTTTTCGGCGGTTGTTGTCAGACCCAAAGACTTGACACATATTTATTTCTCTATGTATGTCGACGCGCTGAATCCGAATGGGAAGCCAGAATTGCGCCGTCACCCTCCAGGTGTTTTCAGAGGGTGATTCAAAATTTCAGAGGGTTCAACGCAAATGGGATCTGCGCCATTTATAAGTGTTCCTTGCTCTATCTAAGAAAAAGTTTGGAGCCGTTTTGAGAAAACGTTTTTTTAATAAATTGCATTAATTTCAAGAAGACATTACCTGAAAACTATGCGTTCTATCCAAAACATTGCTCATCACCTATCTACAGGTTTTATTTTTTATAATCAATTCCATTTAATATATACATTTCTATAACAATATCGTAGTTTTTTAAAAACACAAACAGTTTTTGAACTTCACAATTTTCGGAAACTTTAGGATTTTAACGAAAATGTCACCTGCTTCATTCTTTTAAGTGTTCTTTATGGTATCAGAGGTCAAAGTTTAATCCAAAAATTTGGAGTCATTTTTTAGGAAAAAAAGAAAATATTTAGTTATGTGAAATACAAAATTGAAAATATCCTTTTCAAACTCGCAGGCACTCGAGATCAATCGGGAAATATCAATTTTGGAAAAAATAGTATTATAATAGTACGAAAATAGCAAAACGAAACGATTTAGGCGCTAGCGTTGAACTATACAGGGATAGAAACTGGTGTTTTGCCGTCAGTCTATTATTCGGTGTCACAGGACACAGCATCACATTTAAGGACCCACAAAACATAGAGTGTGACTGCTCAACGGCTTGAGGAAGTAACTTACTACATACAGGAACAAGATTTATTCAAATTTTCGTTACCAGAACTCGACTGTAAGTGTTTTTTCCGTAGAAAAATTGTCGATTTCTGCCGCACTATTACAATACTTTCTATTTATTGGGTAATTACGTAGTAAGGCGAGAAAGTATAAACAGCATTTAATAGGCAATGCAATATTTATTTACTTTAAAAAGACATCAGGTGTATACCAACAGCGCCTTGGTGAAATTAACCAAAAATATATGAGCCATTATGTCGAAGAAGAATGGAAAATTATTAAAACAATTGCTACAGGTAATTGCTACTTCAACTCAAAAACTGAGAAGAAAAAAAAGGTTGTGAATTTCGAATATTTAGAGAAAGAAATGTGCCTTAACTATCTAAGAATAAACGATCCAGTGGCAATTTAAAAAAAAATTTCTTCTCGTCCGACAATACAGTCTTTTGGGCTTTATAATGTTCATTAGAATACAGAACTTTTAGGGTACAGCCATCCTTATTTCGAGATTGTTTACTTCTCTGAAATTTAATAAATTATGTGTGAAGGTCTATGTAGGAAGGTAGTGGGAATGGGTGAGAGGTATGCTCAAGAGTTCTGTGGATTTGTATAGGTTTCTTAGGGAATCTCAATATAATGCGGGTTCGGTTGATTCAAAGTTGAAAAATGAAAAACAAGGAAATTTAGGTCAGTCGTCGAAAAAAATGTTTAACCAGTCTTACTATGTCGTTGAAATCTATACTACTTAAGTCTTGTATTTGTTCAAGGGGGATGAACCCTGGTGAATGTTACGTATCTAATGAACTTCCGTCCCGCAACAGAGTATGTTCCCGTAGGTGCCCGTGATCGTGGCATTTCCAATACCAGTGGGCTATCGCTGCTTTCCACTTACCCCATGCCACTCATATCACTCTTCAGGTAATGTCAAATAAAACATTTAAGTTTCAACTAAATGAAAATATATTCTTCGTAAGTACTGCATGGCTAATCAATCTGCAACCTGTTACCTGTTTCTCTTCGGGGAATGTTTTGTTCTGTTTTCTTCAATCACCGATTAATTATGTCTTATACCATCCCCAAGATTTAGACAATCTTCTAAACACTTGATGACTCTAATTGGGTATTTAAACAAATATTTCACTTCAAATATAACGACTTATTTGTCAGGTCTCCATTCCTTACGAACTCTAGTCAGCATCTCTCAAAACAAACTTGCCGCCTTAGCAACCCATTACATTACTTAATTGTTCGTTCTCTTTCCAGTTTATATACTTGTACAATGTTTTATATTCTCATTTCGTATCAGTGAATTTCGTGTAGATCTAGGATATTTATTTGCATTGTACTTAGCTTGTTGATAGTGCTTGGTGCAACTCCTCCCTATATTGAGTATACATGATAATATTGTATGATGGATTTAAAGATTAATATTCTGCATTCTATCGCAACGGTGAACGACGATTTACAATCGGAGTCAGTTTAAGTCAATTTATTGTTTTTTTGTCTGAAACTGCATCTACATGAGGTTTACCGTCAAGTCTGATGTCAAAAAATACTCCTGGGAATTTGAACGAGAGTAGATATTTGTTTGTTGGAAGTTTTAGGGGCAGGATCTTATTATTTCGGATTACCTGTTGTGTGGATTGATTCTAACTCTCCAATTCTGGTAAAATTTCATGTATTTATCTACTCTGTTTTGGAGATGATCTTTTGCTACTAATATGCTGGTATTTGCAACGTATAATGCAAATTCGTTAGCAACAGGCCTAAGTTTGCATCTCCTTTCGATGGAATATAGTACATGAAAATATTAATTATTTGGGAGGATAGAGTTGGCAACTTTATCTGTGTTAATTTGATGTGTTCTTAGTGATGTCATGTCGATTCTAACTGTGAATGCTCTGTTGGAGACGAAATTTATTATGATTGTAATTAGATACTAGTAGCCTTCAGCAGTTAAATTCTGATGAGCCACACAAAATGTGTTTCCAAAACTTAGAATGCACACTGCAAATAACAAATAAAATGCTCTCTTATGGCACTGCAATAAATTAAATATTTTAACACAAACAATCTTCACGAGGATTGCAGTCACGTAATATAGTATAAATACAGTACATTTCTTTCTTTCATAACAAGGATATAAAAAAGTAGCCTATCAATAACGCAACACGAGAATAGTAAATATTTAATGGTGAGTGGCATCAGCCTCTGCGCCTTGCTCGACGCCAGCTGTCGTAACCAGTAATGTGCAGAGAATGATAGTTCACTTTGTGCACGTAATAAGAGAATAGGCGGAGAATCGCAATCAAATACTTGGATTTTTTAGCCAAATCGAAACGAATTATTTTTGTAAATACCCGAGGCTGCGCAGTTTTATTTGCCCTCATTGGAAATTAATAATTTAGATTTTACGATTTCTAATTGATACATTTTGTACAGAAGGCTTTTTTGACTTACATTGTCGTAGGCATGGCTAATACTTTCATACAACGTAATTGTGTGCTCGTTTTGATAGAATTCATTATCTATATCATCTGTTAGTTGAATTAATTGGTGAGGGAGGTATTCAGAAATATAATATTTACTAATTTTCCATACTAACGGAAGTCATTTAATCACATTCAGTCGCAAATGAAAAATTATTTGTAAGTAAACATCAAGTTCGCCCCCCTCTCTCAAGAAAAATACTGCGTGCACGTCTGATTCATCCTATAGACATTTTTGAGGAATGGAGTTTATAAAATATATTCAAAAATAATTGCAACCAGAATGCGTATTATTGCCTAGACAAGAACAAAGGAAGAGTCAAGTCTAAGAGCTGCAATAACATTTTATTGTCAAATAGTGAATTAAAAACTCAGGGAATTTAATTAAAACTGAAACAATAAATTATTTAACGTAATATTTTAAAGATCTCTCATAGCGTCTGATTTTTGTCTTGAAGAATATGCGGAGTGATTCGGAAATCTATATTAAGGGGCAAGAGAATGAGAAAGAAATATTATTATAAAAGTAGTAAGACAAGGATGAAAGTCTATTACAACTAAACATAAGGCTTTTGACATCTAAAAAGCCTGAATAATTTGTTGGTTTTTACTTATATGAATTATTAAGTAGTGGATAAATATCTTTTAGCCATGGCATGGGAAAAGGAAGAAACATAAAGACCTTATTATTCACGGATGAGTAAGATAGTAAGCAATAAAGGCAAATGATAAAAATAATTACAGAAACTGCTGTTTGAATTACCTAAGGTAATTGAAATGCATATTCTCTACAAAATATGATCATCTACTACAAAAACTTACGTCATGGACTCGAAGTGATGGAATCGTTTAGACCTACATTAATTTGATACAACTTACCAGCAAAACAAGAGCCAAGTTTTCATTTCTCGGGATACATTATGTTGTGCCGAGGAGAAATAAATATTCAAATACAAATTAAAATAATAAATCATATAAAATAAATAACCATGAGAACAATGAAGACGAGAAAGAGAAGTTAAATAGGAAACAATAATTCGGTTCTATATTTTAATTGTTAAGTATCTCAACGTGTCTAAATGGAAGTGAAAATTGGGCTGTATTCGTGAATGATAGCACGAGACTACAATACTGAAACGAGATTTCTAATATCAGTAGCTGTTTCTAGACTTTTGTACAAAACAAGGAATGCAAAATTCCACAAAGAATTTAATACATGTAGTAGAAAATTAATGACTGCGATTTCCTGTGTCGAATTCATTGGAAAGATAGAAGGTATTGTCTGCAGGTTGTCTAGAAGGTATTGTCTGAAGGTTGCCTGCATAAGATAATTGTACAGTACTACAAGTACTTACGAGAGAAAAAATCTTGTTGCTCAGGGAAACGATGTGAAAAGACAGGAACGGATACATGCCAGGCCCTGCCAATACACCTAAAGGAGAAGAAGATATTTCGTCCAACCTACTCAAAATATTATCTATAGTTTATATAGCTTTTATCAGTAGAAAATTCTTTATAGAACAATCTTCTTCATTTCTGTAAAATGTGACCGAATGATTTTAAATCACGCTTCGATTATTTTAACAAGAATAACCTAAGAATACTGTTTTCAACTAGTATAATGTAATTTTAGAAGCCTGGAAGAGTTTATTTAGGGGACATCGAAGAAATTTTGCGAAGCGTGCTTCTTCGTATACGAATTGGTACATAAAAAAGAGAAAAGGAAGTGTTCCGAGGTTTTAAATTATTTGAGAATTTCATCACACAAATACCTAAAGAGACAGGTCGGGAACCAAATCGACTCTGAATGGAGATTTCAGGAATGGTAAAATATTATTTGATTTCAATGCCTTCAATCGTTTGCTGGGAAAGTACGTACCTTCGATCATTTCCGCGGTGAACGCGACGCCCCCCCCCCCCCCCCCATTCGACTCTGATCAGCAGCGGGAGAGAGCCGTTGATGCTGACTGGAAGTGATGACGCGTCTAGACCGCCGGAGGCCATTTCAACCGCTGGTGGTCAATCGGTGTTTCAAAATCGATATCCTGCAAAGTCATTGCTGAAAAAATTCACCCCACCAGACACTTGTAGCGGCCCCTGACCTATGTGAACATATCATGGAGGTACGTATTACACGTGACGCAACGCCCGAGCAGATTCGAACAACCACAAAACTTTCTTCTGAACTGAATCACAAGAAAGAACGGATGCCCCACGCACTACTCCGCTTTTCGTTCTGGTAATCGCCATATTCCCGGGCGAACTGTTTAATTAAATTCCTGCTTCTAAATGCCGCTGTCGTTCGTGAAGGACGTATATTTGCATCTCTCCATTGGATAATTGGGCTGAGGTGTCTTAAGCTATCAACTGATGGCCTGCAGAGCCTCTGATAGGAAGGTCTTAGACACTAGCTAGATACCTAGGTCGAGTTCACTCTCTGTCCGAAGGAGAATTTCAGTAACCGCCTGTTTTGATCGATAGTTTTCCATGGTTTCTCCGGTAAATGCCAGATAAATGCTGGAGCAGTACCGTGACAAACGGGCCACGAACCGCACGCAATCTTCCCTTCTTCTATTCTGCCCTATTCTCACTCTTTACTTACATACACCTATATGCACATCTCGGGAGTTTATAGTTTGTCACGTCCGGGGCGGTGCACCGCTGATGGGAGATACGTGGGTAAGAAAACCCTCAAACCGAGGTATATCGGCGCCGGATCTCATCTTCCGCTACCTCCAATGATAAAACAAGCCTTTACGGGACTAATGACCATAGCAGTTGGCGCGCCCGAAAACACGAAATAATTAATCCGATGGATAAAAAATGTAATTCTTGAGCTTGGTTAGATATCTCTGCTGGGTCCACATAGTTCCCGGCGATCACGGGTATCATTGCAAATTATGCATCTCGCGAGATCAGGCCACAGGATTATGATTACTCGATGCTGCGAAAGGGCCACTATCAACGACACCTACGCGAAGTGAATGAACTTCAACCCACAGACACGGCACCGTAGACGCCGGCAGCTGTTACTGCAACGACAACCCCTCCTCCTTGAGATGAGCATTTGCTGTGCTCCAACACAGACAATCCGCCGATCATGTAATGAGGGGTATACCAATCAAGAAATGTTATGAGTTAGGCTCGAAAATAGATTTTAAGAGAGCGAAACTCGTTATAATTGTAATATTTCCGTTGCATAAAGATTTGAAGTAAATGTATGTTTTTAATTTCAATTCATGTCTCAATATGTTGTCATTGTACACACTACTGCACTCAAAATCCTTTCACATTTCACCTAAAGTGGTCGATCAGCTAAAGATAAGAGACGGTGGTACGTCGAGCGGTAATGGATTATAGTACCTTCAAGTAATAGAAAGTATTATAAATTCCTAACACAACGACATTTCGTAAAAATATGGAAGAATTGAGATTTTTGAGAATGTTCTGAAAACATCTAAACATTATTTCTCTCATATTTTTCAAAACATTTTTATTTGACATATTCGAAAATTATTTTCCCAAAGTTAGAGTTAACAATTTTTTACACACAATAGTCTTAAAAGTCCCATTTTCAACGTATGAAAATTTTATAAGATATTATTATTAATGAATGATATAATAATTTGATATTACCGCTATACGATAATAATAGATCTGATGTCTGAAAAGTTCCATTTTAAATGAACAAAAATGGTATACGTTGTTCTTAATGAATGTATAATAATTTGATATTACCGCCTTATAATGATGATAGATGGCGCAGTATGATATTAACTTTTAAAAATCAGGCAATACTACCTCAGATGCTGTGTTGTGATCTTCTGGTAATCGGCAAAATTTGGATAAAACGATACTGTTTTCTATTGTTAATTACAACATGCAATGTCTAGCACTCGCGTCGTTGAAATCAGTACAAAAATTATTCTGGCCAAAAGATTCTTATATCCTCTTTTCCTGATATTTTCGTTCGTTATATACATATTCTTGTTCGTGATATTTTTCGCTTTCACAAAATTAATGCACCTGATATTTTTTTAACAATTTCTTTTCTTTAAGAAGTCTCAGAAATAGGCAATCGATATTCTACCCCTTAAACGTGACTGAGACAATAAAGTATCCTTAATATTAGATTATTGCAATGCCTATAATAAAATCTTTTCAGCTCATATTTCAAATGAAAAATGAGGAATATAAGTAAATAATCTTCGATACAATGCTCACCACTAGAATTCACAAGCTCCATGTATTTGCATGTTTTAAGCCATTGGAAAGCTTTCAGTTCTTCTTTTTCAAATTTTATACTTGAAGTGGAACACTACTGACACCACTAGTTCTCATAGGACATAGTATCCACTACTAATTTGGGATAACACAACTAACACCTAATAGCAAATGCTGTCAGGGAATTTTAAGAAAAATATTGAAAATGGTAAACACCTTTCATGAAAATAATCTTTCCACAAAACCACATTGTAACATGACAATTAACCCATATTTTGAAGGCTCAGGGACGTGTGACCATTTCTGTGATTCTAACCGACGTTCTAGGGTTCGGTACTCGACGATGGCCAACTTTTAACACTAGTAAGAAAGCTAGGTCGTATATAGCTCCTACCTCGAGGAGAAGTTAAGCGGCCGGTTTCTCGTAGTTTTTCGTGGTTTATAAGATCAATTCAAGACGCATGTTGAGCCTATCAAACGGAGCATGGTCCACGCGCGATCTTTCCTCCATCGTCCTTGTCCCCTTCTCTTCCCTTTCACATACACGCCCACACTCGCACATACACACACACCCTCACGCATGCACACACTCTCGCGCAAACAACACACTCAAGCACATATAGACACTCACGCACACAGACACATTCCCGCACACTCACACACATACACGCACTCACGCACATACTTCACTCACACTCACGTACACACGCACTCTGACACATACACTCACTCACACACACGCACACACTCACGCACTCAGACACACTCACACGAACACACATTCACACTAACTCACACACTCACACACACTCACTAACTCACACACACACTCACATATACTGTCACACACACTCACTCACACACACGCACACACTAATGCACGCAGACACACACTCCAGCGCACACCCACACTCACACTAACTCACACTCACTCACACACACTCACTAACTCACACTCACTAACTCACACACACGTACTCACACACACTCACACACTCACTCACACACACTCTCATACACACTCACACACTAACTTACACACACTCACACATAGTGTCACACACACTCATTCACACACACACTCTCATACACACTCACATACTAACTCTCTCACATACACTTACATGCACAATACCATATGTGCACGTGGCTGGCGCTTGGAGCGCTTGTGTGGTAGTTTCCCTTCGACACCTCACTCAAGTTGCAGTAACAGTGAGTAGAGCGCTTTCGACAGAAGTGTTGCGCCCAGGCTGTCGCCGAAACGTTGGCTATCGGAACCTGGTACGCGCGGTTACATTTGAATATCCTGCGTGATCTCTGTCTTGTCGAAATCACACCCTGTCCGCTGTATTAGTGGTACGACGACGGCGGTGTAGTGTACGGCGGTTCTGAATGTAGCCGAGACGTGGCAAACGGCACTATCCTGATAGCTTCATCGGTGGCGTATGATCGTTGCCCCCAGTGACCTATGTCCCCCAGTGGCCCGTGCCCCCAGTGACCTTCATATTTGACTTTTGCCCTCAAAGACCCTCTTTGCCACCCTGTGACCTTTGTTACCCCTAGACGTCTGCTGTTTAGGTTCTGTTCATGTGTGGTTTGCCTACATGCGAGTACCATGAATAGCCTTGAGGGAACTCATTCTGAGGTGCAGGTGTCTACTACCCCAGTAGCGGTCGCGTTATCTATTGCAAGTTAGGAAGCTTCGTCATCTAACGACCAAATAGCTTATTTTACAGATGGAGGAATTTGGATGCTATAGCAGGTGATGTGCGAGTTGAATGATGAACAAAAGGCACGTAGTAATCTCTAGAATATCATTGAGTGTATCAAATATCGCCACAATGTGAAAGGCGACATCAAGAAGTTGGCCTGTGCGATTCGCACATGTTTTAATGGCGTGCTTGCGGTTCACGATAGAGGATTGTGCCCTACAGATCCTCAGTGTACTAAGCATTCTATAAATGAGAGGAGCACTCAAACGTCCTCCAAAAAATCAGTGAGTGCAGCGGTGACGAAACGAAGCCACCACGCAATCTTGAGTACCAAGAAAGTGTCGACGGAATTGACTGAAACCCCGAAGAGTAATGCAGACAAAACCTGGGTCGAAACGCCTTCCTTAGCATCATTAGGAAGCGTGTCCGAGTGGCAAGAGGTTGACCGAAGATAGAAGGAAAAACATTCTAAAACTTGAAAAAGGTCTCCAAAGCCAAATGTTTGGTAACAAGAAACAAAAATTATGACATCCTTCGCGGACATGATGAGAACAGTTGAGTGAGTTAATTTTGAGCTCAAGATCTGGGTTCAAATGTCACTCAGATCCGGAAGACAGCATACGGCGATCTCCTCTTACAACCTCGCAGATCCGCAGTTTGCCAAACGCAGGAGTTTCAATCTTCAGATAGTGTTTGGGTCGCAAGCCGATGAGAGAACACTCACTCATGACGTAATTCAGGTGATCCAGTGAAGGACCTGGATGAGGTCCCAACCAAAGAAGAAGTCCATGTGCTTTGGTTGATTAATTTCCGGGAGCAAAGTATTCACTGGCATCAGTAGTGAAATCCCTGAGACCATTTGGAGGAACACAGGTAGCAGTAGTCAGTCTCCCGATCTCCGTATCCTATTAGCTGCTAGTAATGTTAGAATAGTATAGTTAATTGCGTGAGAGGAAAACTCTTCCCTAGATGTTTCAACTTCTTAGATTTTGGACTCATAAATTGAGCATGTAGGATCCCACGAGACAGATCAAAGTTCTGATGATGATCACTTGGTACAGATATGCACGAAGAATATGAAGTGTCTGCTGAGCGCTAGAGGCAATATTGAACGGATCATGAAAATCTTTCAAATAAATCTGAACCTCTGTGAAGTTTCTCCGGATATCCTAGCACCGTCTGTGAGTGAATAGGAGACAAATGTCGCGATTATGTGCGAACAATACAGAAACCGCTACGATTCATTGTGGGTATACATCACTGCAACAACACAGCAATTTCGGCAGTTGGGAATCGTCCATTCCAACAAGTAATGACTCGAGTCGAAGTTGGATTTGTGTGGGTCAAAAGAGGTGAAATCTATATTTATAACTGCTACGCGTCACAGAACTCTACGGTTGATGAGTTTAAGCAATGAGTTTAAGAACCACCTAGCTCTTGACGCCAGAGAACGCAGTCTCTCGCAATAGCTGGGGACTTCAAAGCGTGGGGCTTGGAGTGAGGCAGCTCGAAAAGGAAGAAGAGAGAGGTCGAGCTGTGCTAGAAACATTCGCTCTCTGGAACGTAGTACTCGTTGACACCGGTGATAAACACGCCTCCCACAGATGTGATATACGATCTCTCGTCGACATATGTTTATAACAGATTTATTAGAGCATCCTGGAAAGTCCTGAGTACTACACACACAGCGACATTGAGGATATTCTATACGATGTGCAGCATCAAAGAAAGTAGGGTGACGTTAAACTACAATGTAAGGTGTGGAGATGGAATGCCAAAACGTTTGACGAGGATTGTTTTCCGCCTTTGTTTCTCTAAGAACACATATGTTGCAGATGATTACTAGACAGTATGTTTAAACTCACAAATCTTTATATTTAAAACTATTAGAACTTAAGAAAACCCGTTATATTAACTTCTGAAACAACAACTTTATTCACATTTTTTCTCGAAGTGGAAATGTCGAATACTTTTAATGAATCGATTACAACTCACACAATAGAATAATGAACAAATGACGTCAGATACGTTCATTCGATTTATTTTATGATTTAACATTTAGTATTTGCACTATAAAACCGGTTAATTATAGCAAACGATAAAACACCTGGGGCACAATACCTGTCATTTAAAGCAAAAATCACAAAATTGGCTTGAATGAAATCCTCAAAGTTCCTTTGAATGAAAATTTTCAGCGATTTAAATCGGAAGATTTTTACAATTTTAGAAATGTCAGTGGTTATAATAATAACCGGTCTTCAAGTAAAGCACCCTAAATCATTTTAATATTCAAGAAAAATCCCAATGATCCCAATGTCCTGAGGGCACAACTAAATATTACTCTTGAGTTACTTAGGTCCGGGTATTTGATTATCCGGATAGCGTTCGGTTCCAATTAATCCGAACCATCGGAGTTCTACTGTATAAGTAAAATTAATTTACTTGATAGTATGTGCAACTATATCTTACAAGTACATGTCATTCCGTAGACGCTTATCAATGCTTAAAATGTGTAGCTACTCCGCAGAACCAATCTAAAATACTGCAACATACAGGCTGGCAATTGGAAGTTACACGTTAGAAGACCCTTGATAAACAAGCTGAATGCTTCGAGAGATCGATAAGATTATATTGAGGACTTCTCGGGTCCACGGATTGTGGATTTTCTGCAGTAGAATTCATGATTTTCTTCAGATATTTGCAGTGATAACTTCTTAGTATTTGAAGAAGTTAATAAGACTTGGCTATAACTTCTGAATCTGCAAGACGAATATCTTGTAAATAAATTGTTATTTTTTTGAGAAAGTCCATTATTTCTCATAAGAAGACTTCGATCGACGGGCGGGAAGTCGATGATGTATCTGTGACTCTCTGATCAATGAGACGTTACAAAATGTGCAGAGAAAAGCAGCAAATGTTTGACTGCGATTATGAAGTGTTCATTCCACATACAGATGAGGTTGAGAACTCATTTAAAAGCTAGGAGAATGAGTTCAACTTAAACTTACTGGATAGCTGGAAGGAATCCCCTACCATAGTAGTGATAGGTAGCGATTTAGAAGTCCCCGTACTTTCTGGAGAGGTTGTTGTGAGTTATGTTGTGAGGTGTTGTACAGAGAAGGAGGAAGAATACCTGGAACGGGGAGGGGGGCGCTAGCGGACTGAAAGGCCCTTCTCTATACAAAGTAAATTGTACACCACACCGGGCCGTGAGGTGCCTTGGGGCGAGAGGGATGGCGCTGGTTAAGAAGGGAGGCGGAGGATGACGAATTTACAAGCATGTCATTGCACATACGTTTATTTATCTGAAATACTATTCTATGTTGATGGGATGATATGACAAATGAAGTATTGATTGTACAGAAATGAAATGTTAATTTATAGAAATGAAATTGAATGAATGATATAAAATGGATGTTCGTTGTTACGTCTGTTAATTATCACCGTGAAGGTGACGTGAACTTTGTTGATCGAACTACCCTTCCATGGGCACACGGCGTTGCCGAATACCTTATGCTGGGTGGCTGCGGCATGCGTGGACCCGCGGTGCTCCTCTCCCGGGCGAAGCTGGAACGCAGGCGTCCCACACAGTTCGCTGGTTGCGGGGAGAGTATGTCCAGCAGTTTGGCCACGGACCTGGTCGTAGGTGGGCCCTGGCAGCAGCAGGGCGCGTGCGGCACACACAGTCTCTCGCCAGCAGGTGACTGACGGTGAGCGTCGGGTCTGTCCGTACCGCTCTGTAGTACCCGCCGATGGCAGGTTTACATGTACACGTGCCGAAGGCAGCGGGTTTACGCGCGCGAAGCGCAAAACATGAAAATGCGTTCGTGAGCGCGGAGACTGCTCAACGAAACGGCCAAGGATAGGCGGTGTGGCCTGCGCCTCTCGCGGTGGCTCTCGCAAGACTCTCCTCGCACAAGTGAAAGTGGCGTTGCCAGCCAGAAGGCTGCAGCCCTTCGGGAAAGCAGGGGGGGGGGGGCGCCGTTCGTGGGAGGGGCCGAACCACTCTATGATTTGACACGGGCTTGTTTTAGAAGAAAGACTTATTGACTTATTCTTTGAAGTGTTATTGGCACATCTGAAAGAACTGGAATCGTTTCTGGCGAGAAACAATGAAAATATACTTCAATGTATCTTTTCAACGTAGCTTTCTCCTAGAAGATTGCCATGCGATATTAGTCTTGCTATCCGTACGAGCTTGTAGAAGAGTTTGTAATGATTACCAATATAAATTTTATATAATAGCTCATATTATGTGTAATTTGGCATCAAATTACAGTGACAGTCTTAGCACCTCCAAATTACTGGTATTTCCGGCGGTCTCATGGCCCATTTCTTGCATTGTTTTGTTTTATATTTTTGTGTTTTTTTTATTTTTACAGGGTATGTAAGATATTGTATGCGATTCTGCTTTTGCCGTAATATATATCAATGAAGAACAGGCATTATTGTTGTTTCATGTATGGTTTGGGGGACGGCTATCCTTTAAAAGCGCGTCGCTTATATCAAGAATGATATCCCTCCCACACATTGTCATGTTGAATTGATGGAATCCATTTGCTGCCTACGCCCACCACACCGGAGAACACTTGGTGCATTCGGCGGCTGTGCACGCTCAATAAGATCTTCGTGCATGCATTAATGAAGTCTATCAGACAAAATTACGCAGACGGACATTTTACATTATCGCATACTATTTACGTAGAGTAGAAAACGTATTCTAATGCTGAAGCGGAAACCGACAATTTTTCGACAGAAAAAGTCGTTTTGTGGATTCTTGATGTCGAAAAAGGGGATAATTCTTGTTCATATGTGTAAAAAATAACATCCTTCAATACCCTGAAGCTGAATAAGCTGAAGTAGAGAATCCAAGCACAGGCTCTACAAATAAAACGTTAAAAACCTATAATATATTTCCGTGTGTAGAATTGGCTGTTTAAATCCGATACTAATATATCCCATCTCAATTCGATTCAAAAACAAAGGAACACTACTGTCCCCTTTACAAAGGTAAAGGTCGATACATTTTGGACAGGAATCTGGGAAAAGCCAAATTCTACAGCTGAGGAGCATTTTCACTTTACACTGATGTTGATGCCGCGAAAGAACTTATGGAAACTGTCGACCATGGAAAACAATTCTCGGAGGAAGAGATTAACAACTTTGGGAACAGGAAATTTCTAGGGATTCATAAATTCAAAATTATTAGATCGAGAAACTGGCAGAATTAGATTTCTATCTGACAAAATGTATTAATAGAATTTTGAAAGAAGAAAGAGAAACTCCCGGAGAGGCTCTAGTCATCACTTATCTGCTACCCAAATGGGGAGATGATACTTTGGGAAAAATATAGGAAAATCAGTGGTTATCAAGTAATGTAGGTAGTTATAACTGTAGAAATAGCTAAAAAAAGTATAAACTCCTAGATGAGAACCAGCCAATGCTAAAAAACACTATGAATGTCTCAAAGTTTGAATGGCTGAAGGAAAATCGTGATACTCAACAAAATCTAAAATGATGGAAGGATGTGAAACCGTAATGAGAGTATGACTTGGGTTCACCGCCATAAGATATTTGTCAGTCCACCACACAGTTAGACACTGAATATCTATCGATTTCATCGTAAACCAACGTAGTTTTGTAAGATTAGAACGAAATCTTGCGGGATTTCTTATAAACAGAGGAAAGAAAATATTTCAAACAAGATGTATGCAAGAAATGTATGTATCTGCAGTGTTCTTCGCACTGTAACATGACGTCTTGAATAAATTTAAGTCTTATAATAAATAATAAATAGGGGTCAGCTAGTAGACCGCCTCCTCCTGGTGGCTCCTGGGTAATGCTAAAGGTCCACAAAACTATTGTAGCACTCCTTCCACTTACTTATGCTACATTTCTATAATATTTCCTATTTGGTCTCTCTTGATCCCTTGTTATATCTTCGACCCCGACGCTATTAGGTTTCGAGGGCTAGGGTGTCATTCACCTCTTAATCTACTCTGTTCTTGATTTTTAATTCTTTTTCTTCTCCTCTTCTCTACAATTTATCTGTTTCTTCTCCTTCATTCTCCTGGGGTAGTATCCCTACCCAGCACAGGGTATGTGTAAAGACTACAACGGTCCAAGAGGCAATGTGGATCCAGGCGAAAACCACAGTGGCTTGAGGAGCGGAAGTAGCAGCCCTCTCTGCAGGGGTTTATACGCAGAGAAGCTGGGATAGAAGCTTTAAGATGGCAGCCCCATTACTATCCTTACCCTGCGCAGCGCTTGCAACGCGGCCAGGGGACATCACTCCGCTAAATTTCTCAAAGATTCATGCCGGACAGATTCCTCTATGCCAACATATGCAAAGAAAAAGGAAACGAATAAACGACAACCATCGGAAATATTAAAGCTGGGAATATGGAATGTTAGAGCTCTCTCAAATAAAGAAGCTGAATTAGAACAGGAATTAGATAAAGCTGGGATTGATATTGCTGCAATTACTGAAACCAAAAAAAGTTACAGGGCTCATCAGAATTACAAAATTATTTAATGATATACAGAGGAGTCCCCCAAAAACAGAGGGCATCGGCTGGGGTATCTATTTGGATCAGAAAAACATTGAAAAACAGAATAATATCGTATACTTTCATAAACGAAAGAATAATAACAATGAGAATTAAAGTAGATAGAGGTTACGTTTCAGTCTTTGCCTTGTACGCACCAGAAGACGGGAGAACCCAAGATGCGATTAAATTCTACGAACAACTGCAGACAGCAATAAATAAGATTAATAAAAATGACTATCTTCTTTTATTAGGTGATTTAAATGCAAGAGTAGGGAATACCCCTATAAAAGATATACTAGGCACAGAAGGTGAATACACACTTAACAATAATGGGAAGAAATTAATAGAATTTGTCACGTACAATGAGCTGAGAATTACTAACACTTTCTTTAAACACCGAAATATTCACAAATTCACATGGACAGCACGTGGATCCGCCTCTATAATTGATTACGTCCTTGCAAACAATAATATCAATGATGTAAGATGGATAAATATCAAGGATGTAAGAGTATTTAGAAGTTTTGATGTGTCATCTGACCATTTCTTAGTAAGATGCCACGTAATGTTCCCAAAGAGATGGAAGAAAACCATCTTAAAACCCAAACCAGAAATAGAAACATTTAAAGTTCACCTTTTACAAGATTATAGCATAAGACTTTTATACCAGAGTAGACTCAACCAGAAAAATCTTATTAACCCTGTAAGTAACAATATAAATGAAGAATGGGCAAACATTAAAGAAATTATAACACAGGCAGCAGCAGAAGCAATAGGGTCAAGGAAAAAGAAATTATCAAAACGAGGGCTAAGGTTTTGGAATGATAATATCAAACAACTAATTGAAGAAAAAAAAAGAAGCGTATTTAAAGACTCTCTCATCCTCTGGGAATATGAATCATAGAATAGAATATAAAAAAAATCTGCTTTAGTCAAAAGAGAAGTCCGTAAGCTTAAAAGAGAAAGTTGGAAAAGATATGTTAGCGAAATTGAACATGACTTATTTGGAAACCAAAGTAAGGCATATAAAATTATAAAATATTTAAATACAAGATCAAGAAAGAGATAAAGTTCAATTAAATATAATTTCAGAAAGTAAATGGGTAAATTACTTTAAATCGCTATGGACCTCTGAAGATGAAGAAGAAGAGAGAGGAATTAAAATTGATATATGTAATTCTATTGATCTGATCTCTATGGATGAGTTGAAAGCAGCCATTAACACAACCAAAAATAAAAAGTCACCTGGTACTGATAATATAAACATGGAATTGATCAGATATGCATCAAATCAATTTACGCAGAGACTTCTTAACTTTATTATTATCTGCTGGTCCACTGGATATGTGCCAGAAGAACGGAATGAAGCCCTAATTTACCCACTATATAAAAAAGGCGACAAATCAATGTTCAAATTATAGAGGTATAAGTCTTCTAAATTCCTGTTATAAAATCTATGCAAAAATTATCAATCAAAGATTAATGCCTATTGTTGAAATTCAAATATCTGAAACACAACATGGTTTCAGAAAAGGTAGATCATGCTCAGACTGTATTTTTGTACTGACACAACTTACTGAAAAGCGAAGGGAATTTAAACTACCGACATACTATGTCTTTATTGACTACGTAAAAGCATTTGATAGCCTTAAAAGAAGATTATTATGGGAAACACTGAAAAATATTGGACTCCCTTCCCATCTTATTACAGCAATTCAATCATTATACAGAAATAATAAAATCATGATCCGAATGCTAAGAAATGGAACAGAATCAGCATATATAAACCAGAGAGTAAGACAGGGATGCCCGCTGTCGCCAACGCTTTTTAATATATATATGGACGTGATCATTAAAAAATGGTTGAAGACTTTAAATGATGTTTTTAAGATTAATAATGTCGAGATCCTAACATTACTTTTTGCCGACGACCAGCTTATCATAGGAAAATCTGAATATGAAATTCAAATAGCAGTCCACAAGTTAAGTCAGGTTGCTAATGAGTATGCAATGAAAATCTCACCAAGTAAAACAAAAGTGATGGCATTTAAAGGACTTGAACCTTTAAGAGCAAAGATAGTTATATATGACCAAATAATTGAACAAGTAAATGAATTTAAATATCTTGGATATCATTTTAATTATATAACATCAAGGGATATGGAAATAAAGCTGAACAACTTCACATATTTCTGTGGAACGTTACAGCGAACTCTACATCATAATGCGCAAAAGGAAACTTCTCAGATTTTTCAAAGTTATTGCTTTGCCATTACTACTTTATGGAAGTGAGAGCTGGACATTAACATCAGATCAGCTGCGCCAAATTGAATCTGCAGAAATGAGATTTCTTCGTTTTGTGGCAGGATATTCACTATTAGACCACAAAAAAAGTGTAGATATCAGAGAAGAACTAAATATTGAACCGGTTATAGATACCATAAAGAAATATCGAGAAAACTGGAAAGGTCATGTCCTGAGAATGCCAGAACATAGAATAACTAAAACTATTCTTCAATATGTACCTAAAGGAAAAAGAAGTGTAGGACGTCCCTTGAAGAGATGGCATGAACAATTCTGAGACGGAACAGACCAAGAGGTCTAATCCTTGCTGTCGATGATGATGATGATAATAATAAATAAAATAAATATTCAGATTAACAGAGGAATTTTCTACAAGATACACTATCCCTTCTGTTATTTTGCACTAGTTTAAACGTACAATAAGACGATTTTCTCTAGCCTCCTTCATTTTCAATCTTCATGATGATGAAAGACCAGCTACACATTTGATTTACATGGAATGTCTAAAGTTGTATGCTATGAATAAGCAATTCTCACTCCAAAGCTACCTATGGCAAAGGAATTTATCGGTCATATGTGCATGAAAGTTGGTCGTGACAAATGTGTAAAAATCAACTTGAGTAGAGGCGAAGTGAAACGACATAGAGAATTCAAGGGGATGAATACACTCTCATTCAAGACTTTGAACCACGCGTAACCTAGAAGTATCTAGGCAATGAAAAACAGGACAAAATCTCGAAGAAGATAATTCAAAAAGAGTAGTACAGAACAGTAAGACACGTCTTGCAGTCTGCCCTGAACTCGAGGTATAGCACTTCCGCTCATTGTACTGAGTACGCTTCGGATTGGTAGGATGGATTGAACAAAAAGTTCTAACTGTGGGCCAAAAATCATAAAATTGCTTATGATGCATCATGTCACCCCCACTCGAGTTGGTGTACGTAGACTTTGTTTCACGCAAAGGAGGGAGAGCACTAAGACCTCCTGACACAATGCAAGAGTCTAAATGGGAAAGTATGTGGACAATCATAAAAATGATCCACTTATTATTAAATCTGACATAAAAACGGGCAGTATTGTACGGAGTGTACCAATAAGCATTGCAAATAAACATATGCACTACACAGAAAATGAAATGCAATACATAAAAAATGTTGAAGAAATGTTGGAGAAAGAAACTATTTCAAAAACGGTCCAGTATTTACGTTCCAGTTCAACAAATAACAGTCATTTATGTGGCTTAAAAGAGGACGATGGGAAGAATAAAACAAGAATCCAACGTAGTTGTCATAACTGCCCTACATCAGGCATTGAGAACACGTCATTATAAGTGGTTCTCAAAATTATCCAGGATGATAATTGCCGCAGTCATCAGTAGCAGATAGAAACCACCATATCATCGCAACGTGTCCAATGGCAGCGTCCAGATCCATGAAATGGTGCTGTAGGGTCTGAAGTCATTTCCGTTGACCTTCAAAGTTCCAAACATATTCAAGTGGTACAAACAGTCATGAAAACTGGTGTCGTCTGTTGGATTGTCTTCTGCAATATTGTAAACTCAACTAAAGGTATCGTGGCAGCAAAAAATCCAGATATTGTTATTTGGGGGAATTGAAAAGGGAAGGGGTCTTCTTATAGATATTGCTGTTTTATGCTGCAGAAAACTCGAGTTTGGAAATCGTGATCAGTCTGATGTGAGAAAAAAACACGTGACGTAAATAGTTATCAGAACTCAGGGATTTGTTCTGTGAACAAAAAATGTAAAACTTTTTCAAACTTTCATATGCTTCAAAATACTGCAAAATAGATGATATCGTGTTATTAGGAACATTCCATATTTTGCGCAAAGCATTGTAGATGTTCCCAAAGTCGCTAGATCAGCTCCTTAGAAAGATGTTTGCAACCTGGCAAAGAGTGTATATTTAACCAGGACTTAACACCGTAAGACCTTTCTTTGGTCAGTTTCAGCCGTAAAAATACTGTTAAACAAAATTGCACACAAGGTTTTCCAAAAAGAGGAACTGTTCAAGAACAAAAAATGAAATAATCTCGTATAATACTGCATTAAAATGAGATAAAACAATTTTCACGAATACTGCAATAACATAGTATTGTTTAAATGCACTAAGTAGTTGTTTACACACCAAGAATACCAAAAAGGTCCTGAATCATAACTTAACACATAAATAGCAAATATTTAATGGCTGGAAGACTCTTCTTTAGAACTTTACAATTGCATGATGTCAATTGAGACGTAAAAAAGGTATGCATTGGTTTCGAGAATTCAATCGGTATGCCCAGTATGAGAATTGGCGGCAGAGCTCAATCAAATTTTTAGCATTTTCAGTTACTTTAAGAACATTGTAGTATGGTGTTTTGGTATTTTCTTCGTGTTCCTGGATATCTAACAAAACCATAGAGACCTCTTATGTCGTCAAAGGTTGCATAGTTTTCTATGAATTTTTGTCCCGTAAATTAAAACTATTTTTAAAATGTATGCGCGCAGTAGCGTATAATAAAACAGACTAAAAAATGATGTACCCCTTTATCTGTTCAAATTTGAATTTTCCAAAACAGTTTCCTATTTAAGATTAACTAATTACGATTCTTATTTATAATACGCTGTCACTTACGTGACTTAGTAAGTCAATTCGTAAATCTAAATATCAGTTATTGCAATAACTTTTGCTCATTTGCGTGCGCCTATTTCAGATTTGAAGTCATAAATGACGTGTTGCTAACCATTTTTAGTGAAAATATCATTTAAAATTATTGAAATAATTGTGAATTTAAAAAATGTGTTTTCAGATGTTACGCTTAATTTTTGTTCAATGTGACTGTAATATTATAAACTGCTTATATGTACTACAAAGAGTCTTTGACGCACCGCATAAGAAATTAGAGTGTTGTTTAGTTCGTTTAAGCAGATTAAAACATAGTTTTATGTAATTAATGCCGTGGCCGAACAGGCTCCCTTAAAGTTGCCGCCGGTCGACGGTACCGATACTGGTCAAGAGAGTGCGCTGTCCGGCAGCGCGGCAGTACCGTCACGCCCGAGCAGACAGCGGCGCGCGAGAGCCCACCCTTATCAGCGGGCTGGCCAGCGATCCTTCGCCGCAAGCGAGCTATAAAAAGAGCCGCTCGGGCGGCGAGAGGCGGTTGGAAGCGAGCGTCTGCAAGTGATTAGCGAGTGCCATTGTAAATAGTTGATACGTCGAAGTGCTTACGAACTCTGGACTGCCCCTACGGATATTTGGTGATTTAGCGACGTATTTGGACTCTCTCCTGGAATTCTGTTAGAACTTGGCTATTGTAAATTGACTTGCTCTTTTGGACTGTGGAATAAAACACGTCGTGTGAAACCGTGTTTATCTTTGTTGTTTTTCTGGTCATAACAACTTGGCGACGAGGAAAACTAGAATGGAAGCCGACAGCCCGTTAGTGCAGATGCTAACACTACTGCAGCAGCAGATGCAGCTGCAACAGGAGGCGTTCGCGCAGCAGCTACGGCAGCAAGCTGAGGCGCAGCGGCAGCAAGCGGAGGTGCAGGCGCAGCAGCTGGCGATTCTGTTGGAAGCTATCAACAGACGCCCCCCGCCCCAATTTCACTGCTTCCAGCCCGACTCAGAGGAGTGGTCAGAGTACATGGAGAGTTTTGAACAACACTTATTATGTCACCAGGTAGGTGACGCAAAAACAAAAAAAGCGTTCTTTCTAAGTTGTGTTGGGAACAAAGTGACGAGTTTGTTGGGAAAACTACTCCCAGATAGAGACTCATCTGATTGGAGTTGGGAAGAAATTAAGAACAGATTAGACACTTATTTTAACAAAACGCCGCATGTACTGGCAGCTCGGTATAAATTTTTCCAGTGCCGGAAAAGCGAAGGTCAGTCGCACTGCGAGTGGATCACGGAATTAGCTGGTTTGGCGCGGCAGTGTCATTTCAAATGCCCGCCATCAGAAGGGGAAACATCATACGCTGAAACACTCATCAGAGATATGGTGGTCTTGCACACGCCGGAGGACAAAATTCGGTTTTTAGCCTTGCAAAATGGAGATCCGTCATTGGAGGAAATTAAAACCCTGTGCAAGACTTACGAGACTACGCGTGAGACAGCCCGCCAAATCACGGCCGGTTCATGCGTGTGTAGCGTTACCGATAACAATTCAGTGAAAGACAGCAGTTCTGACAGTATTAACAGTTTAAGTAGTTGTGTCAGTACGAGATCGGCGCGAGAGAAAAGAAGTGAAGCGAGGAAAGGTAGACAGAATAATCAGATAGGGGCAAAGTCAGCAAAGTGGGGCGGCGACTCAAGGAAAACAAGAAGTACGAACATTTTCAAGGCAAAGAAATCTTGTAAAGGTTGCGGGAAATATCACAGTAGAGCCGAGTGCAGGTTCAGGGAAGCGCAATGCTTTTACTGCAAGAGAATGGGCCACATCCAAGAAGTCTGTGAACGAAAACGACATGCGGCACGAAGCGCAAGACACGAAGAAGACATGGAGGTAGCCATGGTCAGTGAGGTCATTAGTGGAGAGGGGCAGAGAAAATTAACGGTGCAAATTAAGGTAGGCAGTCAACCAGTAGATTTCCTGTTAGATACGGGAGCACCGGTTACGCTGATCAATCTAAACACGTACCGCCTTTTAGGGTCTCCCGGTTACGCTAAAGTACAAAAAAGATTGACCAGTTTCGGGAAGACGCCTATTAAAGTGTTAGGGAGTGTGCGCGTGCAAGCTTCATACAAGAGCAAGCAGGCAATCATAGAACTATTAGTGGTCGACCGGTATGATGTAACAAACATCCTGGGGTTAGACTCCTTTGATAAACTGGGATTTGGAGTCGTAGATGAGGTGAATCAGATATCAGACCAGGATGAGGTGCACGTCATTAAAGATTTAGTTTCAGAATTCGCGGAGGTGTTCTCGCCCGGGTTGGGAGAATGCAAGGGATTTCAGGCTAAGATCCAGCTTAAAGAAGGACATAAGCCTCGCTTTTACAAAGCGAGACCGGTGCCATGGGCACTTAGAGACAAAGTCAAAGAAGAATTAACACGGCTGCAGAAAGAAGGGGTGATTACGCCAGTAACAGTGAGCCAGTGGGCCACGCCTTTGGTTTTAGTGAAAAAATCGAACGGGAAGATTAGGTTGTGTGGTGACTTCAAAAGCACGGTGAACCAACAAGTAGAAGTGGAGCAATATCCGATTCCCAAGCCGGAAGATCTTTTCCACAAACTATCAGGCGGACAACAGTTTTCTAAAATAGACCTTAGGGATGCTTACCTACAAATACCGTTGGATCCCGCAGCCAAGGAAGTACTGGTAATCAACACTCCGCTCGGTCTATTTAGCTATAACAGATTACCTTTTGGAGTAAACTCAGCGGCAGCAATCTTCCAGCGCTGTCTAGAGCAAATTACCTCGGGCCTGGATGGTTGCTGCAATTATCTAGATGATATCATCGTCACAGGACGCAGCCTAGAAGACCATACACAAAACTTGAGAAAATTGTTTACAGTGTTGCGAGACAGGGGTTTTAGGGTAAATCAGGAGAAATGCGAATTTTTCAAAGAGAAAGTAGTTTTTCTGGGGCACGTGTTGGACAGCACGGGGATAGCCCCTACCCAGCAGCATGTACAAGCCATTATTCAGATGCCTCCGCCAACGGATCTAAAACAGCTGCAAGCTTTTTTAGGCAAAGTTAACTACTACAATAAGTTTATTAGAAACTTTTCGACAATAGCAGCTCCTTTAAACCACCTGAGAAAGAAAGGGGTCAAGTTTGTATGGTCGGAAGATTGCAACAAAGCTTGGAACAGTTTAAAGCAAGAGTTACTACGCACGGTAAGACTTAATCATTTTGTCCCGGGAAGGATCACAACCGTGGCGGCAGATGCCTCAGACTACGGTCTGGGAGCGGTGTTATCACAAAAAGATGGAAAAGGGATCGAGAGGCCAATCGCTTTTATGTCGAAAACTTTAAACAAACATCAGAGAAATTACTCCCAGGTAGAGAAGGAAGCGTTGGCAATCATTTTTGCGGTGAAAAAATTCAACGAGTTCCTTTACGGGACCAAATTCCACATTATTACGGACCATAAACCTCTGGTGCAACTTTTTCACCCAGGTAAGAAGATCCCAGAATCCACAGCCAAGAAGTTGCAGAGGTGGGCGTTGTTTCTTGCAGATTATGATTATCAGATCCACTATAGAAGCACGTCGCAACACGCGAACGCAGACGCGTTATCTAGATTACCCGCCGGCCCAGACCCAGTTTTCGACGCGTCTGAAGAGGAGTGCCTCCAGCTAGACCTGGAGGATCTAGGAAACCTAGCAGATTTCCCATTAGAAGCTAGGACTATAGCAAGAGAGACGGACAAGGACCCAGAGTTGAACCAGGTTCGGCGCTTCATCAGAGAAGGGTGGCCAACGCGAAAATTAAGAAGCAACGCCAGATGGTACAGCAAGCAAGACAGATTGTCATGCAAAGCGGGAGTTTTATTGTTGGAGGGCGAAGAGTTCACAAAAGTAATTATACCCAAGAGCCTCAGACAGACAGTGCTTAAGTTGTTACACCAGGGACATTGGGGGATAGTTCGTACGAAACAGCTGGCGAGGCGGCACTGTATGTGGCCGGGGATGAATAACGACATTGTACAAATGCTGAAGAGATGTGAGGCTTGCCAGCTCAACCAAAGTGCCCCCCCCAAAGACCTGACACCTTGGCCGGAGCCGACAGAACCATGGGAAAGGGTCCACGTGGATTTCGCCGGCCCCTTTTGGGGGTCTATGTGGTTGGTAGTAGTGGACGCGAAATCAAACTACCCGTATGTAGTTGAAATGGGGAGCACCACATCTACGCAGACCGTAGAGATGCTCGAGAGGATTTTTGTGACAGAGGGTCTACCTGTGGTGTTGATTTCAGACAATGGTCCGCAGTTCTCGTCCCAGGAATTCGCAAAATTCTGTGCGAGCAACGGCATACATCACATCTGTGCACCGCCTTTCCACCCACAGTCTAATGGAGAGGCGGAGAGGTTCGTACGAACCTTCAAAACGGCCATGGGGAAAGCGCGGGCAGCGGGGACGCCAAAGTCCCGAGCTCTATTAAGGGTCCTGGCTACATACCGGGTCCTGCCAGGTTCGACAGGCAAGAGCCCGGCTGAAGTACTCCACGGCAGGCAGCCCCGGACCTTGCTGTCACTGCTCAGCCCCAGCGACCCGCATACAGCTGGAGGTATCAGACTAAAGTACAAGGTAGGTGACAAGGTGTATATTCAGTCACTTAAGAAAGAACCAGCATGGGTGCCCGGGATAATACAGGAAATTCGAGGCAGCAGAGTTTACGCGGTGCGGACCTTAGAAAGGCTGGTCACACGCCACCAGGGGCAGATCAGACCTCGTACCAACGAAAGTCAAGTAGACAGCAGGCCTTGGATATCACCCGAGGAATTCCGCAGAAAAGTGATGAAGGAAATAATTTATGTCCCACAGGAGCGCACGGCCGTTGGGACACCAACAGTTGCAGCCGACACACGGGAGGAAGCAGCCACCAGCAGCAGCAGAGAACCCGCCTGTTCGACCAGGACGGAACTCCGGCCCAGGAGGGTCACTCGTTCAGTGCGTTTTGCGCCATACGCAACGCATTTTGGCGCGGAGGGTGCCGTGGCCGAACAGGCTCCCTTAAAGTTGCCGCCGGTCGACGGTACCGATACTGGTCAAGAGAGTGCGCTGTCCGGCAGCGCGGCAGTACCGTCACGCCCGAGCAGACAGCGGCGCGCGAGAGCCCACCCTTATCAGCGGGCTGGCCAGCGATCCTTCGCCGCAAGCGAGCTATAAAAAGAGCCGCTCGGGCGGCGAGAGGCGGTTGGAAGCGAGCGTCTGCAAGTGATTAGCGAGTGCCATTGTAAATAGTTGATACGTCGAAGTGCTTACGAACTCTGGACTGCCCCTACGGATATTTGGTGATTTAGCGACGTATTTGGACTCTCTCCTGGAATTCTGTTAGAACTTGGCTATTGTAAATTGACTTGCTCTTTTGGACTGTGGAATAAAACACGTCGTGTGAAACCGTGTTTATCTTTGTTGTTTTTCTGGTCATAACAATTAATTCTTCAAAAAAATACGCATAACTACAAAAAACTTCCTGAATGATCTCCACTTGAAGCCCGATGATTCAGTTTCCGAGTGTTTCAGCGGTAATCAGCTAACAAAGTGAGAGACAATCTACCTTTATACCTTTTCCAACACACAAGCTATCTGTTGGTGAAACCGTTCTCCGTGTTCATCGCTACCGGATTCAAGGTTAGAGAGAAATAAGTCTATATAAAGGTGGAACAAATATATCTTGATAATACACTAGTGTTTGCAAAACTTACGACACCAAGAAGGATACATAATATTCCAATGAAATTTATTACACAGATTAGGAATATCACATTGTACCAATGATTACAATTACAGAACCACACCTGTACTTTAACTTTAAATATTTAATACGTTTTGAAGCCACCACGCGCTGCCATCAGAACGTCTAGACGTCACAAATAGGGGTATTTTGTAAGAAAAACCGGCCAAAAGTGGAAATAAAAAGTGTAAACATACGAGAAAACTGACATAATTTCCACCTGACGTAATATTCTTCATCGTCATGTGACAGTCATCTGTTAGTCTCAGACTGGTATTTTTGTTATAGCAACAGTTTAAAGTGAGTCTTTGTGTGCGCTGCAAGCATTTACTTACAGCAGTTCCTTACAAAGAGATTCTTTATTCGATTTATGTTTTTAAAGTTGTGAAGTGGATTAATTCGTTATGGTTTTAGAATTTCCAAGTAGTATGTACTGCGTTTTAAATTTAAAACTGACCCATTTAATAATTTACATCATTTAAGACATTTTGTACGAAAATATTATGCATCCAAATTTTGAATTGACTTTTATCAAACATTAGTGTTTAAATTATATTATCAGGATGTGTCAAGCAATTTTTTTTATTATAAGTTGTTCTTAAGTTCATATTCCAACTGTGAAAAAAGAAGAACTTCCCCCACATGTCCACAATTCAATTTTTTTCCCTTTATTTAAAGATAGATGATGCGTAACGAAATTCGTGAAATTCAAGAATAAGATTTGTTTTGTTTTAGATACCAAAGAAAATGTTAAGGCGATAACTAGAGAAGTACTTTACAAGCACAAGTACTATATCAAGCAGTTTTTCTGATCGTTTAACTGATATGATGAAATACGTTGAGAATCATGTGTTGAAAATCACAAATTGTCTATTGGAAAATGTGAATGAATTTAAACGTAAATTACGGTTTCTTAAGTCTGAGTTCAAACAAAATGGGCAGCTTCATTTATACGGAAAAATTATTTGTAAAACATAATAAGTGGCTTATCGGTGCTGTGAAATTGCCAATATGGATAAAACAAAAGGCGGGTCGACCGAGAAAAGAATTCGAAGAGTCACGTGACCGCAGCAAACGACGCACAACAAGAGTAACGGAAGCAAGTATCTGAGTCCACATTGACTTACGCTCCACAAATGAGTTTAAGAGTTGCTGGTAAAACTGATGTATCTGCTATTAAGAAAAAAATGACAATCTCCAAATGGAGCATCAAAATCCGTAAGGCAATAACAAACTTTCAGAAACGCGACAAATTGTATTCAGCTCTTGACAACAAAGCAAGCTCTCTCAATGTTTGTGATATCCCGTCTGTCTCGAAGGCAATACAACATAATTCCAAATTTAAACAGAGACATCTGTCCTTGGTTTACTTTAATGTAGAAAGCTAAAGAGGAGTGCTAACCAAGGGGGAGTTGTTTCAAATTATTTATACTTGTGCCAGAAATTTGTTAGACCCACCATTTCCCGGCTATGTAAAAATATACATTTATTTCTGAAAAACATCTGAAGGAGCGAAAGAATATTTTGAAATAGTGTCAAAATAGGGGACGACAGTTACATTTTGAAGATGCTACGAGTACGAAGCGGCACTAAGAAAAAGAAAAGGCACAACAAGAAGTGTATGATGAAGAACATGAAGAAGGAAAACAAATAGATAATGATGACGAATAACATAAGAGTCTGGAAATAACGGGAATTAGAGAGTTATCGTCTAAGCAGACTAGTGTAGCACAATTATTTAGAACTATTTAGTAGCGTTTCTAGTTATCCCCTGAACTAACTCACATTTAATAATTTGTATTGTAAACGTATATTAAGAACCTCTCGACACAATGTAAAAACTTCCATAAATACACATATTAACTGATAATACACATTTAACTGATTTTAAATAAATTCTAGAAAGGAAATAATTTTGTCCTGCTATTTATACACAAAACCCCTATGCGCGTCGGGGCGTGGAATCAAAGAGAGCCTGGATATGCTGCTGGGGAATACACCTCCACGCTGTTTCTATGCGCAACCACAAAACATCCACAGTGGATGTAGGAGGACCAGAATGGACAAGTTGCCGTCCGATCATATCCCAGTCATATTCAATGGGCAACATGTCAGGCGAACTTGCAGACCAGAGAAGCAGTGGTACCCAAGCTTGCGTATTCCTCGTCACATGCGGGCATACCTCGGGCTCTAAAACCTTCCTGATGTAGCGGTTGCTGTTCAGATTGCCCTCAATACGTATGAGACGAGATAGCACATTGTAGCTAATGGCGCCCCAAACCATCACACTTTGAGTTTATCTTCTATGGTGTGGAACAATGCAAGCTGGCATATTGCGATCACAACAGTAGCGTCGAACACGTACGCGGCCAGTCTTATGCGTTGGTGATTTCTGGTCATCCGACGTAGTGGTATGCGTACCACCAGTCCAATCCTCAGGAGACTCTGTTGAACCATCGACGCAGACATGACCACGCCCGTTGTAGTGCCCCAAAGTCGAGCCAACACTGTCGACGACACCGGTTATGTCCATGCGAACTGTCGGTTATGACCATTTGAACGAGGTGGAGGATTATCTGGCGCTGTGGTAACATTGTGTGGTCCAGTCCCTGTGTACATCCCGCCCTATCCACTGGTTTGATACACCTATCACTTCGTCCCGCCTCGTTCGATCCGCAATGACACGGTACGAGGAATCCTCGTTTTGTGGACCGATCATTCTGCGCCGTTCGAACTCTCTTAGATGCTGATATTGCTCCCATTAGCGCAAAGCATGCCGACACTTGCTTGCACGTTTCCACGTTTATTGACTGTTATACACCGACTGAGTGTGGCTTAACATTGACCTGACCTGTCACCCAAAGGAGGGTGCTGCTAGGCCAATGTATATACTATTTTAATCACTTCTTATGGTATGCAAATTTTATCACTCTTTATGGTTACACTGTTCTACACATCCATTATTTTTAAGTGATTCCAGCCATTCCCTCTAGGTGATTCAATTTTCACAAACACCAGTGTAGATCCTATGGCTATATACGTTATAATCATGGGTTTTAAGAGGTTAGAGGCAATTTTAAGCTGTACGGTTACCCAGAAAATTGGTAAATACATACTTCAACGCACTTCAAACTCATTTTTCACAATATTTCGCTTACCAATCTTCAAATTTTTATCTTAATTAACTCATGAATCTGAGGGCCAATGGAAATCTCTTCTTTTACTTTGGGATCATTCAGTGCATGAAATTTCAATCGTAAGTATTGGAAGCGTTGACCTTCTTTGACTATTGTCTTTACAATATTTTGTGTTAATCCTAATTTGATGTGCAGTGGAGGCACTAAAATGCTTTACATGGGTTTATCAGAAACGCTTTTTTCTTCAAGCGCATAACATTCTCGCTGGAACCAGTGTTTTATTCCGTAATGGCTTTGCCCAAGAATCCATGAAACAGTCGAATGTTGTTAAACCCTGAATTCCTAAGGACGCCTAATACCTTGTTATCAGCACAGCTTTGATGTTTAATGTAACCGATACTGTTTTCGTTAGTTCCTTCCTTTCTCCTGTTGGGGCAAATGGTAGAGATGGTTTTTGATTTCCATTGTGTAATGTCACGACCTTCAAGCTTCGAACAGCTTACGAACAGCGGTCAACCTTGCGAAATGGCATTGAAGCATTGTGTACTATTGGTCTAATTGCGTAAGGTGCGTTTGGATATTTGACAGTATGTTTTGACTTCGTAAAGTACTCCGTTATGTCAAAAAAAAAACAATCATGGCTTTGAATTTTGATTTAGACATTCGAGCTTTCTTCATTCTTGGTGACTGAAGGCTCTTTAAGTGGATCGATTGATGCTTAGTTTCGAGGTCGTAGGCAAACGAACTAAATTCGCGACTTTCGAACAAAAGTTCATCCGTGAGACCAACTCAAACGGCGATCTTCACGGATAAAATTCCCTATTTGTTCACCATTTCGTCCATTTTCGAAGTGGAAGGTCGTCCTGGATGTGGATCATCTTCAATTTCTTATCGTCTCTCTTGGAACCGTTTAAGCTGCTCAAAAGTACTAGTGCGTGACATACACTCACCACCGCACGCTTGTTGTAGTAAGTCTCTGTTACGGAATATAACGGTTTTACTAAAAATTTCACGTTATAGTTATATTGAGACGCCTAACATTTTTCCGATTAGCGGCAAGTACACGATCCGATACGAACGAAAGCCATGATTGGCCTGAGCAGGGTACGCTCGTCACACTAGCACGAATCTGGAGGGGCTGTTAGGCGACTGGACTATGCAGAATTTCGCTTTGAGGTTAGCAGTGTTTGTCTTATAAATCAGTCCCGTTTTTATCTATCCACACCTCGTATTGGAATATTCACAATTTTGAAACGTATTAATATTAAAGAAATATCTTCCACTACGAACGTGAAATACCACTCTCGATATGAAGCCATATTATTGCGGTGAACTCAGCCCACAGCCTAATCTGAGCGACACAACCCCTATCATTTCACGTCTCTCGAACCGTTGAATAGGACATATAAACAAAAGTGTAAATCTCATGTTTATTATACAGTAGAGTTTTAGTTTTGAGTAATGATATCGCAGCAGCACAATGAGTCAAGTTAACGCATGAGGAAGACTAGTGCAATTCCCGCCCCGCGGTAAACGTTCAAAAAAGAAATTACAGAAAATAAGGAAAATGTTACGCTATAGCTTTAATTAGAGTTAATTTCCGTATTCAAAGCATTGAAATTTAGTATTATAGTATGTTTTTAAGTTGCAACAAATACCTTTGTTCCTCAGTGTGATCTTCGGAGAAATTGTGTCACAAAAACTATATAATCTCACAAATACGTTGACCAGAGCCCTCCTTACGACCTCTTTCATTAGCGTAACGATAGATTAAAACAATAATGAAGCAGGTTATTTAGAATTCCTCAAAGCAAGAAGATAGATAATACTCCAGATACATCTGCATATGAAGTTGCAGATGGTATTCCAAGTCAGCTTAAAAGTCTTGAAGAAACTAGGACTATCAAAAGGCAGCAAATAGACCATGCACTCTATGACACAGACAGCAAGGTAGAGTGGAGTTTTAATGGACACAGGATGGACCAGAAAAATGGACCAGAAAAAAGCTATATTAGAGAAAAAGAGGAAACAAGAGGCGAAAGAAAAAACTCGAAAGAGAAAATCATCATGAAGCAGATGTATTTTAAAATATGATATGGTGGCATACGGCATGATGGATCATTTATTGAGAAAAGTTATTTTTACATTTTTCCTGCACAATAAATAATTTCATAAACATAGCATGTTAATATATACATCAGCCTTTAATAGTACAAATAAATCAATCATCTGCAATATAAGGTATTTGTGAATGTTACAATCATTGTGGCTAATGGTGTCACTATGGCCCTTACATTCCCAAAAAATGTGTAAGATTTAAATATGGCAGTGATTGCAATGATATTGCGTACAGAAAGCTATATTTTAAGAATATTTCATTATCTTGTTTAAACTATCACTCAGCATTTAAGCATATTTTTCTGTTACGGTTAATAGTGTTATTTCAATAACATAATTTATACGTGACATCATTTACACAGTTTCGCTTATGAAATAACCATTAATTTGACGATATTTTACATCTGTCGAACTGTTCAAGTAGGCTACAATGAAGAGTTCCACTTTCATAGAGTCCAATTCGAATGCACCACACTTTGCTGCGTTCGCTAATTACGTTTGCAGAACAATATTTAAAATATCTTTTCTTTGACGCCTCCTTGGTTTAATATTCAGAACTGTGTTGTAAAAACATTATAGTTTATTGAAATTCATGTGACGCCAAATGTCGTTAGCGCCAAACACTATCAATGAAACTATTACAAATTAACACTTTACTAGAATATTTTTTAAATATCATTTCTCTACAAAATTAAATTAAATATAATTTGAGTTATCAATAATTTAACAGAAACAGAGGTTTATTATTGTTAACTTGAAGTCATCAGAAAACATTTGAACTTTTGCTCCGCTCTGTAATCTCATATTTTTTTAATGTAATTGGTGCATTCAAAAAATAAGATACATCACGTTCTGCTGCAAGAAACCCGTCCATCACCCCATCTCGATCAGGTTTTCGTCTAATTTCCCTGATCCTCGAGCAAATGCTGAGATGGCCCCTTGTTTTGCTTTTGGACATTAATGTAACTTTAAATTATCTTCTCACCATAGCACGTCACACAGTTTTTAACTGTTTTTGACGTAAATAAATAAATAAACACGTAAGGGATGTGGGTTTTATTAAAAACTATTAAAATGAATATTGCTTATAGTTCTAATTATGAAGATAACAGTTTGTTGTTTTACTGGTGTAATTTTTCATTTCTCACAAGATCGAAAAATTTATATTAAGACAAAAGAGAAATTGAAAGGAAAAGAAGTGCTACACTGGATAATACACTATCTGTATTAAAAGATAACTATATCCCTATTTCATACGAAATGCTAACTAGAATTATTGGAATAATTAATTACATTTTTCCTGACGAAGACGAAGGGTTTACACTTCCGCATGCGGAAGGGGGGGGGGGGGCAATCTGCCATATTGAGCGCACCATTTCAAACTTAGACCTAAAGAAAGACGGAAGAAAAAGTGAAAACCCGGAATGATTGCTGACGAAACGGCAAGTAATTTAGGAATACAGCGGCATCCATCATTTCCAGCCATCTGTGAAATCTGCGCCGTTATTCATAGACGAAGACAACGTTCTGCCCACGCAAGGGGGACGGGATGAAGGTTAACAATCAAATAAAACAACACCTATAAAATTAATTTGATTTATTTAAAACTAAGTCATTCCAATTTCAAACTAGTGGTGTTTCAACAGCCCGTCCTTTCTCGTATTACGTGTAACAGATACGTAATATAATACTAGTTGAACCTGCGAAAGTGTTTCTAACCCACGTAAATATTTGTCCGAGCTGGGATTTCAATTTGAGCACATAGGCTCCGCGATCAATGCTATCTCTTAACAAACCATTACTGGATAAGTACACTGATGAAAAAAAGAGGAGTTGAACTTTTACAATTTTAGAAATTTCAGAGGTTTTCATGAAAATCAGGTCTATGTCTTATTACTAGGTATAATTTGCTCTATTGGAGAAAAAAATATTTCTGTTTTGAAAAAAATGAAACCTTTTTAAAATATGTTTAGTACTTTTTTAAGTTGTCAAGTTTTTACGCAAAATTACACTAATAATACTCTTATTTTGAGAAATTTGCATTTGGCAGTATTGAAAGATTTTAATTTGAAGAGCACATTTCATTGAGAAAAAATTATATCTTCAATAATGTAGCTGTAGAAAGGCGCTGTGAAAATTACTGATGATCAATGAAAAATCGGACTTGTACAATTTTTAACATCTATTCGGGCAAACATTAAAAAAAATTGAAGCGTCTTTTGAGATTATTTAAACATTTTCTAGGGACTTGGTACTTGGTACAAATTCGAGAGATACCCATTCCTGTCAATCAGAGCGAAGGGTCAATATCCAGTTTGGTGAAAATCCTGTTATAGATTAGGCGTTAGTGATGTTCACATGCGTTGACCAACACACAAACGGGAAGACTTAAAAAGCTACTTTATTTTCGATTTCAAGGACCCCCAAAATATGAACTAGGGATAGTAAACTACATGTATTTGTTTTACGTTTAGGAAGTATTATACTACATACAGAAAATGATATAAAACACCATTCTCCATAAGGAGTAGATGAGAAAGTAAACATTAAAATATAAAAAGATAACATTAGTACCCTATTTCCACATTAATTTCGCGGACATGCCGATTCTTCAATTCTTTTGCGTAACTTTTTCTCTTCTATTTTAAAATAACTATAATACAATTACTTGTACATCAATTGTACGTTTTTATGTCTGATATATTTACTCATCAAAATTGTTACCCTAACCAAAGTCACCACTATCCTTTATCTACTTTCCCTGCAAAACATCAATGGTCGGAAAAGAAACATCAATTCATATATTGGATTATATTTATCAAAATTTGGATCATAATTCAGTATTAAAGGTGGTAACTGGACATTTATTCTTCAAAAGTATTTTACAACTTTAAATGGAGCAAATTACAAATATAGATAATGTATGTGATCGTGTCAGTAACTCACATGTATTATTAATAAAACAAGTATATTTTGTTACTTTATTATCTAAAGAGATTGCTGTCTATGGTTGTATAACTCTCACATGCAAAAACAGTTTATCGGTTTAAAAAATTATAGATGTAATTCAATTCTAGACAATGTATAATATGGCGAATGAATGGGAGACAAGTTTTTGTAACAAATCGTTAATTTAATATGACTAAATATTTTTTTCCAACCGTTGTCTTAACAATTACAAATAAATTTGAATGTCCAGTATTTTATGAAAAGACATTATATAAAATTTCTTGTTTCAATAATAATCATTCTAAGCTTCGTAAAAATGACGTGGAAAGATTCAGAAGACTTTTCTTCATGGAGTTGGCGTAATTCATTATTCTCCAGAAGGTAGAAACAGAATATGTATATATTAACTCTGAAATTTGACCCAAAATTTTTATTACGTTTGAATTCATGTTTCAAAAGTTTCTATCCATAACGATGAACAATGTTTTATAACTAAATTTGATCATATTATTTCAGATAAGCCAGTAAGTAGTACAAAACGGTAATAGGTTTTGTAGGTTGGAATTTTAACAAAGAATTCGTTCAAGAAACGTATTTAGACAAGTTTAAATATTTAAGCTTATCTTCAATTGTAGAAATCCTATTACTAAATGTAAATCACATCGTTCAGGCATAGCTGTGAATTAAGCGTTTAGTTAAATTATTATTTACATTTCTTACGGACAGAAGAAAGTGAACAATGATATTGCATTAATAACATGTGAAGAAGTCGTAATGTCATACTTGTACTTGAGAGTTGATCATGACGATGTTGGGCCTAATGAACTAATGAAGACGCTTGTTTGATTTTGCAGTTTAGAAAAATGTCAAAATGTAAAAGACTGAGCAGTGGAGAATCGAAAACAAATAGTTTACGCCAATATTATGTAATAATAGTAGTAGTTTAATATTTTATGACAAATTCATTAAAACATGAATGAAGAATTCTATCAGAGTTCTGAAGTAGTTCCTGATACAAAAGAGTGTGATACATAATTTCGTACCGTAAAGAAATCAAATATTAAAACGTTGCGAACTCAGAATGTGCAGATAAATTAAATAAAAAGAAAATCGCAAATCTTATTAAATAGTCACGCTAATTTTTAAAACTAAAGAGTTCTCTGCTTTCTAGTCTTTACAAATGAACGTAGGGTGATTATCATGCCGAACTCTATGCAACAATGAGAATCTCTGTCTAAATTAGAGAAAATGTTCAACATAGCAGTTTTAAATCTGTGAGAGAGATTGTAGTACACGACAAGAGTATCCGCGTGAACATTCCAAACAATGAAATTGTTAACACGTAAAAAGACTAGAGTGTGAACACATAACATATAGTTTCTGCTTGTAACAAAATAGAGGTAAAAGCAGTTAAGTGGGAAAAATGCAGTACATTACCCTGAAACTTAAAAAAAGCAAGCAGTTGATTAACAAGAAAAGTAGCAATAGTGCAGCATAACAATACCCATATTTTCATAAATAAATACATTTTATGGTTATAATTTTACTAGGAAAAAAATAACGCCAATGTATCTTTAGGTAGAAATATTCTGGGATATACGTTAACCTTGCAGGTACACAAATTGAATATATAATTCTACTCAGAAGAAGACTGTTACTACTATAAGGATAAGTAAAATTATAGATTTGGTGTAGTATGGACGCCTTCCTCTCTAAATAGTGCTTACAACATGTGTTAGCCACGATCGATCCGTATTAGTAATAATTAATTGGATGTTTCAATAAGACATGAGCATGAATTGCCCTAGTTTACGAATGTCATCGTTTGAGAGTATTAATTCAAAAGTGTTCCTTGTTAACTTGCAAGTTTACATTGGCTCTCGTCCTATAAAATTACTACTCGATGACGGAGAAAAATGCGCGCGTTGTTACTCTGTGATGCAAAATATTTGCAAATCGCTGTGATCCACTTTGCGTCGGGTGTTATGTATGCAGTTTTCGATGAAATTAATGCAAATCAGTTTTTAGGGCATTTACAACGGAATTGATAACTGTTTGATTTGTATGGAAAACTACGCGCAATACAAAAATTGACAGTTCTCTGAAGGGCCCAATAGCTAACGGTTTTTCATTTTTCATGTCGTCTGCAACGACATGGGGAGTTTACGCATCGTCACTTCGTCCCATCAATTTAGAAGCTCTGCATTCACTGCGGTGGCTACCGGTTGCCAAACATCCGTGTGTGATGCCCAACATATGAATATTTTCTGAAAATCTGCGGCCGATACGAGAATGATAATTTTACTTTCGAAATAATAACAGCAGTATCAAAAATATCTCAAACAAGTTGATTTTAACCATGAAAACTCAGGTTTGACACTTTAACAGGAATCTACCACCAAATTACTATTTGGAGATATCTTCAAGATTTCCTTCAGTTATATTTGAAAGTTTAAAATTCTTCTGGAAACTAGTAAAACAGTGACGTGCATGGCAAAAAAAATTGTAATATACGAATAACTGAAAGAGGCAATTTTGAAAATCAATTAAAACGAAAGTTCATCAATGACTAGAAAAAGACTGTTCTCCAAAGAGTAAATAAAACTTAAATTTATTTTTAGAGTGTAAATCAAATGAAGCTGGAAAAGTCACGAAGATTTTGTTGTCAGAAAAGCCTGGAGATCTCTTCCCTTTGTAATGCGAATCTTAAAAAAAAAGAGTACGGCAAACGCGAAGAAATTTAATATGGAACAATTTGTTGAGACACGCACAAAAGTATGTAGTGTAAAAATTTGGAAAGGATTCAGCGTAGGGCAGCTAAATTTACTTTCAGAGACAAGAAAATGACATGGTGGGATTCACTCGAAAACAGGCGATAAGTAGCAAGACCCTGTGCTTTGTATAAAGCTGATAACGGTGATCCAGCTGGAAATAAATTAATAGGTGGGTAAATATTCCTACATACATCATCAGGGGGATCACAGATACAAAATAAATTTAAGACCGGCGAGAACGGATGTCAGGAAATTTTCTTTCACAAATCGAATGATAACAGAATGGAATATATTGCTTGCAAAAACCTTTGAACTCTTTCCTCGAATCGTTCAACAGTTTAGGAAATTAATATAGGGTATTAATAAGTAAATGAGGGACTTACATAACAATAGTAGGTTATAAAGTGATTCATACGTGATATATTGTGAAGTGAGGTGTCATGCAGCGTAGAGCAGAGAAATAATGAAAGAAGTGTTTCAAGGGTCATAATGAAGTGAAGCGCAGTGCAGTGCCAAAGCAGCATGGTCTTAATTGAACAAACATTCAGTGCGGAGTTAGATTGCAAAAGTTTATTATTGTTAAAGTAATTTAAAGTTTTATGAATCAGTCAGTTTTTATATTATGTTTATTATTATTATTTTTATTATTTGCATGTTAGTTATATTATCTTATTTATGTAATTAGCCGTCACCGGGTTATACCCAATTGCAGTTTCAATAAATGTATCTTTATCTTTATCAAATCAGAAGATATTTTATTGATTAATTGAAATAATGTAATAAACTAAAAATTTAAATAACTGGCGAAAATTTATGAACGAGTAGTATTAGGGTATTCAGAAATAGTAAATGTAGCTGACCTATAAAACAAGGTAAATATGAATCAATTTCAAAATAACCGTGCATCTTGTACAATTACATTGTTAGTTTAGAAGACATCGAAGAATATTTTATTTATGATTGGCTGGCACTGGATACGTTACACTGGTTTGCAGAACACGATATCTCTTAGCATCAAGTGATTTTAACTTTTCCGATACAAAAATTGAAACACTGAATTTCAGTTGAGGCTGAACGGGGCAAAACATGTGTACGCTAGCGAAGGTCTCGCCAGCAGAGCTTTATTGTATTAAATTTTAATATAGTCAACAGTTTCCGATTAAAGAAATCATTTTTACTTGAAATAAATTTTTAATTTTTCCGAATCATTTGTTCTACATTCAATGTGTTCAACTGCAAACGTAAACAATAATTTTTTCAGAAATTTCGGGGGCAAATATCATATTGCCTGTACAGATGCTTTAACTCCCAAAATGTGTTGTAAGTCCTTAACTCTCTTCCCAAAAAAATCTAAAATTACCTACATGAATTTATAAACACATCCAAGTTAGAATATTCTAGAAGGATCCGAAAAAGTGGTGTTTCTCACCAGTTGATCGATAAACATCGAATGGCAAGTCACATTCCACAAACGGTGAACCGAATGAGATTTAAGTTTTAATAAATGACGGACGGAGGGTCGCAGTTACCCAATTATACGGAATGAATTGAGGCAGAGCAACAGAAATATCACACAATAATATACTTTTGGCTGAGAATAATGTCTTATCAAAGTATTTTACAACACGGATTATCTGTAACAGTTTTAGGCAAATTGAAAAAGATTCGTGATTCACTTTGACCTTACAGATGCGTCCAATATACAGACAGCCTATGATGAAAAGATTAGCAAATACACATATCCGTCCATTGAAATTGATAATTGATTGATATTAATAACCAGAACACACTGATCTTTGTGCACATTAATACAATAGTTACATCAACTATTGGGATAATACCCAAATCCTCATTGTATCTTCACAGAGTTCAGCAATCTTTGCAATGTACAACATTTATAAAAATATTTTGAAGAACTACAAAAAAGAATAACAGCTTCGATGCATGAAAATACGAAAAACTTATGACATATAGGTTTAGTTAAGAAATCATTTGTTTTCAGAATAGGCCTATAACCAGAAATTATAATCCTTTTATTGTTGCATTTTGTTGGACCAAATATTATCTGCGCATCCTAATGACAGTTTTATTGTCATGTTTTAACCTTCGTTAATAAATACTTCATAATTACTAATTCACTAAATACCAACATAACTACACTAATGTTGTGTAACTTCGTTTTTTAGTAATGGGACTAACAGCAGCAAATGCATTTACAAGAATGTGCCATTGGTAAAGAATGGCACATTCTTACCTGTCCAAAATGTGTCAACATACTTGACCGTTCCTCTGACGATCACCTCCACGGAGAATCAAGTATATCTTAATACTTTAAACCGATATTACAATGAATTGATGTATTCAAACACAATTACTTTTTATATAAATAAATGATTTGTGACATCATTAATTTTCAATTTAGCATTCATCAGATAAAATTTTAAATATTAAATTATTCAATGATTAACGTTACTGCCACGACAAGAAGAGATACAAAAATACTTTGTGCATACGGTCTTCATACTATAATTCATATAATCATGCATTTAATATGCCAATTGAAAAGAATACTTCATTGGTAAATTTATGTATGTCTTCAATGAAATTACTTAAAGTGTTCATAGTAGGTAAAACGAACCGAAGCAAAACTGTTTTGTAGCTTTGTTCATAAATACATTACTATGATACGATCACATCTCGAACTCTGGACCACAATTCAGATTGTATCTTTCTTATAAACGTTTTATAATCAGATACAATATTTTGCTGTGAAATCCATTTTCTCTCATAGAATTGAAACTAAGGGAAAACTTATTTTTATATTTTGAAAGCTTCCATCAAACACTGATATTTATGCAGTTATTATTTGGATGTTTCAGTAGATATGATCTGAAACTTAAGCAATGCCTATGTATTCCTTTTCCGGTTTCGTGATTCCTCCATCGATTGTATCAAAGCTGGTACTAACTTCTCATAATATTGCCCCAAATGATATTTTTCCTTTGCCTCTCAACTCTTCAGATTACCCCACAACATTGCACAGACAAATACAGAACGCAAGCAGCTTCAGTAGAATAGTTAGCAAGGTTTAATAGGATCTAAATGGTAACCTAATGGATAGGTACATTGTAATCACAGAAGGTACCCATATCCCTTTGTCTTCCTATAGTTATTAGCAGACTTCAAAATTAGCCGAGAAATTAGTAATTTAGTAATTAGTTTGTTCTCGCTTTGAGTAGGGATGCAGAAATTGTAGTGCATCAGCTCAGGTCTGCAGGCCTCGCTGAAGATCTGACGCACAAGGTTACCTTCATCAGTGACCGCGACACGTCAATGCGGGTATGAAACATGGAAGCAAGTCATACCCCAACATCCCTGCGTCCACCCCTGAGAAAGTTCGTGGTCTTCGATGCGCTTTTAGGAAACGCGTTTCCTTGCTGAAAGGAAACAGGTGGTCGGGGATGAGTCCGTGCGAGGGTGTCAGGCAGGTAACGAAATGTAAACGGTTTATTACGTGAGCCGCAGTCATGGGATTCATTACGTTAATCTGTAGTAGCGCCGGCGGCTGGGCGGCCGTGGGCCCCGGGGGTGGGGGAGGGGCGGGGGGCTCAAAGGCAAGGAAATGGGCCTCCGTGAGCCCGTGCGTGGGCGGCCGTGGCGGCTCGGCCGGGCTGTTTACCTGGCTGATGGCCGTTGCAGGCAGTTGCAGCAGAGCTTGGGCCGCTGCCCGCAGCCAGCCCCCCCCCCCCACCGTCCACCGCCGTCCCCCGCGCCAGACGCGCGTCCCCTGTGTGCTGCGCCCCCTGTCCGCGCCGCGAGGGTGCGGCCGCCCGCGGCGCGGGGCGCGGAGCGTGAGGGGCGGGGGCTGAGGGGCGCCGCGGGGCGGGAGGCCGACTGCAGCGCAGGGCCCGAGCGGCGGGGTGCGGGGGGCGGGGCGGGGAGACGTAGAGCCTGGGCGCGGGGAGCGGGGCGCGGGGGCGCGAGTGCACGGAGCGGGGAGCGAGGGGCGGGGCGGGGCGGGGCGCGGTGCCCCCGAGGCCGTGGCGTGGAGCGGCGTGGCGCGGAGTGGGGCGTCGCGTCGAGGGGTGCGACGAGGGATGGCTGCCAACGCGGGGGTCAGTCGCGAGGCGCGGCGCGGCGAGGGGGCAGCGGCGCTGGGGCGGCTGCAGCACAGGGGTTGCGGCTCCGGCGGCGGGCCGAGGGTGAGGGGAGCCGAGTGCGTCAGTTGCCGGCCGTTGCGCCGCCCTCCCCTCCCCTCCCCTCCGCCGGGCCGCGCCGCCTCGCCCCGCGCCGCTCCGCGCCGTGCCGCCCGCGTCTCGCGCTCTAGCCTACGCAAAATGCGCGTATTCCGATTTGTTTTGGTCATTGATCCCGCCCGCCGCCATCTTGGGCGCCGCTGACCTACTTTTGCGCGCTGCCCTTGATTTTCTTAACGAGCGCCCGCCCGCGCCGCCCGCGCCGCCCACGCGCCGGCGCGCGCCCATTCATTACTCGCCACTTTCGGACTTTTCCTCCGCCCGTGGCGCGGCGCGCGGCTCGTGACGCCAGCGCGCCCCGTTTGGCTTTACTGCCTTTATTTACGCGGCAACCACCTGTTTGCCATGGGGTTTAAAGTGGGTTTTTCAACGATAGTTCAGGTCTTAAAGGTTCTACAAACCTTGCAATTTTAGGACGGGAATAAATTAATGGTAAATTGTTTTTGTAATCATAGGAAATACATTAATAATAATAAAATAATAATAATAATAATAATAATAATAAATGAATAAGAAATGAAGAAATAAGAAAAGAGTTACAAGTGACATCAATTAATACTAGAATGCAAGAATATAGACAAAGATGGGTAGAACATGTGGAAAGGATGAGTGATAGCAGACTTCCCAAAGCAGCTTTGTTATACGCGCCGAGAGGAAGAAGACGCGTGGGAAGGCCACGAAAGAAGAAGAAGAAGAAGAAGAAGAAGAAGAAGAAGAAGAAGAAGAAGAAGAAGAAGAAGAAGAAGAAGAAGAAGAAGAAGAAGAAGAAGAAGAAGAAGAAGAAGAAGAAGAAGAAGAAGAAGAAGAAGAAGAAGAAGAAGAAGAAGAAGAAGAAGAAGAAGAAGAAGAAGAAGAAGAAGAAGAAGAAGAAGAAGAAGAAGAAGAAGAAGAAGAAGAAGAAGAAGAAGAAGAAGAAGAAGAAGAAGAAGAAGAGAAGAAGAAGAAGAAGAAGAAGAAGAAGAAGAAGAAGAAGAAGAAGAAGAAGAAGAAGAAGAAGAAGAAGAAGAAGAAGAAGAAGAAGAAGAAGAAGAAGAAGAAGAAGAAGAAGAAGAAGAAGAAGAAGAAGAAGAAGAAGAAGAAGAAGAAGAAGAAGAAGAAGAAGAAGAAGAAGAAGAAGAAGAAGAAGAAGAAGAAGAAGAAGAAGAAGAAGAAGAAGAAGAAGAAGAAGAAGAAGAAGAAGAAGAAGAAGAAGAAGAAGAAGAATATCCCTCCGTTGCCTTATAGGTAGCGCGCTAGCTTTCAGCGAGGCGATCCCGAGTCCGATTCACGGCCGGGACAAAAATGAAGCTGTAGCTTTCTAATACAAATCGTCTCTGTTTCGATGGCTGTGTGACCAAATAAAGCTCATGCAGGCCAAGTAAGCTAGTTATGGTGATGGGAGTGTGTCACGGTTTCATCGTGTCTCCCTTACCCCTTTACCAGAGCTAGCTTGCACAAGTCTAATTCATCCCAGGGTCAAATATTCGAACATATCTCGCTAATCCAATCTCCGCAAATCTGAAATTTCGGATAATCCAAACAAAACTCGCGATGGAGGACAAAAATAAACAAAACAAATAAAATGCTTATTTGTCGTGTATACAAACAATTTTATAATTACTGTACAACTGGACAACTAATTGTTGTAACACAAGTTGTCGAAATGAAACGTTACACTAGTAACTACGGTGTATACCACAGGTTTATGTAGCAGTAATTTGCACTTAGTAAAATCGAAAATATTTTGCTGTAAGGAACTGAATCTGCTTGATGATGCGATCGCTACGCTACCTTGCTATTTTCTTACTACGTTGCATTGACTGGTAATCCTATTGATGTATTTGCATATGTACGGTTCAGTTTTTTCGCATAATCCGAACATTTGTGAATCCGAACACACGGCACTCTCAATTGGTTCGAATTACCGGGGTTCTACTGTACTTTAACTATTAAGTGCACGAGAAGAGAGCAGCAACACATTAAGGATTTTTTGACATCTTAAAAAATATCAAAATAACATTCACCAACGACGTTTATGGGCAAAGGAAATTACCTCTTACGAATATTTTATAATTGTGTTATAGTTTTGGGCAAAGGAAATTACCTCTTACGAATATTTTATAATTGTGTTATAGTTTTAAGTATGGGCGTTTATTTTGATTTAACTTCACACATTAAAGTTTAAAGTATGATTTAATTTTATAGATAGTTTATTACATAATATTACTACAACGTGGTTCAAGAAATGTATTCCGAGACTAAAGAGGTAATGGTAATGAGGACAGTTGTAATGATTTACCACCGACAATAACGTCGACGATGGGTGACATAAAGGGCGAATCATGGATGGAAATATAGATGATGAAACAGAGAATCAGAGACCTCTGAACAATTACAAGGGCATGTTCTGCATTGGCGCGATGTGAATATTCCAATCGGCATTGCATACCGGCAATGAGTCCAACAACATTTAGTCACAAACTTACAGGTAGGTAAAATAAACATTCAGCGTTTCCTGCATGAACCTCCTACCGTAAGTAACGCAAATGTAACAGTGAATTGGGGCGGACAGATACGGACAAATTGAATAACAACTGCAAATGACCAGACATTACTACACAACATAACTAATATTAAGTAATTTTAGTTTACGCTGCTAGAGACTTTAGCTAACAATGTTCACATAGTATATATACAACAAATGAAGGTTGCAATGTACAGTAGTGGATTGGCATAACGTGATATAAGAAAGGAAATTAAAAATAGCAATTATCTCCAGTAAACAACCGAAGAAAAAATATGCGAATACCGGCTTAGGTGTCCCAAAGCATCAATTTACATCATAGCAGTGCCTTTGACCTAGAAGTCGTAGGGGTCGAGTGCCAACAGCCACAGTTTGGAGGATAATTCTAGAGGCCGGCTGCTCTGATCGGTAGTTTTCTGTGGTTTCTCCAATAAACACTAGGCGAATGCCAAGGTAGTGACCTATCAGACAGGCCATGGATCGCGTGCGGTTTCACCTTCCTCTTCCATGTCCTATCCTCACCCCCCTTTATAACCACACCTGTCGAGAGACCTGTCAGTAACTTACAGCCTATGTCCCGGCTGTGGTGGCGGTGCCCTGCTGGTGGAAGATACCCGGTTGAGGAAAACCCCGCTCGACGTATATGTCAGCATGAATGTGAATATCATTAAAATGTGGACTTATATTTGATGAGTTAGTAGTGAGGCAAGTGAATGTCAAACCTTAAATAGGATTGGGTGATGTATGAACATTTGCAGTTGCTAATAACTGACAACTAAAATTGACTGATCAGTCCTTTTGCAGTTCTCCGTATCTTTCAATCAAATGTTGAGCTCTCTTCCAAATCCGCTGTACCCGTGATAATTCTTGAAATAATATAACATTGTTTCTTCTAACTCGCAATTTTAACACAATGCTACATTAAACCGTAAGTTTAAAAGTAAGTTCCTAAAACTTGGGACCTCTTTTACAAGAGGTCAGTGATAATAATTGTTATACATGCTAATTTACAAAATAAGAGATATTAATTATTATTCTTTTCTTATTAATTAGTCTTTTTTATATTCTATTTGTTTCAGCTCTGGTTTTTACAAGGTCCTATACTGTATAATTTTATTAAAAAGCAAATAAAATAAGTTACAGAGTTACTGATTAAGTTACCCCAAAGTAATTGTTCCGAACGCACTCTCAAGATATGTGAATTGGTTTTCAGTTAAACAGTATTTTCACACAAAGAAGCAAAAATGCTATATTAGAAATTCATTTTGATAATTTTTACTTGAGGGTGATGAAGGGGGTGTAGCAAGTCCTTAAAATGACCTGAGAGGATTCGTGGGGAAGGATAAGCTGAGGTTCTCTTGTTGAAAGAGCTTGTACCGGAACAAGTTTGAGGAAGGCGTAAAAACCAATTGATAATTTTGTTTCCATTTACACAAATTTTTTTCTCAATGAACCAAAATTAATGATGAAATATGGACTGACATTTTAAAGTATTTCGATAAAATTGTGATTAAACATAAAAACATAATTTTGAAGTAGGTGACTTCGTATTGGCTCAGTTTTAAAGAAGAATGCTGATTACTGATTTTATACATTTGGATTATTAAGGGAAGCATTTGAAATCTCTTGCACATTTAAAACTAGTGATGCTACAAAATGTCACAAACGTTCTCATAGTAGTTTCCTAAGATCTTGAGTCAAGACTAGCTTGATGTTTTGTCCCATTTTCGTCCCAACTGTTATCTATCAACGCTTATAACAACCACCAGGGCCTCTCGCGGTATCTCATGCTTCTGTGGGTAAATTACCAGTGAACTGCACCTTTACACTTCTCGAAACTCGCGTAGGCCTTTCTCGGCCTTGTACCTACTCATATTTGCCCATGGTATCCCTTGGAACTATCTCGATCGTTGTACTATTGTTCTGGGTGTAGATATCGAGCTCTTCAACTACACATGGATTGCACACAGAGTTGCCTAACAGGCCGAGAGATTATGGAGGGATTAGTGAATGGTTGGTATATCTGTAATACAGGACGGTCGAGGAATGCACCCCCTCACCAAACACAAATTAAAACATTCATAGCGGGCGCGGCTTCCGAACCCGCTGCCTTAGCCTCCCCGTACCTGGACTCCCCTGCCACAACCACTTCCTCAAGTGAGCCGACTGAGTTGTCAGTATTCTATGAAAATGCGTTATGTAAATTTATTGATAAGACTAATGATATAACTAAACTGTCCTTTTTAAACGAGTACGTACTCTGTCTCTAATGTACTTTGTACCTTTGCATCTAAGAACTTCAATTTCTTTGATACCATTCCCATCCATTGTAATAATGCACACAAAGCTACTAAAGCAACTAAGTACTAAAGTAACATTGTTTGCATATTGCTATGGAAGGGAATGGTGTAAAATTTCTCATCATCTAACAACAAACATCTTCCGATAAATATAGAAATCCGAACATTAGTCACTGCTGCTTATGTAATTCACTCCTGGGCAGTTTCTACTCTTGGAGTAAAAACTGATGGAATTCCAATTTCTCATTTTGGAAAAATCTGATTCAACTCCAATATTTAATTTGGAATAATCCTACGAATAGTTTAGGTTAATGGTGTTCACAGACGGACAGACAGAAAAATGGACGTTTTGAAAGAATCAAAAACAACTTTTTTCGGAATCAGTTGCCCTCTAACGTGTATTTCCGCTGAAACATCGAAAGAGATTTTCCGCAACACAGCATATCTTTCTCTATACTTCGAATATTACTCCATATATACATAATAAGTGTAAGAGACTGTAAAACATATTTCTTTATTCCGCTGAAATATTATTTCATCGAAAGATCCATGAACATCACATTTTGATGTTCATGAATCTGAAACTTGGTAGTTATGAAACTACATAAATCTGAGAAATAAACAACTTGTTCATGGAGTTAATTTCTGCAATAATTTGAAATATGTGTAATAAATTTGATGTTCAACTAAATTGGTATATTTTCAGTTTTTTTAAAATTTAGTAAAACTGAAGATTAATAATTATTCATTATAATTATATTATTCATTATAATTATATATTCATTATAACAGGAACGATAACTTTATTTTCACAAATCTTTAAAAATTATTTTCTTTTGATTTTCTTTCAATTCACTTAAAAAGTTGTTCATTGGTACACTATGTTTTGTTCAGTCGTCCAAAACCATGATGTACCCGTGAATAACTTAACAAATGTTGGTTTCGCTATGAAAGTGTTGTATGTTTCTCTTGTTAAGGAATTTGTCTGATACGTAATGCGCGTCTTAATACATATATACACTTCAAAACATTAAAAAATAAAATTCATGTGATTTGCATTTAAAATAAATGGCCAATAATACATATTTTCACACAGAATTAAATCCCTATTCCCCAAAGACTGATTCAGACCTACATAGATCTATTTCTTTCCCTTGCACTTACACTCTACAACACACAACAAACACACTACTTTCTCTATTTTCCACACTTTCACAATATTCAACGCAAACACTTTCTGTCAAAAATCAGAACTAAGAATACCTATTCTGCTTTAACAATTAGGGACAATTAACGTGCAAGTGATCAACTCTTACAAGCCAATTAATTTTAATTTTTAAAACTCCAGAAAAACTTGTACAGTCGAACAAGCAGAAAATAAATGTAAAAAAAAAGAAAAATGTTTAAAGGCGCAACAATCGCCCCTACTAACACACACCTACAAATTATATTTAATGAATATACATTACTTGGCCAGTACGACATTAACAATTGGTCCGTTAATACAGCACTGAGATAATGTAAATTGTTTACAAATTTACATCAAGTCAATTATTTCTATTGTCTCGTAAATTGTATTAACTTTGTTTGAAATTTTAAAATTTCCTTACTGTGGAAATCTTCAAAATAAAAGTTACCCTGATTCTTCTATTTCTGTTCATATTTGATAGATTGTAGTGGAGATTTGATAGACAATGCAAATAGGAGAGGAGATGATTCTATTAATTATTGGCGAGTAAAAGTAAAGTGGTCTGTTCTTTTTCTTGAATCGACAATTTGATTTCTTATTTTCTGTTTTGTCCTAAAATTTAATCCTTTAATCCTAAAATTGTTGATCACCTCGTGAGTGTTCTTATTTTTGTCCATGTTCAAAAATCTGACAGATATTTAATTTTTCATTACTTTCTTAAAAGTAAATTTTTTCTTTCATAAATTCAATAGCTCAAGTTTTGTTGTAACATACTCGTAGGTATTAATAGTCAACTAGCGTGGTTAACTACATATTTTATCTCCGTGAGCACAATTTATTTCCGGATAATTTACTCGTACAAATGATTATCGTACTTGACCGCCTTCAAGCGTAATTCATCAACGTTGGTATTCTGCTTCTCAAACCTTTTCCATTAATTTCTAGCCATTACTTCATTATTCAGCTCTATGTAGCTCCTAGTTCCTTTTATCTCAGCCCATGTTTGTATTATCGTCCTATTCTGTTCTAGGCATAATCGAATTTCAGTAATAATATTCCATTAAACCACTGTAAATGAATGCCTATGAAATTTTCGCTGAAAGAATTTTCGAAAGCTTTGATTAAATATTTGGGAATCGTTATTTACTTCTGGAAAACGCAATTGCATTAATATCAAAGTTAAAACTGTACTCACAGGGCGAGAAGATTATTGCAATGTATATAAAATATTACGAATAAAACCCAAAATAGGCGGGTCTTGAATACAGGAAAAATTTGTAAATTGAAAATAAAAAAGGAATCGAGTGGTTACTCATGTGCTCATTTTTATTTTGCTTCATATTTTATTTATCGTGAACAAATTTTGTATTTCAAAATGATTCTCGGGTCAACCATGAATAACCTACAAAATATTTAGGTGAAGGGCAAGATACATCATTGTAATATCTTACTAGTAACATATTATTGGCTATATTATTTACCCTTTAGAAAAATAGATACCCCTAAAATAGATTCCTCGAAGAACAGCGCATCAACTTGTATAAGTTATAGTTAAACTAGAGGGAATGAGTGGCGTAACTAAACTTTTCCTCTTCTACGGATATTAATCAACAATCACTCAGATTTTTAAAAATGTGCATGATATTATTTAAAGATCTGCAATTGATTAAAGTTAGGCAAAAGCTTTCAAGCCTCGAAAATCAATATGATTCGAAAATTACTTGGAAAGTTGGAGGAGTTGAAATTTCGAGTAGCAAGGATGAACACCGAAATTAGGTGGAATATCCCTATTAAACAGTCAGAAAAATTCTACACATTCACAATACGGAAAATAGAAAACTCAACAAATATTATTTAATGTCGTTCAGTATTATGTCTCAAAGAAATGAGGGAGGATTAAAAATTCTGGAATAAAACAATCACTATTCACAGCAAACATAGAATACATCATGTTTCTGATAATGTAATTGAAACGATTTATATTTACAAATATCTGCATATGTTGTAGAAAATTATGGTGATGAAATCTTGTATACCTTCGCATAAAAAATCATGGACCACATATATTATAATAACTAAGTTTTGTTGTGAAAGTACACATGACTCAGACAATTGCAGAACTTTGCGTTTTTACGCATTACCAATCTTTGCATGAAAACACACAATCTTTTAACTTGAATTATTCGCTAACTCAAACCTCATAATATCATAGGAGCCTTAAAATACCTCAGGACATCACAGGAGCTTCCCGTTAAGTTCCCCAAAATTAAAATATCATAATGTCCTAAATCGCACAGCCGTATTTTAAGAATATGCTATTTCCCAAGTTTCAGCTCAGATGCTTCTAATCTTACTGTTATGCCTGACAAACCTGGCGTTCATTCATACAGACGGTTATCCATCATATTTCCCATTTTCAGAAAATCGCGTGTATCGCCTCTCCAATAGCACCAATTTTCTATCTATCTCTCTAACTCTCTTTAGAACAGCGCAAATATAATTTAATCCTGATATGTGTACAGAGTTACAGATTAAAAGAACCTTAAAGAATGATTTTACGACCGAAAATTTGCGATCGTATTGTTGAGGTGATTGCGACACTTTTTTCCTCCCAATTCCATTCCCAGGGAGGAAAATTAAAATTTGCGTTGGTATTGAATGTAGTGAAAAGTACACGTTAATTTTGACTTCTGTGTCAGTTTAATTCGAATTATTTCAAAAAGGACTCAACGCAGAATTACATTACATACTTAGAGCAAGAAATATAAAACCATATGTGATCACATTGAATATGTGGACAACAAATACACCGGAACTCACTGCGATCTGAGATCAAGTTAGCAATGTGAGATCGGTGGTAAAATGTGCATATAAAAATAAATCCCTGCTCAGCTAAGAATCAGCCATTGCACTTTGAGATGAAGTACGCAATATGAAATTTGCGGTAAAAGGTGGAATAAAAATAAATCTCAGCTCAGCTAAGAATCAGCTCTCTGCACTCTGATATGAGGTAAGCAATGTGAGATCTGCAGTAAAATGTGCAGATAAATAGTAATTGGATGAAAAATAATTACGTTCATTTCTCATATTTAATAATTATCACATTTTTAGGGTGGAGAGCATGTTTGGGGAAATAAGGAAGGTAAAATCGAATGGTACATGGAAAGAATACAAAGCAAGAAGTAATCATAAAACTCTTGAAAACTTTATGGAATTGGCAACAAATAAAAAAAACATTAGCCGAAAAGAACAAGTGGTTTTAACATGAATTCAGACGGGACAAAAAAATCATATTTAAAACACATACACATTCAAAAATTAGTCATATTTATCTTCTGCAAAGGATTCTCCTCCCCGAACTTGTGATATATATGAGTGTCTCAGGTTTTCCTTACAGCGAAAAAACCTTTTGTGGGGACTGGACGTTGGTGCACTGTTGTATTCCCCCATCCATTAAAATCAAGTGGTGAAGTTTCGTAAAAGTATTGGTATTATGTCGGAAATTTGAACTCTAATATGTTAATTATTGTGAACAGTATTGTATTATATTATTGTAGAATTGTGGTATTGAACAATACAGTGTTGTATTGGAGATCTAAATGTAAACTTGTGAATTGGATATTGTAATTGGTGTGGTTGCTAATGACCTTGTAATTGATGCGATCTAAAATAAATAAATTTAAAAAAAGACAATTGAAAAAAATTAACCGGAGTAACAAGCAGGTTTCGGTGCTCGCTACTGTACAATTGACCATCTACCAACAACAATGTACCAACTCATAGAGATAACACAAGAATTTAACTTGCCAGCGCATGTCGCCTTCATATACTTTGCAGTTCTTGGAGCAAGTTGGTTCTGTGGTGCAAGTGAATAGCTTACAATCACTAAAAGCACTAGGAGTAGATGATAAATACATCTTATTTCTAGGGAATTTATATTTATCAGGCCAAGCATAAATTAAAATAGATCTTGATGGTCGAGAATTTGCTTAGAGACAAGGAGCAAGGCAAGGAGATCCCATTTCCCCTAAATTATTTATCTGTTTATCACAAGTCATTCTACGGACTACTTTTGAACTAAAATTGATTGGAAAAAATATTTAAACTTAAGTAGGCGGATGACATAGTTGTTATTGCCTATATTTTCAGAGATCTGAAAGCAATGTTCTCTGAACTTTTGATTCAGACTAAGCTAAGGTTCAGGCTCAAATTCAGGCTAAGGTATTGCTAAGGTAAGAAAGTAGGTTTACAAATAAATCTCAGAAAATCAAAGGTCATGACAAATAGCACAACATAAAATTTATGTTGGTACAGAAAACATTGAATATGGGCCAATTATTGTGTTTCAATAATAACAAAAATTACGAAGCTGCCAATGCCCTGGCCAAACGAAGCATGACATTGGGTTCAGTCTAGAAAATCTTAATATCGGGGGAAAACGATAGCTGGCAGACTGATAGGAAACTTTTCGATTTCATGTTAGCATCTACTGTGCTATACGCGTCAGGTATCTGGGGCCTAAGATACACTAATCAACTGGATAAGATACAAACGAATTTCTACAAACATATTTTGGGGCTATCGAGAACAACTCCTGGGTACATAATTAGAAAGGCAACTGGCTCAACTAAGACAGAATCAAAAGTAATTAAACGATCACTGACTTACTTGACAAAATTGCTATCTATGGCACCTTGTCAATACCCACATATAATTTTCAACAAACTTTTGAAAGCAAGAAATGCATATCCAAATTCCAGTAAATACAACTGGATGTCTGTTTTTGATGGGATGATGAATAATTTTGGCTTTCATAGCCTAATTAAGCAGCAACAAAATCCGAATGTAATCAGAAATAGTATCCCTTGGATTGTTGCAACAATTGTAAGTAAAATCCTTATGGACGATACCCGTAGAATCGTTAATTCATTATATAGTACAATTTAACGAGAAATTAGGGATATGCAATCTACAGAAAGAGATAAATATCTAACTTTGGCTCTTCTCACTTCCATGACTAGAGTAGTTGCTCTAATCAAGATGCTCTGTGACAAAAAAATCTGAATCAACACTAGAATTATGTGGCATAAAATACATTCAAATTAAATCTGCTCGCTATGTAATGTGAATACTGATGAAAACCTTAAACATATTTTATGTGAGTTCCCAAATCAGAGAGAAGAAAATCAGAGAGAAGAAAGATCAGAAAAAAGAGCGTAGAGGACCTATTCATAATGATGTATTATCCTTTGCCAATTGTTTGAGTGAACTACACTATGAATGACCTAAAGCTCTGTACATTTTTATTTCAATTCTAAAATAACGGGAATTCATTATAATTGAATAGTTCAAGATAAATTCTACGAGCACACTTATGATTTAATTATTGGTACTTTATCATATTTGTAACGAGTGAAGCCTCACTTGATAGAAGTCGTTTTGTATAAATTTGCAAGTTCTGTTGAATTGAATTCAATTTGAATTGAATTAATGCCTTATTTTACGTGGCGAGACTCAGGCCATCAGGCCCGCTCTTCCGTCTGACCACGCAAATTTCGCTACGCTCCTTTCATCAACTAGCAGAGAAATGAGATATTTCTTGGGCGAGAAACAGGCGATTTCTCGTTCTGTTATCTCAATTATTTTGTATCTTATGCTATTGTATTGTTTGGTTATTTTCTTCCTGTATTATTTGTATTTGTTGTATATTACTGTATTATTAGTAATTTTGGGTGTTACAGTATTATATGTATTTATAATAGAACCATCTTGTAAACAAAATACTAATATGAATTGAATTGAATAATAACACAAAAAAAGACCAGACGAATTTCCGAAGCATGGTCAACATTTTGAGGATTAGAATTTATTCTGTTGAACAAATCCTTCAGCTTGCGAATAATGAGAGAAATCATAAACACTTGTACTTCCGGCGATGAAATACGGTTAGCAAACACGAGCACTCGCAAATTACGAAAAACATTCTATCTGCCACCAAAAAATGTAAAGAAAAATTTTAAACATTACCCTAACAAGTAGAAAACGAAATGAAGACATAAGAAAAGTATCACAAATTAATGACGTTGAAACTACAGTTAGAATCTGAAATGGCATTGGGCACATCATTCGACTTCCCCATACCCGCTGAACTCAACGAATTACTGCTTAGGACCCATTACTTGGAAAGAGAAACGTGTGCAGGCAGAAGAAGAGGTGGTCGGACGAACAAAAAATGCTGTTTGGCAACCAATGGTCTACCTCGGCAAAGGATTGTAAGAAGTGGAAGACCATGTCTAAATCCATCATCCAACACAATGAACGTATTATTATTATTATTATTATTATTATTATTATTGTTATTATTATTATTGCTATTATTATTATTATTATTATTATTATTATTCAATTTCTCACCAACTAGACAAGTGCCAATGCGGAAAGTAGTAGGATGAAATGTTAGCTAATTAGCTTTAAGTAACGAAGTTAAAGAAAACGTGCTAAATTTGACAGGGACAAAGAGAACAGTGATACATTATTCTATTTTGTGTGTAAATAGCGTCTATATAAGGAACTTCCCGAATTGAGTGCTCGGGAACTCTAACACTGTGTAACCCACCCGGCAAATGGAGGGCCTTGCCCTCTTCAGGCTATAATAATAATTAAACATTGCACAAAAACTTCCAAATTACGTTCATGGAGGTCGTTAATGATCTCGTTTCATGGCAAACCGTACCAAATCCGCTTCACCTTTCACTGCAACAAATACCACATCCACCACCTATAATATGGCTGAAGTTCCATTATGTGCCCATTATGTCATGGACACATTCAGCCAATAGAGCGACTCAAAATGGTCACGTGACTACAGGGCAATTTTGTTACTCCTTTAAAATCTGCGTTGTGTAGTTGTGTGCAGCTTGGGTGATATTCCCGTGTTATGCACCAATGCGTTGGTTAAATGTCGTACTGTTTAAAATTCATTCCAAAATATCAGACAAATACGATGGTGTGCCAGAATATACAGATAAGCCGACAAAATGGAAAATATCAGAGAATTCTTGGAATAGAAGTGTCGCGAAATCTGAAAATCGTAAACACGCAACGTAAACATAACTTCATAACCTAAACATAAACAGTGACTTGATATTCTCTGTTATGGTTACTAATTAAATTAGATACTATTTTATATACTGTAGAATAAAATATAGTTCATGAAGATGAAAATTCTGCTAACATTTCTGCATATTACGATCATTCAAAACAACACCAGGATAATGTTAATATTCATTATTTTCTTAATTTTTTAATATTTTGAACATGTTTCAATTAAGAGGTTATTTATAAATATTAACTAAAACAACAACTTGATAATTATTCGGTTATTAATTATACCAACTAACATTATATCTGACATTTTCTATTTTTTGTGACAAAACGTACCAAACCTAAAATAAAATCCATGTAACTTTGACATCAAATATGTTATACTTTGCCGTGAAATCTCTCAGTGACTCGCAAACGACTGCGAAGTCAAATATTGCTTTAACACAGTAACTATTTGGGCTACAGTAAGTTTTTTTACTCTATTGAAAACGTTGTTCAGTGGGTTTTGATTGTATTTGTAAACAAGCTCCTGAAATAAATTTTTGATAGAAATGGCTCCTGGGTTTGAATGAAAGGGCCAACGCCACGAAGTTTATTTTTAGAGTTATTTAACTTGATAATTGTCGAGACTTTTGGTTTTATGCATCAATGTATTTCTTATAATATTAATTTATGTTTACCTTATGATTTTAGAATTGTAATTTGTAATTGCTGTTTTCTTCATAAAATATTGAGAGTTGATCTGTTTGTATTTCTTACGATGGCGTAAAATGCCTTTGGAAAATCAATGATAATGCTATTCTGCTTTTTTTACTGGAAGAAAAGTATTGCTTGAACAGGAGTACGCAAACATATTTTTCTCCGTGCGTCTACACTTTTAATTTGTCGTGTCGTGGAACGAGAAAGTTATGTAATGCCGCAGGGAAAGAGTCGATTTTTTGTCGGTAAACCGCGTTTTGTGGGTGCATGATTCCAATGAGATAAATTTTCTTGCTCCTGTGTGAAGTTACTCTAGAAATTGCTTTATAGAATGAGTAGTGTGGTCAGAATTTACGGTTTCTGGATATTTTATACTAGAAAAGTGTTGATGAGTGTCTGTCATTCTCTCTGTCCGACCGAACCGGATTTTCACCAAAATTGATATTCTTCGATCGACCTAGCTGTTGTTCGCCCCACGAATTTTAAAAGAATTTGACTTATGTGGGTATTTTACTTGAAATTCCTATGACATTTCAAAACTTTCTCAAAACGACTCCAATTTGTTTCTTTAAATTGTTTTCTAATAGTGCAGAGGTCCCTTTCAGAACAGCGCTGATTTCAGTTTCTGTACCGTAATTTATCGAAAATTACAAAAATTAAAATGTTTTTCGTCTCACAATCACATTATTGAAGATATAGGTTTTTCTTAATGAAATGCTATGTCTTATGGCTCGACAGCTCTCTACGGGCCTTGGGCGGCCAGCGGTGACCCAGCCTCTCGGTCATGGAATAAGGGGTTCGTTTGGTTAGCACGAAGTTTTAATGAAATGTGTTCTTCAAAATTAGATTTTTATACAATACCTTCTAGATTTTTTGAATACAATGAATCGTTTTTGCTTCATTTTAAGTGAACTTGTAAACATGAAAACATTCGTAAGCAAGACAGTTTTTGTTGAATGGAGCTGTGGACACAGACGATTATCCGATTATCAACAAAACCACTGATATCTCGATAATTACAAAACCCCAACTTTCGATTTGATCCTTCGGAGAAGTCTTTTGAATGCCAACAGGCAGGTGTTATCATGGATAAGGCCGTTGCTCGCGGTACCAATTCGCACAGATTAGAATCGCAATCCGACAAAAAGATTTTGCTGTTTGGAAACACTTTTGCGGAATAAACTTCTATTATAATACTGCGTAACCGTTTAGAGCTATACGAAAATGCATGTGTGCTGCTGTAGCCCTATGGTTTACTTCTTCTTACTTTCATGTAGAGCTGAGGAAAAGTATTGGATTTCTTCAAAAACGCGACGTCCAGATTTCGGTAACAAAATCCGTTTTGATAGTTCTGGAGATAAAATATGTTTTAGTGGTTGACTGGATGGATAGTTGGGGTGGATGGATGATTTGTTGGATGGAAGAATAAATGAGTTCATGTAAAACTCGAGGAGATACAAATTTAATTTATAAATTTGTGCAGTGCCAGGAGTAAGGTTTTTAAGTGTCGTTCCAAACGCCGTATCTTTATAAGACGCTTTGGCAGTGACGAGATTCACGCAGTTTTCTACCAAAAAACAGTACAAAAAATCTTACGAACTGCCACTTGATTAAGGAATGGGATCTGGGGGAAAGCGCCCTTTTTACTCTCTCTCCAATCCCCCTCACCATATACACATTTTCTGCTTCATGAGGACATTAAATGGGGAAGAAGAATCTAATTTTTTAAACGAAAAGTGCCAAAATACTTAAACTCTTGTTTTACCTAACCTATTATAGCTGGTACTCCGGGTTTGGCCGTCGTATGGCCTCCACTTCCCTACACATCAATCACCAAACCCATATGATTAATTTGAATGCAATAGATGGGGAAATAGTGCTACTTTTTTCATGAATAGTGCCACAATCAGAATAATTCTTGGCTTTTTATAACCTACAGTAGCGGGTACAATGTGATCGGTCTGTAAGGGGACATTAGATCTTGCTAGGCAACAGCCCCATTCTATTATTGAATTTTGAGAAATGTTTGTAATAATTGGTACTTAAATCGTTATAATTCCTTCAGTAACAATACACTCTGCCAAAATTCAATGACTAAGACACGCATCTCTTTGTTTTACTTCGTTTTCACGATCTTGCCATCTTTATTGTTTTTTAGCAATTTTTGGAAACTATAGAAGTACAATAATGTTAACACATTCATATATTTAAAATAAACAGATATTTTTTTAAATTCAAAAATTACATGTTTTATGAATCGTAGAAATTGTTCAAATGTTGTTGATTGAGGTAGAAAAACTCAGTTCCTCAGAAGAATCTTTAGCCGAATATTTATTCCATTTACTTTTAGATTTTTTAAAAAATGTATTGTACTTTGCATTTATTCTCTTAACGGTAGTTAAATTCTTTCATTTGTGAATTAAATATTTTGGGCATTACTACATATATTAACAACAAATATTCTAGCAACCCTATTATTCGCTAGCAACCCTAATACGTACTATAGATAATATTTTCGAGTTCTTGACAAACTCTACATTCAATTGTAGAGAACAAATTTATCTCGAGAATGAGAACAAATCACAATCCACTCTCTACAGATACCTTTTAGATTAACCCTACATCTGCAGTGTTCCTTGTTACATAAGTTTATCAGTATACTTTATTTACTTTGCAACAATTACACCCACCAAAGACTTTTTACAAATAAATATCTATTTACATCTCATATAAATAAATTTAATATCTATTTGAAGGTTCAGTAGAGATGACTCAGACACGTGATTAGATAAATGAACGAAGAGTTGTTTTTTCGACAAGTTCTTTTGAATTTGTATACGTCTCGTACCCAGAAAGCTAAAACGGATAACGGTTAGCGAAATTAATTCGACGAAAGTTAAAACAAACAAACTGAAGAAAGTATTTAAATGCTGGAAATTCACAAACTCGCTATCAATTACCACCGCAACGCAGCGGGCTGGTGAGCCTCAGATGCCAGCGAATGAAAGTTTTGTTTCATTGCAGCGAGTCAATTACCGCAGCTTCTCCCTCCCCTTGCCCACCCCTTCGCCCTCCCCACCCGCAGAGGCAGCGCCCTTTGCCCCACCTCTCCCCATCCGCGTCAGGCCACCTCCATCCCGCCACGCCCGCCCCCGCCACGCCTCGCCACGCCACGCAACGCCAACGCACGCGGGAATAAATAATGCAGGGACACTTCCCCACAGTTACCGCTTCTCACTACAGACGACTCCGAGGGGAGGGGCCCTTGGTATCATGACCCCCTCAACATCAAACTTTTTGGTATATTAAAAAAAAAATCTTTTCTCACAAGAAGGTTAACATGGTCTAACAATTTGCATCATTTCCATATGTGCAACACAAACCGGTGCATTTTTCCACTAGTACGAGCGATAATTTTAAACTACCAATTAGAACATTATTTAATACAATTTGTGAGAACCTAGTGAATAATTTTGATAACAATTAATTTTTTTAAATTATCAGTGTTATCTTACATACATTGATTTAACATCAGCATTGAGTACATAATAACGAGCATTCGAGCCATTCACTGCTAGGAAATTAATTTTTTTACTCCCGCAAGAACGTAATGAAAACTCTTAAAAATGAAACTATTATATTTCGATGTATAAAGCCTAGGACGTGTTTAATCAAATATAATGTATGTGATCTGGTTCCAAACTATGGAGGTGAATTAATGACCAAAAACTTTATTATAATATGAGAGGGAAGTGGCACCCGACCAACTACTCCTAAACGAAACCTCTCAAAGAGCAAATACCATTATTTCAGTGTTCCTTTTACCTCAGTTCTGATTCCAAAGTAAATTCTTTGTTCTGAAGGTTCAAAAATATTATTTGTTCATATCTTCTCGCAAAATAAGTAGAAACTTTTCATTAGAAGTGGCAGGTATATTGGAGGGATTTATAAAAACAATGAGCTCAAAATTTAGTATATTAAACGCAATTAAATTATTATCACGTAGGGTTTGATATTAGATGAAAACTATAAAATTAAAGGAATACATTATTTTACTCAAAGAAATGGAATTAAACTTTCAAAGATTAACTTGTAAAAATCTCAGGTAATCTCTTCTTAGGTAAAGGAAATGAGATAATGAAAATAGGATATTTAATTCCTCCAGACTAGTATTTTTTAAGATAAAATAATAATTACATTACATTACTGTTCAGTATGTCTGAAAAATAAGTATTGAAATCAGTGTGTACCAGAAAAAATAAATGGATGGACTGTCCTTACTAACCCTAACAAGGAATTATTCATATTCAATGCCCCATTATGCCATTATACGCATTGATTCCAACATTGTAAGTTTCCTGCAGGTCCAATTTAGGCCTAAGCTAACTATGATTTAGTGATCGTGCAAGTGAAAATTAGAACAGATGGCACCCAAAGAGTTTAAAACTTTACCAGAATTCACTGTTCAAAGGAAAGTTATTGAATTATTTTTCACTTTGTATTACATATAACAGACGAATCGGTCTGAGGGTACAAATACTACCTTTATCTGAGGCACTGCTCGTTAATAGTACATTTAATTATTGCTGTGACTTCATATTTCTCCTGACAGACACATCAAATATTCGTAGAAAAAACTTATTCACGATATATTTAAATAAAAATGCTATAAATTTATCACTTTTTAAGCAATGTTTCACAATGTAAAATATATAAAATGTACTAGAAAATGATTTTCTTGCGCTCGTTTTTAAATATTACAATTTAGATTTACAAGGTTCAAATATTGAAATACTATTGTCTTTTAATAATTTTCTGAATGTATTTACGCTTGCCTTACCTGCAAATAGTTAAAAGTTGCCTCTCAACATGAACTTCCGTTGATCTGCAATAGAAATTAAAATCGTTTCAATTTTCAAACCGAAAACTCTTGGTTTCACTTTTTTAAAATATGTTTTATTTTAATTTATTATTTACAGCATATATGTATTGGTGAGGAGGGAACACACTCATCTCCTAAGGAGGAACTTTCTTTCACCTCAGGAGATAATTTAAAATATTATTTCAGGAAGTTACTCAACAATTATTCTTGTTTTACATAAAATAGTTTCAATTCCTCCAATTAATAACAACTTTAGAAAATAATTTAATAGCTAATTCTGTAACTATTCTAAATATTAGGTTTCAAGTGTCTACAAAATAATAAAAAGTACTTTGACAATGTTGTTTTAGAACAGGAATGGAGAACGCTCATTCACAATAAAAAAAACTCTCTCCGATAAAAATGTTTAGTAGCAAATTGAAATATTTATTTTAAAACTAGATACTCCAAGTCATATGCTTTACAATACATGATTATCGTATTCGGTTCTGATACGCAGTCTTAATTTAATCTTAAATGTTAAAAATACTTTAAAACATAGGCTATTTAGAGTAAATAAACAAGTGGTGAATTATAAATGTGATATTAGAGTTAAATTATTCCTTCATTTCACTTATGACTGACGGAAGATAATATACGATCACTTTGTAAATTGAAAAGATTATTATTAAAAAAAACAGATATGCCGCACATCAGAGCCGAGATAAAAAAGTAAGGGATAAACATGTAATAAACCTTATTAATGATAATGCCAAAGAAGAAACACTTTGAAATGAAGTTTAAGAATTTACAAAATGGTTGTCAATTCGGACTTTAAGATACTAAATGATATCGCTGATCGGCTTTTTTGAACCACTGAGCACATTATGAATGATTCCATAGCATTTAACTGTACCTTCTTTTCTATCAAATAAAAAATGATAGTTCGAACGTTACCTGAAATTATACACGCAGTGACTTTTATATACGCATGTGACTATTTCAAAAAAACAAAATGATTTCTACAAATTTCCGTGTCTCTTGGTAACTACTCTCGGTGTCATAATGCAAATATGCATGCAAGCACGCGAAAATGTTTTTCAAGCTCAGGTTGAAAATCCAATGAAATAATTATATGCGTCGTCATCGCCAACAATATTAAAATGTAATATTGTTGGCAATGACGACGCATATAATTATTTCATTAGAAATGCCAACGATAACTAACACCAACACCTATATTGAAAATCCAAAACGAGGTCGCACGTCACAGAAAATGTGATTGTATACTTTCTAAACCTGATGCATTCCGTTAACATACGAAAGATAACAAAATCATTCAAGAATATCCGTACGATGATCTTAGACGAGGATGGTCTGTCATGTGGGTTTGCGCACATCACTCCGTTCATAGCTCATCTACGAAATCGCTGGTGGTACTGTAATCCACAATCCGCTCGTCTTGAAATTGTAAAGATAAATTTCTTTATCCTAAATAAACATAAAGATTAAATAAAAATTTGACTACACCACACCCACAAGGTTTACTTTAAATATATCTTATATTATATCTAACTGTGTATTGAATAAGAATAATACTATTCAAAATCTGTTTTTTAAGAGAACGATAGAGATCTCAACATGTTAATGACGCAATGACCAATCAGACCGTGACTTGAAAAGAATATCGGTTATACTGGAGCAATATGATTGAGGCTTTTATAGAAACAATAATTTACGCCTGTACAAAAATTACTTCTTTAAATTTAGTTATAGGTGAGAAAGAAAAGAAGGGGTAAAAAGAGAGGAGAGAAGGAGAGGTGGGGGTATAGTTTAAAGTTTTTAAGTTTCGTTTTATGTTTACTCGCTTTCCAGATACTCGTACCATTTTCAACTATTTCCTAAATTCCAGAAACCATAACAAAATTATTCTAAATAGAGACTGACTTAAAGTAAACGTTGAACAGTTTCTCCCGTGATATCACAACATTCAGTGCATTTTTTACCATAATTAAAATGTTTAGTGTAAAAACAAGAATACTACACCTCTATCCCAAAACTTTAAATTCAGGTAAATGAGAATTGATAATGTATTTATTTCTTAAAAAAACAATTATTACTGGAACAGCGTATGTTGGAAAAAATCTTCAGAAGACTTTGCAAGAATGAAATACTCCTCAGTGTGATGATTGCAAACCCCAGAAAGGGTTTCAAGAATCAACTGACAAGTTCGAATGAAATAAACAATGTCTGCCTTGCATTAAATTCCTGTTCTTCTCCCCAACGAGATGACTCGGCGCCAAATATTAAACCGGGTTAAAAGAAAGCATCTCTTGCCCAAAAAGCAAACATTTCACAAAGCACTTCACTTTTCCCCAAGACTATGATCAATTTTAAAGTAACGTTAATATTAATTATACATAATAAATATTTACATTAATAATAAATAATATTTTGATAATTTAAAAATGCTAATTAATAATTGGTTTTAAAGGTACTTATGCTGGCTCAGGCGTTTTCTGTATCTTAGTTCGATTTTAATGATGAACAAACACTTTTGCAGGTTCAAATTGTACAATAATATTACGTAACGGTAACAAATAATGCAAAAAAGTACGTGTTGTAAGATCTCTAGTTTTAATGGTAAAGATTGAAAGTTCGTAGTTTGAGACCTACATTACCAAGCACCTTTTAAGCGTGTTTTTACTCTTGTATATGTAATAACTCATTTTTGTTACTAAAGTCAACATTTTGAGTTCTATTTTGGATTCCATGTGTTATTATTGTATTTATTGTTATATTATTATTACTATTGTCTTAAAATGTTTTATAATTACATTGAATTACTATTCTTAGTTGTAATATGTAAATTGTAGTGTTCGGCCACCAGGTTGTATATCTACCTGCAGAAATAATAAATCTGCCTGTCCATCTATCTCTAAAAAGATTTCGAATACACCACAGAATGATCATATCGAAATTATTATCTATGTGTTTCTCGCAGTTTTTCTGCAGTTCATTTTATTTGCGAGTATTTCATGATTTCCGGTACCATTAGGCATTATTAAAACCGCACAATTATCAGACTAAAGTACACAATTTTGCATTCTTTTAAGGGAACAATTCCTTCTGGGGAAGGTTTACCTCAATTAATAATTACTTCAATCTGCAGCAGTTTTTGAAAAATATTTTAATATTTCAATGTAATATTTTGAAAAGGAACCAAATAGAATTTAAAGGGAACGATAAATACATAGTACGCACTATTCCTATGTAATTGTTTAAAAGTAAACACAGCAATTATTATTTAATAGTCTTATTAATATGTGTAACATACTATTTAGTTCCCATACAAAATTAAACCATATATGCAACATAATGTATCCACTAAGTTGAATGCTGTCTATGATTTACCATCAAGTACTGAAATCTGGAAGTCAGCAAACTCTTACTTAATAATTTAATTTATAATGTTTCTAGAAATGTTTTCACGTTTTCTGATGAATTTGAAATCAACGCAATATTCCTGAGATATAAAATCATTTTTTTCGTAAAAGAGTGCAATAAACACCGTAATTGTAGATATACCTCGCCGTTTAACAGGACCTTGCAAACTCGTAATACTATTAGCTAACACCTTTTGACGATATAAAGAAGATTGTTCTTCTCAAAACAGAACTTATAATTCTGTTATAGTATTGCGTCACGCGTCAGGTTCTTGGAAATGAAAGAAAAGAGTGAGAGCAGAATCCGTATTTTGTACGTATCCGCCTACCTGGTGTGTCCCACAATGCATCCCGATTTGACAGCCAATAGCAAAACATCATGTATTATTTCATCGTGTCATTTAAAACCCCAAAAATCATGCCTCAATCTGCCTCCGGGCACACTAATTAATAATAGGCGTCAGATGATGCTCAATATTTGTGACGGGGTTTCGGCGATATTCTGCTGGTTTCGACGGTTATTTCACATAGCTGTCATTTAGATTCAGTATATTTACTGCGGCCAGTGCGCCCGAACGTACACGGAATGCGAGGACTGTGCAGACCGCTTTTTTAGTGCCACATTCGAGATTTTGGCAATTGACAAATCCTCCTCTTCAGCAATGAATCATCTAATTACAGCGATTCCTTTTACGAACTCAATTAACATACTAATGTAACAAATCAAAATTGTTGTCATAGATGAAAAGTAGTGAAACATGGTTGTGACTTGCAGCTGGTGGACATATAAAAAGTTACAGATGCGTATTTAATACACCGAATAATAACTACACTGCGGAAAATAATAATATTGCGTAAAAGTAAATGTTTCAGCTATTTGAGTTTTTATCCACGTATGTCACGACTTCCGGCATCATTACGCATATGGCCTAATTAAAAAAATATATAAGACTAAAATAGTAAAGTACACAAATTTCCATTCTTCTACGAGGACAATTTTAAAATATATAACTAATGTGAAGTGTTATTCTAAAAATAAGAAATTTATTTACTTAAAATCAAAATAAAGTTTCTTTTCATGATACAGTACATCAACTAAATTACATTTCATTTGTTTCCTTTAGTGGAAATCGCGAAAAAACCTTTTCCCCAATATGTGGGTCAACAAATATGGACTCACTGCACCAAACATTCATGGATTCCATTTTAATTTAATTCAAGAAATTCTTAGACTAAAGACGCTTCCGAAAAATACAAAATAGGTAAGAAAAACCTAACATGGTTAAAAAAAGGATGTGAGGAGGCAGTTAAAGAATACAAGCATTTATATAATATATGTAAAAGGCACAATACAGATGAAAATAAAATTTGGGTTAAATTTGCTGAGCAAAACCAAAAAGAATAATCGAGGAAGCCAAAAGAAAATGATGAAGAAAATTTCTTTCATCTATAAACTCAAATATGAACAGCAAAGTGGCGTCATGGAATAAAATAAACGCCATAAATGAAAAGCAAAATTACTACAATGAGTTCGATATACTCCTCTAATAGCACTAATATGTAAAGTGATTTGCATCAAATTCCAGCGATCAGAACTATGAAAAAGGCTTTGTTAAAAATAAATAAAATCAGAATATTGAATTTGATCTTGAAGAAGGAATCACAGTAGACAGTGATGTTAAGAATTGAAATATATCTACTACACTAAGAGAATTAAATGACGCTAAAGGCAACTTGAGTAGTAGTTCCGATGCTGACGGAGTTCCTAACATATAAAGAATGCCTCTTCTCCTGTACAGTGCCTGTTAACTATTTATAATCTAATATATAACAATACAGTGACCACCACAAGTTGTCTGAAGCAATTATTGTACCGATCCATAAACCAGGGGAAGCTAAACGTCTGATAAGCAACTATAGGCCTATTGCATTAATGTGCTATGTAAATTTCTGGAAAAAATAATTAATCAGTTCAACTTTGTATACGGAAAAATATTAATTAATTACCCCATACCAAAGTGACTTCAGAGATCGTCGGTCGACATTGAACTGTCTCGAATCCCTAGAGAATAGCATACACTGCGTAATGGTTTTGCTAATAATATGAACACCATAGTTCTAGACTTAGACATAAAGAAAGCATATAAGATTGTATGGAGAATACTGGTTATTAAAATAATAACCAAGGGAAATATTGGCAAGTTCATTTACAATTTTTTAAAAGAATTTTCAACCAGGGTAAAGGTAAATGGAATTTCATCAGTTATCACATTACAAACGCGCCTCAGGGATTGCTGTTTAGTGCTTCCCTCTTTCTACTGAATACACTGGTCTACAAAAAAATACTGTTTTCTATAACAAGGACAAAACATACTGTTTCTGTAAGATAATTTGCCTCTGAATATAGATCTATGGTCAGAATTTCTGTATCGGCCTCATTTTGCATGTGATGATAATTTTTGTAAATGCGTATGTCTCCCTATGTATTATATGTATCTGACAAAATGACACGCTCTAATAACAAGAGAACCATATGTGTTCAGTTAATAGTAGAATAACGTTAATTTTAAGAAAAATGAAGAAACTTAAAAGTATTTCCTTCCCGATTTCTTGCGATTTTTTGCCTCAGAAACGTCTCTTCGTAAGGTCCAGCAGTAGTCGGACAACACTCCAATTGCCTTGATAACGCTTCTCCGTTTCACAAATGTCCTGGTGACACCATTTGCCATGTTCGTCACTGAAGGCGGCGATGAAGATATCGAAATGATAATTCAAGAAATGTAGTTTGAGTGACATGTTATATCCCATACGGTATGATCTCAATAGTTCGTGTATAGTTTCGCGATAGTTCTCAGTCTTATGGTTGTCTAAAAATGCTTTACAGTCACTTGTGAAAGACAACTGTACCTTTTTTCAACATTACTCAACAAATCAACGAAGTGATTATCAGCCATGAATTTTCTAATTTGCGGTCCTAGTAATATTGTTTCTTCACTGATCCTTGGGAACTTCTATCGCAAATATATGAATCCACGTATCCAAGCTTTTATAAGACCCATTTTCATGGGCAGAGGAGGCAGGAACTCACTTTTTGGAGTCATCAAGAGAAGTTTTATTTCTCTGCCCAGGCAGTAGTTCAATCCTAGAATGTGATTTTTTCCACAATAATGATTTTTCTGTCTCTACTGTCTCACTGACGTAGAAAACAGCACTGCTTTGTGTATCCGAGCTGCATGCTGAGCCGAATTGCAGTTACCTTGAGATCTCCACATTTATTCCATTTGTACTAGTATTTCTCATATTTGGTACGTGTTGAAGCAGTTTAACGTTCGCATACGTCTTCTTCAGGTTAACTGCGAATCGGAACGGAAGGAAATTTGTTCCCATTGTGGAGTAGTACTGCCTTCAGAATTATTTTGCTAGAAACTATGACCAAGCGACATTCACTTAGATTGAAATCATGCTCAAAGGGCTTCAGAACGGATTCGATATCATTACAAAAAGCTATGTCAATTTCCTTGGAGAAATATTTCGAAAAACTTCGTAGTGATCAAGAAAAGCTCTCACTTTCGTGCAGGCCGAAAGAAGATTCCATCCTTTTAGTCGCAAAGCTAAAAGCTCAAACTGTTGCTTCGACAAATTTAAATCAAGTACAAGGCCGCTGAGATCCCCTTGAGACAAAAAATTTGGTTCATTCGAGTCAGGGGAGGTTTGAAAAGTTGGGTTAGCGTGGATATCACCTCTTTCTTCTGAACGTTTGTCACTGTAGCATTGTGAAAAAATCAACCTGTACAGTCAAATATATTTTTTTCTGAAATAATTTTTAGAGTAAACTTCTGCTGTTATTGTAATCAAGAACTAAGCTCAACATGTGATTAAAGTAATACACTAATTATAACCAACAATGTATTTTTAAGGTGTTTGTGAATGTATTATATTGTAATGTATTGTATTGTAAATGTATTGGGAATAAGGTCGCTAATAATCAACATGTTTGATGCAACCTAAACTAAACATTATTTAATATCTATCTTCGACTAAACTAGTTCTAAATAAAATAATGAAAAGGTATTTTTTTATTTTCACGGTGCCACTTGATCAAAAATGAATTTTTAAATTTTTGCGCTTTTTTAAGAGCAGAAAAGTATTTAAATTTGCAAACATTTGAGCGGTTTTAATTTAATATTTGTATGGTTATCTTATGGTATCTTGGTTTCACGGTGGACTTCAATTTTAATATATTTAATTCTGATTACCAGATATACTACAATTTTACAGTAGTTATTTATCTTTTCTCAATCCTAATTGTTTGTTGTTGTCTAAAAAAGCTACTACTACACTTTTCTCATTTTGCATGTTTTTATATGAATATGTTTATTCATAAGTCTGCATTTCATTTGTTGTAGTTTTATTTGTGAAGCAACCACTTTATTTATTTCATGTTATATCCAGAGTTACCGAGAACTGTACTCAATGTTGCCTGCACATTAATCTCGTTTCCCTATGCGTAATAGCACCATAAGCTTTGCAATAGGTCTAGTTCTTTCCGCGTATGATCAAAGTCTTATGAGTTTGATGGACCTGCTAGATTTCAGTAAATCGTAGTTTAAACTGAATCACTCCTGTCTATTAATCAAAATTCAAGGTTTAAATATCTCTGAAACAGCTATTCAATAGTTTAAATCCTACTTAGCTGATCGCGTTTAAGTTCAACAGTCGTGTTTAAAGATGTGTCAAATATAAATCGGAGAAAACATTAATTTGTAGTATGGGATTTAATATTGGACCCATGAGTACCCCTAACAAAAACACTTGGCTTGTGGGTGGATGCAAAATTCAAGTTTGACCGTCATGTTCCAGTTAATATAAGTCTGCATGCTTACATTGTCTGACTCATGTTACACGTTGTCAGGCTCGTTGATATTCCAATAAAATTTTAGTGACCCAGAATGTATGTTTAAGCTTTGCTACAAAGTGAGAAAGTTGTCTTCTATTTCTCAGAATCGAGATACTGCTAATTCATGTGTATGAGACAGAAATTGATTCCATCCCCCTAGTTCACAAATGTCTGCCCCCTAGTTCCCTCTCGCGTATAATATTCCTTCTTACCTTGTAGAATGACTACAATTTTCATTGGAAATTATTCTTCAGGCTCTAGTTACACATTATGCTGATACTAAAGCTCACTTCTTTCAGGTCCTACTCATCTTGCTGTCAAGTACAAGGCGTCTTTCAGTTATCTTCCCTCGACTTTTCATTACCAACTTTCCAGAAATTTGAAACATGCCTTTTTCATTTCGAGTATTAAAGTACTTATTTTTTTATAATTTAAGTTAAACGAGGCTTTCCTGTGTATATGTGTAATACTTGTTAAGTATATGATTCAGAAATAATATTTTTTTATTATTATTTCATATGAAATAATAATTATAATAATTAATATAATTAATATATAATACGTAATAAATAATTTCATCATTAAAAAACTTTCAGAGAGTAAATGTTTTTAAAAAGACATGTAAAAAATACGTTGTCCTAGGAAACAATAACTTGTCAACCCTACAATACCAAACAGAAAGCCTTCCTTGCCCTCTCAATATTCCGAATGTGTACTCGTCCTAGAATTATTCAGGTTACTAATAAAAACAATCGATTCCACCACGTAAATTTTCCTTCACTTCAGCTTTGATTAAAAAAATATGTATTAACTCCTACTTAATCGCAATAATCCGCAACACGCAACTAATTCTGAATTATCTGTTCTTGATTGGTTTTCCATTTGTTTACTTGTTAATAGCACATTTCTTTGATCTTCAATTGAGAACTTTTGGCCTTGGCACCAAAGGGTGCAGAACCCTATTCCGTTTTAACGTGTATATTATTACTCCAGTTTTTTACTATCTTCGAGTTAGTTTTTTAATTGCCCGGTAAATAATTACCAATAATGTAATAAGTGTACTAACATTCATTTTAATTTTTTCAGTGAAAATTATTATGAAAAGTGTAAATAGAAAATAAACCAGTTTTAATGTACTGAACACGAAAAATATATTTAGGAAAATGTGATCGGAATCGAGGATGAGGAAAACATTTGAACCTAAAGTGAGCTTTTGAAAAATGGGCAGAGTCGAACATTTATTGTAGAAGTTTCTGTGAAGTGAAGAATAAACGACTTGAAGGAATCAATTTGAAGTTCTTTGTGAATTTGTTTATTGGACATAAAGTAGGGAGGATGTGAAATTTAGCCAAGGCATTTATTAATTGAATTAATACGTTAAGATTGGTAAAAGAGGCATTAAACCAAATAAGTCAGCCATACGAAAGAAAAGGCCTAATTGTGTTTATATATAACAAGATAACCAAAATTTAGAGTTTTTATTTATTACAGGGTATAATTTTGAGATCTTATGATATTTTTATTACGTGCAATTTGTATGTGAAATTGCCATATAATTCTTTCGTTCAAATAAACTTTTGAATATTTTACTGCTATTCTACTAGGACTACTATTCTCAAGCCAAGATTTTGTTAATGATAAGAGGAGAAGGTTTTGACGGTCTATATGGAGTAAAGGATTTTGCTTTAATTTTATTTGGACTAATACGTTTTCTCCAAAAATTAGTTCCATGTATGTATTTTTGAATTACATCCTAAATAATAATAATAATAATAATAATAATAATAATAATAATAATATGAGTAATTTTTATACTTTGATTGGAGGAGAATAACGCAATATAATGTGCATAAAGAGCCAAAAGATAAGGGGGAATATTTGATATAAAAAGGTTAAATAGTAGAGGAGAAAGAGTTGAACCTGCATGAATTCCGAAGAGAATAGGATGGTGATTTCAGTAAGAAGAATTAATTTTTACAGTAAAATGCCGATCAATGAGAAATTTTTTAATAATTTCTCATAAGTAGAGTACTAATACCGTGTACTTTATACATTAAACCGGTATGTCATACTCTAACAAATGCTTGGGCTAGGTCCAAGAAGAGGGCATTTGTATGTTCTTTATAGTGAAAACTGTTTGCTATAAATTTTGTAACTTGTAATACTTCATGAAAAGTGAAATAATTAGAACGTAATCCAAATTGATAATTAAGAATAATGTGAATAGAGAAAATATAATTGAAAAGACGGGTTAATAATATTTTTTTCAAATACTTTTGACAAAAAGATAATAAATTGGTAGATCAATAATTCATCAGGTTATGTGGGTCTTAGCTAGGTTTATATAAAGGCGGCTCCACATGCAACACATGCGGCATTCGGCGAATCCTGAGCGACCGCTCGCCGAATCCCAAGTAGTACGGACGGGTTGCTTGCTATTCGCCGAGCGCCAAACATTCGGCATTCGCCTTAAGGCGGTTCCACACATGCGGCATTCGGCGAATGCCGAGCAACCGCTTGCCGAATCCCAAGTAGTGCGGACGGGTTGCTTGCTATTCGCCGAGCGCCGAGCATTCGGTATTCGCCCTCCCCGCCGCGTGGCGGCCTTTAGAGCACTTCCAAGGGAGCAAACATTCGCCAGACACATCAGCTGTTAGGGATTGGGCGAGCAGTAGCTCTCTTCTCGGCGATTGCCGAATGTGTGGAACCGCCTTAAGGGAAGGACTTGTGAAATTTTCCACAAAAGCGGGAAGTAAGAAATTCTGAGCTTAAAATTGAACAGGTTAATTAATTTTGCAATTTCTGATAAATTTAGTTATATTAGATATTAAGTATATCCTCAATATGTGATAATCAATATGTGACAACTACAGAGGTATAAGTCTTCTAAACGTTGCTTATAAGATGTATTCAAAAATTGTGACCACTGGACTAAGAAAATTGCAGAAACAATGTTGATGGAAGAACAAAGTGGCTTTCGTCAAGGAAGGTCCTGCACAGACAATATCTTCATCTTAAAACAAATTTTAGAGAAACACAGAGAATATAACAAGGAAACCCACATCTTGTTTGTAGATTACAAGAAAGCTTTTGACACTGTAGCCAGGCATACCCTCTTTGAAATATTAAGAAAGAAAGAAATCCCCGAACATCTTATCCTTGTAATTGAAAATATGTATAATAAATCTGAAATATGTATTACTTGGAAACCAGATCGAAAAGCGGAAGTGGACCAAGGCCTACGACAAGTATGTAGTATTTCACCGCTACTGTTTGATATCTACATAGACGAAGCTCTTCGTGAGTGGAAGAGCAGATTAAAATTTTATAGCCTAGACCTAACTACATCAAAATTATGGACAATACTTTTTGCAGATGACCAAGCAATAATAGCAGAAGGAGAAGAAATATTACAAAAAGCAACGTATGAACTGCAGCGGATAATGGCAGAATATAATCTTGAAATATCAGACACCAAAACGAAAGTGATGGCATTCCAAGGTCGATACTCGATACGCTCAAAAATTGTAGTAAATAATAAAACAGTAGAGCAGATACAACACTTCACATTCTTGGGAGCATACATATCATTCTATGGCGAAATCGACGTAAATAAGAAAATAGAAAGATTAATCAAATGAATGGAACTATAAGAAGAACACTCAGTTCAAAAGTGAGAAGAGACACTCATTAAATTTTACAAATTTATGTCCATACCAACCTGCTTATACGGGAGTGAAGTGTGGACAATGACAAATAAAGATATATCAAGACTGCAGGCAGCGGAAATGAGAATCCTTAGAGCGGTAGCGGAATATAGCCTTTTGGACAGACAAAGAAACACACAAATCCGAAACGAGCTAAGTGTGGAAAGTCTTATAGAGAAAGTCACCAACTACAGACTCTCATGGCAAGATCACATGTTGCGAATGAACAACGACAGAATTCCTAAACAAGTGGCAAATTATCAGCCGAGAGGAAAAAGGAATGTAGGACGTCCAAGAATGCGCTGGAGGGACCAAAATTAAGCGGCGTAACAGGCATTATGCCTAAATACTTGAAGATGAAGAAGAAGAAGAAGAAGAAGAAGAAGAAGAAGAAGAAGAAGAAGAAGAAGAAGAAGAAGAAGAACCTGAAGCTTTACGAGTTTTAAATTTCTTTTTTAGACTTAATACTGCATTTGAAGAAACAAATTTACTGTTCAAGGGAACAGAGGCAATAGGAGAAGACATAAAGTTTTCAATTTTGTTATTAATTCTTTATCCACAATTGGATTTAGAGTAAAAGATGTTTCAAAGTACGAGTATGTAATAAAATTATATGTATGTAATAAAATTATATTTTTGGTCATTAGAATAAACGAAGACAAAACTATTTGTTAAACGTGGATCGTTAATGACTTGGTTATGATTTTCATTAAAACCTCTGACATTTAGAAAATTGCAAAAATATTTATATTTAAAATGGCCTTCAGTTGACTCATGGATACCGAGCTAGCTTTCCATGATACGACCCCGTGTTCGATTCCCGGCCGGGGCGAAAAGAGAGCTGCAGCTTTCCATTACAATCGTCTATGGATGTGTGACAAAGCAAAAACTCAGCCTGACGAAGTAAGCTAGATGTGGTGAAGGAAATACGTCATGTTCGCCAGGTCTCCTTTACTCCTTGGCGTGGATAACAAATAAGAACAAGGCCCGCGCCTGAGAACACGCTTAGCTGACAAACGTAGGATTAATTCGTCTCTAAAATGCTAAATACATTTACATTTTTCACAAAAATATTCAGTTATTTATTGTGGTGGTATGGAAAATAGTGTATTGCGTTGTTAAGGGAAGGTTAAGCGCAAGAATACTTTGCCTGAGTTCTCTACAACGTACATGTGCATACATTGGTACTAAATATAAAATATTTACATTACATTTTCAGAAAAATATTAAACTTTGTGGTCTCAGTGAATATTGACTGTATTGTCAATGAATTTGTTAATCTCCGTCACTTATTTTAATGTTTAAGAATAAACACTAAATGACATCTAACAATGTTTTGAGGGTTCTCATTTTCCATTCAGTTAATATGAAGAACACTTAATCTTTTATACAGCTCTTCCTGTAGTTTAATATGATGGCTAGTTCAGGTTCAGCTTGTTCGAATTTATTTTTGAATCTGTCCAATCTCCAATTTTAAAGGCAGATATTTTTTCTCAATAGAACTTAATCGTTAATTAAATGGCATTACGCAGAACTCGACAAACCCACAAAAACTAAAAATTAAGCGAAGACACTCTCTAGGCAACTGAGCACATTCCTTTGATTTTCATGTGTATTAGCGATATTTGCGTTGTACTGGTTTTTGAAGGCAGAAAAGCGTAGCCACATATTACTGTTCTAATGTTCGTAAATAATATAAAATGACTTTTGGTATATATTATTCATTAATTTCCAAGAAGTAATGTAAATTGGCTGTAAATACACATATTTTAGTTTTAGCGTACATCATTGCCTCTCGAAATTTTAAGATATTTGTCAACTTTTCAAGCCATTTTCAATCACATTCATTCTTGTGGCTTGGATTATTTATAACTTCCATCAATTGTAGATCTTTAAATGATGACTTGCACTTTTCTAAAAGTCTGAATAATTGTTTTTATAATGGCAATGAGAGGAGTGAAAGTTTCGGTATGCCACACCTTCCTTTCTTATCTTGAATTATATTATCCTCTTTTATATTAAAAACAACAAAAATTAGTTTTACGATGCGGTAAGAAATACGTTAAACGAGACGCTATTTCATCTATAAATTCCAAACATCAACGTTTTACGTATAAGATATTGGGACTTTGTGTAAAATGCATTCGATATATAATTTTGAAATATCAAAATGTGAAGAGAACATCAAATTAAAGCAAGAATATCTGGACATAATAGAACCTCTATGGTCATTATACTGAAAATGTGTGTCGTTGTAGTCTTGATGATAATATTGAATTTTGAACACTCTACTAAATTCGCTCTCCCTATCGCATTACAGAACATCAGACGATGATAATCCTGGGCTTTTAACTGAAATTGATCATTAGGACCATCTAGGAAGAGACAAATTGAAATATTATACTCATACACACCACACCGAAAGCAAAATGTAGAAAATTATGAGACGATACAAGCATCTGTAAATAGCTGCCAATTATCTGCAAAAATTATGACAATTGAAGAAGGAACTCCCGTTTGCCAATAGGGTAAGTAAGAAGGCTGAAATACCGACTTCCCTTCTTCGGTTATGCGCGCAGTACCCCAACAGACGGCGAGATCGTGAAGGAGAAGACTGTGAAGCAGTCGACTCGTCCGGTAGATTAATTGAAAATGAACGCTGTCGTAAGCAATTCGGCTAAATAGGAAGCGCGCGCAGTAATACAATTTCTGGGCGCGAGAGAACTTCCGGCAGCAAGCGCCGCGAGACCTCAGCCGAGCCGAGCTGAGCCGCTACCGGCTTTGCTGACTTCTAGTCCACGATAATACTCACCCGCACATCGCTGGTTGGACCCAAGAACATTTGGAGCAGATTCGTTGGGATGGTTTTTATCGTCTTTCCTACGGACCTAATTTGGTGCTTTAAGGACCCCTTCTGTTGTTTCTGGGCTAAATGCAGATTCGCTATTCGCATTTTATTAGTCTCCCTTTGTGCCAGATGCGGAGGAGTAAGGTGCGGGGAGTTGTTATTTTGTCAGCGAAACTATCGAATCCAATATGCATTTCAGTTGTGGATACAAATAGAATATCTGTTTCTTGGCAGCGAACATTTTTAATTTTCCAATGTTGCAAATAACATTTTGTGGTGCCATTATTAATAATTTCAACGTGTGTTGTAATATAATGGGGTGGGTATTCTAGTGGGCAAGAAAACGACCTGAGATTTCACATCTCCCCCACGTGTCACTTACAACTTTTACTGTTTTTTACTAACAAGAAATGAAATAAAATGAAGTTAATATTCTACATGGTATATTAAAACCTACTGTGCAATTTTTGTGATTTTGTTCACTCTGATAGGGGCCGTCATCGGTGAAAATTTATTCTATTACAATCTCGTACATAAAAACTGAGCCACTATAAGCACTCAAAGCATTAACAATTTTCTGTAATAATTTCACCAATCTCATCTTGACTTGCTAACATAGGCTTGCTCACAGGTGGAGGACAGGGGGCCGTAGTCCCCGAAAATTTCGAAAGGTGCCTGGAATACCCGTGTCATAAAACATTTTACTTCCATCAATATTATTAATTCCTAATTTTCTCTTTTTTACACTGACGATTTGGCGAATAATATACGGCATTTGGCGAAGAGACTTGCCAAGACATATGACAACTCTGAAAATGATTAAAAATAAAATCAGTTTTATTAAATTGGTCATTAAAGTTATAATTCCGTTTTCTTTATAGTGCGTACAACAAACTTCTTAGTAAAATATGTAAATAAAAAGGTTTAAAGAACCCAAGAGACCAGTGGGACTCTGAGGGGCCCCAAAATGTAGTTGCCCTTCTCTTGTTTTAGGCTGCACACGTCTTTACAGGCTATTATTAAAAATTGTTCCAACTCCAGAGTTATGTGGTCAGTTCATTGGCAGAACAGTGATAGAGCTAATAAGAGTTATTATAAATGTAATATACTTTCCAGAGAACTGGTGTAGGATCATATAAAATATAGATACAATTCTTTCTTGGCAGCCCAACCAACTTCCATGTGTCAAACTCTTATCAGCTATTTTTTTCCTTCCATGCTTTGGAGAAGGAATGCAATCAAATAGCTAATTCGAAACATCACCTGTCAATTTTATCACAACTGCCGATGACAATACTCACTTTAGCTCTTAGTCCCAAGCGCATGCATATTAGGTTGAGAAACACTGATGGTATTTGCGACTGTTAATAAAATATAGTTGTTATCGCTATAATGTTATTGAAGAAAACCTTTTTAGCCCACATTTACTTTGAAGCATTTACTCCGGCGTGGATGTACGGGATCTTTGCAGACGAAATCCATCGCGGACGCCCCTTGAAACTCCTGAATGTGACTCTCACCTCTACTGCAAGATGTGGATATCAGTTAATGTTAACGATACTCGAATGTAAGCAGTAAAAATAAAATTAGAAGATAAGCATAAGACGCATTATCGATGCCACTGAAATTAAAAGGCTCAGATGGTAGGGCCACTTAAATAGAATGGGTAAAGAACGATGTCCTCTGAAGCTCTGGAATTGGCAACCAGCTTCACAAAGACGATGTAGACCCAAAAGTACGTGAAGGGAAGGAGTGGAGTAGGCGATTACTAGAAGACGATTAATTGCAGAAGACTGCAGTGACAGACGTAAAAGGACTCTGGGATGGGAGAAACACCTAATTGGAGTAAAATACTCTCATATAATATACTCTTCAGAGAACTGGTACATTTTCAGAGTACTACTACAATATCAATACTGATTGCGGGTAGAATGTGAAAGCTCGTAAAATATTACCGGACAATTGCCGGGTACTTGTCGAAGTTGTTTTACATGCCACAAAACGTCACTTCGACTGCACCCAACCGGTACTGAACCAGCGAATTTCATATTTGAAAGGACGTGTCTTTCTCCACACACAACAGGGGACCAAGGTTGCCAATCGTTTTGATAATTGTTACTAAATTTTATTAAAATTAAACATAAACAATAAAAATGTAACCACGTTTTTGTACCATAGAGGTTTATGTCTACAACTGGATGCAAACTTCAACTCTGATGTTATGTATCTCATCACTCTCATCAAGTTTAGATGACCTGATAAAATACACATCTTCCAAAAAATTCAAGATGACTGTCCCACACTCATTTATACTTACAATTATTCTTGTAAGTCAGACGAATGGGATTCTTGTGTATTGCATTCTGTAACTGAATGCAATTGTCCAATATAAAAAAGTTTACATAATCATTTACTTAAGTCTATAGGTCAATTCTCTCATTTGCAACGTCAATCTGAATATTCAACAATTATAATTTGTTTGTTTAAATAAATTATGATCGATTTTTGAAACCCAAACGACTTAAAATTGATTATAACTAATTTATCCCCGTAAGTTCAATATTACAAATGTACCCCAAAACGCATGAACTTAACCAATGTGTCCTTTATTGAAATATTCGAAACATAGAGCCTAACGTTACATGAGCACCATTTCGGCAGGTGTGACGGGGAAGGTTTGCAAAAGTGCTCTTGCAGACGCAGATATTGTCCCACGGGAGTTCCTGGATTGAGCGGCGGGCGTCGCGTGGCGTCGCACGGCGTCGCGTCGCGTCGCGTGGCGTCGGTCAGTGGCGTGCCGCCCTCCACTGACTGTCAGCAGCACTTGCGGTCGACGCGGACACCCATGCGTGTATTGATCGGCCGCCGCCTCTGATCTTGCAAGACCCGGTGGCGGCGCGGCGCGGCGCGGGGTAATATCATCAATATGCCAACCGGCCGCGGGAGCCCCCCCCTCCCCCCTCCACCACCACCACCACCGCGGGCCCAAATGCCTCATAGGAACAGGGGCGTAAACTGGTTTCATGAGCTAGGCTGTCACTGAACGTGGAAAGAATACCTAATATCTGTTATAAATAATTTAGATAATTTGGAACCACCACATAACCAGTTCTTACAAAGATGACGAGAAATAACATTTGTACCCACATTGATTTTTTTGTTGTTTTTTTCTAGTCCATAGGCAAATTATATGCGTTGTAGGATTCTCCTATTTTACAACTTTCAATTTATCGCTAAAATCGACGGTTAAAAGGCAGATATAATAAATACAATAATTCAGTCAATATCAACAGATACACTTCCGTAAGTTTGCTGTGATATTTTTTCTTCAAAATAATACCTGACCAAATTGACCATGGTATATTTTGACACTAACATTTTCTTAATATGTTTCAATGTAAGAGTTACAGCACACTTAATTTCATCTACAATAGAGGCCTATTCCGGAAGAAACCTATGATAGCATTAAACTTATGAGCCCCGTTTCCGGAAACGCTTCAATATTTCTACACCGCCACTCAACGCGTGCGTATTCCACGGAAGCGCCCATCCAACGTGCCCCCCTCGTTTACTGTACAGTGTCTGCGAGTGTGTCAAGACACCGATCGGGGAATCAGCATCCTGAGCACTCAGGTGGGCCGTATCTCACCAGTAGGACGGGGAAGTGGGTTTCGCATTGAACGTAGACTGTGTCGACGGAGGAGTTCAACAGAACTTAACAGAATGAAACACGTTATTGATAAAGAATGTGGTCGATAATTATGCTGAATGTAATATGTCTTGAAAGATTTTTATTTTCGTAGTTTTCTGGGGCTACCGCCGGTAGCCCACAGTACACACCACTGCACTGCAAACTGTCGCCGCCCAGGCATGGAGCTGTGCATATCTGGTTGAATTCTCTTTTTCCTAGTAGCCGGAGGAGTAGGGCGGGGGAGGCGGTTGTTCTGTCAGCAACATCATAAAACCAAATCTGTTGTTAATTTGCCGATGTAAATAGGTTTCCGTTTGCTCGAGAGTGAACATTTTTAGTTTTCCTAACCACGCTAAGTAAAAACCGGGTAGGGATTATTTAGCTCAAGAAAACATACGCAAATTGTACTATTCGTCATGTACAGTTTTAAATATAATGAATAAAAATAATAAAACTACTTGTCCTAAAACAGCATATTCTCTTTCGAACAGCAGTATTGATAACGGTAACGAAAGTTATGTAACCCATTCAAGGAGATCCAGAAGCATTGCCCTCCACGACCTTTGGACGACGCTAACTCTCCTTGCATCTGCGACGACAGGACGATTGATAACTCCTAAAATATATCCTCTGTAAGTTTTTACTTTTCTATATGTTATCACGTTTCCTAACTTCAAACATTGCCTCATAACTTCAAATACATAAACCCAACATGTCAATTAAAATGTTATTCCCTTCCAAACTCATAGTCCTAATATCAATAAATCAATATGTTATTCTCGAAACCCTTCGGGAACGTATTGCATAACATTATTTTTAAGAGCTTTCTGGAAACGTCCAGAATATTGTAAACATGTACTTAAAACTATGTAATCTAAGAGTTCGATTGCCGAGTAGCATTAGATCGCTTGTCAGTACACAGTTCACATCTCTCGGCCACTATATATCTCTCTTCTAAATTAAACGCTGTAATATTACTTGTGTGTTTCATTTGAACAAGTCATTTCACTTCGCGGTATCGAATCTGAGAGATGCACCAACGTAACACGCCAGTCAACTTCATCTGCTCGACTATTTAACGTAAATATTACAACTTTACCATTTCTGTCATATTGCAGCCAACGCTTGAAAAAATATCTAACCTAATTAAGAGCAAGAGTAAATACGTCGTCAGCAAGGAACAGTTGCTCATTCTTACCTAACCATAAAAAACACGATTAAATCACAACTGTATAAGAATTTCCAACACAAAGTGAAACAGAAATGAGGATAATTTCAAAGAAGCTTGATTTAATTACTTCTAAAAGAACTCCAAACTTTTGAATGATTATACAATAATATACAATCACACCATTAAATAAACGCTCAGATTCAACATTTCGTAGTGCTATCCAATACACAACCGTATGAATGCTTAAAAAATAGGTTACACACTCATCGTCTCTTATCATTTAAATATTTTAGATTGAACACTACACAAAACATTGGTATGACACAAATTCTGTTAAGACAAATTTAATACAAAATCAATACAAATTCTACTGTCAAAACCTCCATTACATACAACAACAAACATTCCGGATATATTTATATACACTGATATTTAATTAATAGCTAACAACAACGCGTCAAGCCTTGCCGCATCGAGGAACGCGTCGGATTGTTCCCATTAAGGTTAATTCTGGTCTGATGTGAATTAGGCCGTGGTCACTATTAGGAGTGAAAAATACGCAAAAATTCTAATATATTGAAAACGTGTTCCTGCTATGATTTAAAGATCTAATATTTAGAAATATTGTACGTTTATAAAGAAATCTCTAAGTTCAATATTGAAGGAGTAGGACAGGTTAAAAAAACAAAAAAACATTTGCATCTTTTGAAACTTCAAAAGTTTTAATGACTATACCACTCATGAACTTTAGACCAATACCGTTTTCAAATTTTGTCAGACATCAACCAACACCGACTGACATTTTTCACAAAGAATGATATTATCACTTTTGTCATTTATATACTCCTTACTTAACAGTAATCGCAATATGGTTGCAGTGAAATCGTTTGTGGTTTCGTCTTGTATTATTTCGTGGGTAGTGTTTGAAATCATTGAGTTTCTATCACAAGCAGAATTGAAAAACAATATTCTTCACGAACTACAGCTATAACTCCTCGCTTCACAAGTCCTGAATTTATCTGGAGAATTTCCAAAGCACCTGTCAGCTGAATGTGACGTTGCCGACACTTTAAACTGGTTTAAAATATGTTTATTAGTTAAATATGTCTACTATTCAAGTTCGACGTAAAAAGAAACTTTAAACCTACAATTTGAGATTGTTCCAATCTCGGGTGTAGAACGTAAAAAAAATCTAATAAGAATTAAAATTGAATTATTAAACATTACAAAACATGTGTGGTTGCAATTCTTGTTGTCGGATGTTCGTTAGCGCTGCAGCTGCAACCCATTCCCGAATGCCGTGTGGGAGAAGCTAATCCGAACGCTCTCAGAATCGTGGTTCTGAAGAATAAATTCTTTCAGTTTATTATCAAGCGTCTTTTTAAAGAAAATACTTACATTTGCAAGCTCCTATTCTACAACAAAGCGTACCATTCTAATAGATGAGAATGTAATTGTGTAGTAGAAATTATACTACAACAGGAGATTACCCCATTAGCACTACTGTGTATTCTACACATACAAAAGTCATCGCATGAAACGAAAATCATCCTACAGGGTGGCAACGCTGACGATTAACGTTTTCCTTCCGAATGATTTGATCCTTACACCGCACACTGTTAACAGCGGCGTCTGGGCAATGAAATGTTTGCTGATCTATGTCATTCATCGCCTGGGTGCCTTGGGCCGCCTCATTGGCGTCACATGTAGCTGTTATCACAGCTACTTGCGATATCGAAGCAGGAGAAGGCGCTGAAGCATGCGTCTCTCAAGGCTACCGCTAGAATTCAGAGCTAAAAAACGCAAATATATTTTTGGAAGAATTCCTTCGAATCTTCTAGATGGTTCCGAAAACAAATCACCTGTCACCCACCAAGTCGATCGAGACGTGTTGACGTTAGTGGACGGGAAGGGATCTAACTGTGAGTGACGGACGGACGCACGCACAGACTCAGCCGCAGGGTACACGAATACTATGAGACGATGAAAATCCTACCTATGCCATACTATTGAACAAGATTTGCTCTATTCGAATAAAACTCGGAAAAAACATTGAGGCCCCTTTCAGGTAATCTGTTTTACGTACTTTTTGTCACAATTTCACTTACAATTACTGGAAAATTACTCATTTTTCGAAACAATTGTACATAACATTATATAAAGATCCAATTTTGAAGAACATATTTTATTAGTAAAACATTATTCATTCCATAAAAGAGTTGTAAAAGGGCATATAAAAAAATTTAGAAGTTTTAACGAAATGGACCCTCCAGCTCAATGGAGAACCGGCTCGATGGGGCAGGGGCGTGGAGGTAAGTTTCTTCCAAGATCTTTCCGCCGGCAGGGCGAAATGAGGTGCGTGGTAATGTTTCCCTTCAATCAGCATTCGCTCCCTCAGCCCCGTGCGGATGCCTGGCGGCGCGCGTGGGAGGCGCCGGTCAGCGCCGGCCTTCAAACCGCCTGGCGCCCGGCGCGGCCGCGCTGCCCCGTCGCCCTCGGCACGTGCGGCGGCGGCCGGCGCACGTGGAAAAAAAGTTGAAAATTGGCGCGGCGCACGCGCCCTGGCGCCCGCGCATGAGCACGGCCTCCGCCTTCCGACCCCTCCCCCCTCCCCTCCCCTCCCCACTCCCCTTCGCCCATGCCCGATGCACGCACCGGACTCGGCGCGCTGGAGGGGGGGGGGGCGTGCCTTTATTCCACGTTGCACAATATGAAATCATGCCCACCCAAGTTGTGATATCCATGTACATTATGGTATATTGTGGCGATTTTCTTATAAATACGACGATTTTGTCACGCTTATAAGAAACCGTTCACACAACACATCACCGTCAGTGTCCTACTTTTAGAGAGGGAATTATTTCATGAAAATTGTAGTTTTTATATCGCGAAACATGAAAAACACCAGAGGCGCGTGCTACCCGCAACACACATGACGCCGCAACACTCGTTACCATCACGGATGACTTGGAAATAATGCGTCATTGGCCCTCAAAATCAGGTTTGCGTGTCAAGAAAAAAACGCGAGTCGTTTCTAATAACGTAAAATACAAAATTTAACCTTTTTCAGACGTTCTATTAAATGTGTCGATGGTACACACACTCCGTACCTCCGTTTGGCAGAAACATTCGATATAGGGTTCCAATGTAAAGCTATGTTCGCTTCGAAAACAAAGGTTTAGAGAGTGCGAAAGGTTTGGATGTGCAAATACTCGAACATACCAATAACCCAGCTCTTAAATCAGAACCCGTTCGTACTTCAACTAACAAGTACGCTGAATTTTTTTTATTTAAAAACCTAATACAAAAGTGAGTGGTGTAGTAACCCTAGTATCACTGAACCAATTATTCCAAGATTGCCAGTTCTTGGATGTGAGAGAGGTTTTTCAATAAAATAACCAGAATGTTTTTCCGTTGTACAAACACTGTTGTGATGAAAGGGGTCTGCTTCTATCGGAGTCACGAAGCAAATTACATTTACAGCAATTCAACTTCGAATGGATGAGTTGAATTGCTTTGCAGATGCCATAGAGTCCCAACAATAAAACGTGACTTTTGCGGTGGTAATAGTCACATATTTTTAATTATACAGATGTATTACCTAAATATTAATGAGTAATAATTTAATTTAGAAATTCAGATTATTAATTCGAATACTTGGAGTTCCAAATTGTTTCATGTTTCTTTCTCTTAGAGTTTGAATAAAAAATATACGTTATTGTTTGGATATTAATATTTTTTTGTTCTGTGATTAATACTACTTGTTATGTGAACAAGTGACAGTCCAGAAAGTTTAATTTACATTGCTTTCATTACCAAATCATATTTTCTTTTGAATTTCAGATGTAGAATGTTTCGGAACATTTTATCAGAATGCCAGTTCAGTAGTCATTATCGGAAATATGGGTAACGATCATATTTCCACTCATTTTCAGAAAGCTTTTTCTAATATTTCCCTTTTTAAATGTTTGGATAAATATATTTGCCTTTCGCACCAAATTTCAGTTAGAATGCTGTAGAAATCAATCTCGGCCCGGCAACGAAGTAAAAGCGGTAGACCCAACACACACACAATATAGCGTCATATAGTAGCTTCAGTAAATGAGACAAAACGATTCTTTCAAACATTTTCGGTCTTGGTCAGTTTTCCACTCTGAGAGAGTTCCCAAAAGATCACCAAGCAGCTTAAATACAAATATATCGTTGTACATTTTGTCAATTAAACAATGAAAGATTAGCATCATACCTTGAAAACATTGGAACGAGGGGAGAAATAAAGGCAGCAAAGAACAAGGGAGTTGAAGCAAACGCAGTTTTGCAATGCTGCAATTTGTTCAACATACGTACGTACAACATGCTGCAATTTGTTCAACATACGTAAGGGAATTTAAAATGTAATTCTTATTCAAATCCCGTAGTTGCAACAAATAACGTTATCTAGTTTTGTTCACAACATTGGTAATGACCTATTTCAGCAGATCAGAACGTGATGAATTCTTAAAGTTAATTTATAAAATAAATAGTATTCTTAATCAAGTTACAATCACACGCAATTCCTACAAGTTTACTACTTCTACTCGGGAGCTAGATTTCCGGCATATATAAATTATTTTCGAGTTTGTTCTGAGATTTTTTTATTCCGACATGGATGATTCCTATTTTACAGAGATTCAGTCGGACAAGACCCCCATTAAACGGCGCTAGCGACTTTTTCCCAATGTTACTGAAGGTTTTCAATTACACAATGTTATTTGTTATGTGGAAAGGAGGTACTTCTAAATTGTGTTCACATATATTTATTCAATCGAAGCCCACATCTAACTCCAGCTTTCCAGATAGTTCTAAAAGTCTGCAGTTCGTTATCATCGTGAAATAAACATTTACACGTTCTTAAAATAATGTGGCTAAAAAGAAATGCATTTCAAATCATTGGTCATTCAATAAATATACATTAAAATATTAATCTGATACAGTAGAGTTCATTTATGTAATTTCTTTCTTGATATAACCGTTAAAAATGTACGAAATCGAATTAAAACTTCCAATTCATTCAATAACGCATCAAAATTCCAAATAACATAAGAAGATGAAATTAAGTTCACCCTTCGTCCAGATATTGTAAAATATTTTAAGAAAAAAATAACGCTTTTTCTAAAAGGTAATGCGGTAATATTATGTGAGGGGGCATGGAATATAACCAAACACCGATAGGTATTTTGCAGGTTTCATTTCGTTTGTTTTTTAACACCAGTTTTTTTCTGTTCACAAATGGCTTTAAATGTCGAGGTAACCAATAAGACATTTGGGGAAATCTGAAAGAGTCTAAATGACAACAAAACAAACCAATCTTAAACTAGTGAATTGTAAGTTCACTGAAAATTCCAAAACAAGCTCCCATAGTATTCTGTTTTGAACAAAAGTGTTTAGACTTTCCTGTGTGTATATGTGCGCACGCTGGAAGGAAAGCGTTTTGATTGTGCGTTCCTTAGGCACCATCATGAACTACATAATGATGTATTCTATGTTGATAACATTCAAAAAATTAGTTTTTCTCGTTCCGAAAATTACTGAATATCCAAAATATTTTTAAGAGTATCAAAAAAATCAACATGTGATGTAACCGTAAAGATCAGATATCAGAAGGTTTTATTCCAGGTATATTATAGAGAGTGTATTATTCCAGGTATATTATAGCAAGTGTATTATTTATTATAATCAACAAAAGTTTAGGTAGTGCTGGCCAAAATATTTCCCTTCAAACTATTTCATTGAAGATTACAAATGGCTTTTGCCCTAGATTAAAATTAAAGGGGCCGCGACATCAGCCAGATCAATTGGGAAAAACAATTTTGAAGAAAACCGTCGGCTGGACGGTTTAGCCGCTTGCATTGTTCACAGACGGACAAACAAACGTTTTCCCGTCATTCGATTTTTCGGTATCAAGGAAATGATCGTGGGTACACCATATGGCAGAGGAATTTGTTTTCTAAATTTAGCAACGGGATTTATCCACTTATTCGTTACTAGGGCCATGTAATAAGAGTTTTCAGCCGAAAATTCGCTGATTTTTCCCGCAGCATTACATAAAGTTCTATTGCGTAAGCGGCAGTGGAAAAAACCTTGCGCTTTGCAATTCGCACCGCATGTTACTATCATGCACATATCGAATACAGTGTGCCCTATACCTTAAAGATCCTGATTTAGATCTCCCATGGGGGACACGAGTTACGTTTCTTAAGCTGTATTATGCAAAATTAGATATTTGGAACCCTTCTATTTTTTGGGCGGGGTGGGGGTTCAGCTCATGTGGGCATTTGAGCTATTCAGAATATCCAGTTTCATCCACCATGAGAGTTACTGCACTTTCTGTACAATATTCAGGTAAATTACTTCATCATAAGAAGCGAATTTAATTTTAATTAATAAGCGAATTTAAATAAATTTCTGAATTGCCAGTTTAATTTCAGATAAATAATTGATTATCACGTGGGATAACATTCAGTGAACAAGCGGAGAAGCATGTGAAAAAACACTCAGGTCATGAGAAGAACATGCGGAAAAATAGTGAGGGGTCATGGGAGATACATGCACGACACGTGGGGAATATGTGGGGAAACAGGCGGAGAACGTACGACAGACATGAGAGAAACATATAAGAGAACTTTCAGGGGAGCATGCGCGAGAAAAGATTCGTCATGCGAGAGAAAAGATCCGTGATATTCTATAAAATACGGTATTTTTGAACGTTCTTTTACTTTCTTAAATGGTCAGTCTTTCGGAGTATCCTAACTAGCACTGGTGTTCGAAAGGAAGCAGAATCTCAAAACTTACGCCAAATTGAATTGTCTATTTGATATTCTGTGCAATTTAAATTCATGGGTCAATGCCTTTCTCTTTGTTAATGTACACTTATTAGAAAGTTTACCCAGGCACAATATCAGTTCTGTAAAGCTGTATGCACAAATACATGGCTGCGTGTTTGAAGTTGGGTTACAGTAGGAAGCTAGTTTCATTATTAAATAATGATTTACGCGCGAAATGCTCACATGGGTCCAAGTAGGTTTCAACAATAACTGATTGAAGATTTATCGAAAAGAAATAATCTGAAGCAGTTATACATTAACAAACGAACATGTTAGGATTTCCACTGCCAGTTATTCAATAAAAATCGTAACAATGTGAAATTGTGTTGATATTATTCGTTCTTAACATATAGATAGATTAAGTGTATTGCATATTTTTGAGAAAGCATCTTCTTATGAAAATTAATGAGTAAGTGCTTGTAATTAATCCGAATGATTCATTTCTAAACATGAGATCATTTCTCATGATAAGAAGCAAAATCTTCTGAACCAAACACTATCAGGACATACCAGATAAAATAGCTATTGTCGAAAACTCAGAAATTCTATATCTAAAATGTATCCCGTATCTTGCGTTTAATAAAATTTCAAATGAACATTCGAATTTTTAGCACACAAAATCAGTGAAGAAGCATAATACTTTATTTAAATCTTACACAATTAATAAACGCATTCAATATAAACAACAATTTTAAAAAAATTGAAAATAATAAATGGAAAACTCTTTAATGTTAATCAAATCATGACACATTAATCAAGGGGCACAGAGTTCATGCTTTTTTAACACATTTATTACTTTAAACTTTCTTTCAACGCAGAGAAAGATATGCTTTGTTAACTCTAATAAACTTTATAAGAGAGGATGCTAATTTCAAACATTTTCTATTCATTACAGTAGTCACACGAACAATTGTTATATTCGCCTTGAGGACCGCTAATAATATATCACTTCAAATACACTCCCTGATTTACTCCATTGCTCACGGGTTGATTGCTGTAGTCACTTCAACTGAAAGGAGAAACAAAACGTTTATGAGAATCAAAAGAACTAAGAATTTGCTGAAACGTTCTCTGCTTTGAGAATTTTTTTTTACAGCATCGATAAAAAGTCATCAAATGTTTTTCTTAAGAGTGATACACTGTGCATGATGTTTCAACCATCTTATTAACAATTATAATGACAGATTCTTTGGGGTTCCACAAATTGACTGGACTCCTTTAGCTTTCTTTTCCTGTATTGTATCATTTACAGATTCAATCCAGATGTAAGGTTAACCTAACAAAACTACCATTTTTTTGGTACATGTTTGCTTAAGGCAAGAGACCAAGAAGGAAACAAATTAACAACTAGTCAACAAAGATTCAATGAAGAGGAAACATGATTAGAATAGAATTGTCTCACAAAGCTGAAACATGAAATTGAGACTACTGTACTCCTCTGTTTCATTGTAATTCAAACAACAAATATACAAGTACACTGCACAAGTAATGTAAAAGTACACTCGGATATATACAAAAACTTCACCTGATGTGTACGATCGTTGCATTATTTTCAAGGTATTAACTGAGAAAGCAATCGACCTTAGCTCACAATTAAACATTCAAACCAGCAGACATTTAAGAGATCATTTACTTTCAGGTCGATAATTGTATAGGAAAATGTTTAGAAAACGAGTTAGGACGATTTTAAAGAAATCAGCACACTGAAATAAATTCGCCAGCCCAATTCAACCTTCTTCTTGGGCTATAGATGAAACTGATTGAGCTCTATACCGAAGGACTAGACCAATTTCAATTTTGCTTTTTTAAGAACACCAAAATGTCTCTAATTTTACACTTCTAAAAAAAATAGTTCACTGTAATAACTCGTTCCGAGATAAATACCCATACCACATATAAAACATACGAGTAAAATTGTCTACTGATTTAACAAAAACGAATTTTTAATCTTTGAGAATTTGGAATAAATTTCCCTGTTCATGAACGAAAATCTAAATATGAAAATTAAATTAAAAATAATTCTGTAGAACCGATGTGACTGTCTTTATAACTTAAAAAAATATTTTGTATATTTGCTGCAACATTTAAATAAAATCCTTTTGTGGACGCAAAGCTGAAATTGCTGAATAAATGTATACAAGTTTTCAAAGAAGACTTTCCGATGCAGATAGTTTTTTCAAAGATCTATCAAAAATTGTGACAAATGTGAACAGTTTCTGACATTTTCAACAAAACTTCACTGGAAGTAAGGAAACTCCAATTTACAAAGAAAAATGGTATAAATTGAAGATCTCTCTCTCAAAGAGGCAATTTAGATTTTCTTCGTCATATTGTAGACGTAATGATTATGAAAATTGTTCATAAATACCTCGTACACGAAATGCTAAATACAATAATGCTTAAAAACTATTAGATGCTCAGAAGGGAATTTCGAAATAGTTTGCGTGAAAATTATGAAGGTGGATGAACATTAAACCGTTTTTTATTGCAAGAACATGTGATGTCACAAAAACTACACGAAAGTAATAAACGCCATTTACATATTAGAATTAACAACGGAAACTGTTACTTTTTTGTTACATTTTCTTGTGACCTCAAAGAATTTAACTGTGTGGAATAATATAGCTTCACCCTCTGATCATACTAATTATTTTTCTCCATTATAAAATGACAATTAAAAAATTAAAAACTATTTTGTTGTAATCTATATTTTTATTGTTTTTTACAATAATATGAATTCTACTGAAATTGTGAAAGCTCTTAAAGAGAGTCTTGCTTGTTGAATTACTAAAAGAATAAATGCATAATTTCATTTAAATTTATTTGAGAACTACATAGTTTGAGTACAAAATTAATTTTCTAAATGTAGTGATGGTAAACCTCAAAATATTAACTGTGCTTGAAAAGTACCCAATAATGTGATGATAATTGTGGAGCTCCTCGTGTTCCGTGAAACAATCACTTGATTTCATCGTTTTTTGCTGTTTTGAGAAAACAGGAATTTCCTTTGCAGGAAGAATGACAGTGGTAATAAACCACTTTCTTGATGTACATCATTTAAAAAGCAATATTACTGGTTCATTAATTAATGATTACGTTTAGTACACGCTATTGCATACAATATGAAGAAATGCTGTAAAAGTTATGCATATCTCATTTAACAACGGTGTACGCATGAGTTCGGCATTTCAAAGAATCGTCACCCTCATTATGTGTACTGTTCTACACACTGTAACCAGGCAAATGTTACATGAACTCGACTTCTGTAAATAGACCGCCGTTTGCATTCCCAATTTCCATATTTTTGTAGGTGTTGATTGCGCGTCGAATTGCGCAGCTTATGTGAAAGCAAATGCTTACAACAAGCAATTGCACCGCCATGAAAATATGTCCATTGTGAAGCCGAATCATTCACTTTTTCAAAATTCTGTTCCGTATCATGAACATGGTTCAGGTCAAATGACTTTTCAATCTCCCTTCTCACCACAAACCTTTTCGTTTCTGGTAGGTCGGTCTGGTTGACAATAAACACAATACTGTTAATAACGTTCGCATAATCAATTCTGAAACAAAAAGATTACTTAATGGTTATATAATGTAAAAAATCGTATTGAAATTGTCGTATAATAGTAAGTAAATGAATAAATTACAAATAAATTCCAAAAATATATAATAATAAATACCATTTAACACGATTGATTCATCTGTTTTATCCATTTTTAGCGCACTTTTCATATAATACACATAATTTCTTTCTATTATAAACATTTGTTTTTCGATTCGTAGAATTTAAATACATTTCCAAATTCATTCCTTTACAGGTGAAAACATTAATGAAAATCTAAAACAATTTTTTAAATGTATGTTAATCACAGGTGAAAACCAAACTACATTGTAAGTTCCAAAATAACACAATATAATTTATGATAATCTGAAAATTTTCCGTACTGCACAAAATTTTTTTATTTGTTTGATGAATATGTTGTGGAAATAATTACGAATTGAAAAGAAATGGGGCGAATGAGTACTGACACTGCTGAGAACAAGAGAAAATCTGGATTTTTACCTATATACAAATGTATACATTTTTGTCCTCAGTCGAATTCATACTGTAAGAATTTATGGCAGTAAATAAACTACATATAGCTATGAAATATTTTACATAACACTTAATTTTCAATAGATAATAATGTAGTATAGCATTAAATAAATATATTCCTTACGATTAATAAACTTAGGTATTTTCTCGCATAATGTTTCTCACTTCAGAAAACATAACAGAACATGGAACGTATTTTCTAGACATCTACTCTTTTGATACTCTCATGGAAAATACACTGATACATTGTCAGTGATCCGGATTGTATGAAAAATTTAATCTCCTGATAATTAAAAAGTGCTCTCATGCTTCAGCCAATTTTTGTTCGACAGATACAAGTTCAGATTTTAATACGCGATTATACGATAGTGAACAAAGAGGAAACATAAAATTGATTAAAATATTGATTCACACGTAGTATCGGGTGGGCCAATGCAGATTCATTTTTAAACACAATATGGTCTTTAAAATCTTATGAATTCATCTAATGATTATACATTTAATTTTGTAGTATAGACACTTTGTTGGTTTTAGACTTTGTACAAATTCTCTGAGAGAATATTCTAAAAATAACACAAAACCTCTGAGTGAATTGTCTGTAAGTTGAAAGAAATGTGTATGAAAAGTATCCATGAATTAGATATTTCTTCCAACATTCTGTTATGATTCAGGGATGTACAGGTGTTCAAAAATCATCTAAAAGAAATCATGTGCATTAGTTTCAAAAGTAACAAGTCATGTTAATGGTTGAATGAGATGTGATAGACTTTTGCTTAAGAAAACTGTATTATTTTATGAATCACAAATAGACTTGTTAGTGTCTGAGGATTCAACTCATTACAAGTAAAGCAGAGAAGGCAATGTTTCATATAAAAGTCGATTATTATAGCATGTGATCGTGTACCAGCATTTTATTATAAATCAATGATTGACGTCATTGCGAAAAGTTGGAAAAGATTCAAAAATTTGGATTCTGAGGGCCATGATTTCGACAGGAAATTAATATATGAAACTTCAAAATAAAAATTATTTCCGTGACACTGCCATCCTCCCCACATTTTGCAATAAAAAAGAATCGGAATTTGTTATATATTGCATATTTCTTCCTCATTTATCCTTATATAATCACTTCGTATTTTGAACTATTTTGCACATCGTCGTACTTGGAGACAAACCCGATTTCTGTAAGCATTGACTGATTCATTACGATTCAATGACTAGCTGCAAAAATCAATTTTCACTGCACTGTAATGTACTGCAATAATATTAATTAAACTTTATACATATGGCTAAGAATTAGATATGAAGTATCTATTTAATTTTTTAAAACTCAGTGAATAATTTATTAAATAGATTTTTAAATATACCATTAGAATATGCCATAGATTACAAATCAAAATTGGTAAATTACTATTTGTTTGTATTGCGTATACAGCTTGAAATGGAAACTGTTGGTAGATATACTTTATTTACTTCATAAATAATACTGTTCGCAGTGTGTCACATCAAAAATTTCCGGAAAACCACCCAGAGAAATGGAGGAAAATTTATTCATATACTGTAGCACTGGTAAATAATTCTTGCTGTATTTTTAAGTGCAGAAGATTCTTTTTGACAAATAATGTGGATGATAAGTTTGACTCTAGAAATTTGTTATTGTTCCTTATTAATATTATTTTTATTATTATCAAACTGCTTCAATAATATATATATTTTAAAATGAAATCAATACGTGTTATACACTTGTGTGAAAATTATTTGGCACAATTTTGAAAATTTTGTTAATATTTCACAACAAATGAAGTAACAATAGATCAAGAAACTTGATCTATTGACTTTGATGTACCCGATTCTACATTATAACTGGTTATCAGGTGCAAATAGTTATTAACGTCATCACGCCGATGTAGAGGAAATTACTGACGTGATTAAAGTTTAAAAAGTAAGACCTTTAGCTGATGTTTAAAACTAACCAAGTTCAATACTTTTAGTAATACCACCTACTTAAATGTAATGGTGCATGACACACGTGCTAAAGGTCATTCTTGGAGTAGGAATACTTCACCATCTGTAGTTGTTTTAATTGCTCTTAATTGATAGGCGGATGGAGATATTCTTAATGCAAATTCTATTGATGAAATACCTCTTCATCGATTTTGGATTTTCATATAATATCTCCGCTTCTTTTACGATTTATAGAGCATATAACTATAATTCCAAACACAGAAGCAATTTTCAAGAGTATAAGCAAAGCCTTGTATAACGTATTGGCATATAGGTTTATTATAATTGCACCAACTGAAGGTGCCTAATTCTATTAAATTACAAGTTTCTATTTTCACACTTCTTGGACTAAAATTTCCAAATAAAACGCCTTTATAGAATACGCCCATACTAAGACAATTTCCGACACAACTACTAAGGTATACCATGATCGTCACTTAACATGGAAAAGCCATATCAATCAAGCAAACAATGACCCGAAAGAAAACTAATACATCTGTACTAATTGCTTATACAAAGATTAAGGAAACAAAACAATGTACTCTTTCCTACAACACGAGCCCAATAGAATCATAGGCCTCGCAATCCTTCCAGCAAAATAAAATAACGTTTACCACGTGTGTTATAAACTATTTTTGACAGTCTTACTAGCTTTCATTTTATTTTTATTCCTGTAATCAAATCACTTAATGATACAATAAGGTCAGTGGTAGACGATGCGTTCGGGTGATATTTTTTCTTTGTTGCATTCACAGCTTCATCTGAGCACACACACATTCATCTGAGAACACCTGTTCACAAGCCACGAAAATTGAAAACGGTGAAAATATTGTTTCATTGTTTAGTATTTGTTTTCAAATACTGATGAAATGAGGGAGGTTTAAAAATGCTGTAAGAATACATTCACTATTCACTGTGAACACATGTGAACACTGTGAACATGTTTCTGAAAATGTATTTCAAGTTTTTTATATTTACTTCGCAGCTTTGAACGTGAATGCTGTATGGAATTATGGGACAATAATCCTCCTATCCTCCTTAACATAAGAATATAATGGACAATACGAAATGTTTTTCAAAAACTACAGCTGTATCAGACGATTGCAGTACACTGCGTAAATATTCACTAATCTTTCGTTTTAAAAACACTCTCCAATCTTACGATATCTCTCTATTTTCAATTCGTTAACAATAACCCCACACTGTTATCTCGAAGATGAAGTGTTGAATGGTTACAATGAATCTATTACAACTCACATAATGAAATAATGAAAAATGATGTCTGATAACGATTAATTCTATTAATTTTTAATTTTATTGAAATGTGTTGTTTAGACTATAAAATATCTTAATAATAGTAAGCGATAAAACATTTTAGGCCACCACCTCTTGTTGAAAGTCAAAAATCACGAAATTTAATTGAGTAGAAAGTTCAGACTTGTTTCTAAACGAAAATCCTTAATGTTTTAAATACAAAGAGATTTGTAATTTTGAAAGCGCAAAGGTATTAACGAAAATCCGAAGCAAACCATTTTTAAGTCTTTTTATAATTTTTATAATTCTTCTATTCGAAAAAAACATTTAGAGAAAACATTTTGAGACACATTTTAAAATACTTTGAATACGGCACTTCATTACCTTAATGATCGCCGGAATGGCACAGCCAAATATTGTTCCTTACGTATGTATCACGTTTCAGCTTAAATGCTTCTCAACGGTGTCACATATACGGCCATCTTTCCGTTCAGATATCTCAATTTTAGGGTAAAAAATTCCATGTATTTCCCCTCCATCAGTACAAGTCTTAACGTTGTCGGGAATATAAATATATGAAAAACTTTATCACATGTACTGAAGAATATAATGAATATGAAAGAGAAGTAACATCGTCTGTAATGAAGTACAGAGCCAAGCTTAGGAATACTCTTGGTTAAGAATGCAAGTTATGGACACCTAACTTCATTATATACATTTGATTTATGTGTCACTGAGTTTTTAGAATTCGTGATTATTAGATACCATAAAATCAATATTGTTGACAAACGGTAAGAGCATTCCTTAGACTACAACTTTATTAATGGTTACGATCTTTGTAGTTTACATTTTAAATCAACAGGGCCGGATTTATGCATGTGCTGACAGTGCTGCAGCACAGGGCACTCCACCAAAAAGGGGCCTCCACCAAATAAAAAATTAAATTTTTTTTATTTTGGTCTATTTTTCTGCAAAAACTTTTTAATTTCATTGTTATGTAGTAATTTGTATTTTTTAAAATTTAGATTTCATGATGCATTTTTAGTCTCAAGAATATCTCACGCATTTAATTAATTTCTTATTAACAACGGGAACCTTTCCTCAAGCGTAGAAGCTTGCACATGTTCGCCCCCTGCCAAAATCTGAACTGACCTCGGCGTCTTGCAATTATCGCCCAATTAGCATATTGCCGACAGTGTCTAAAGTTCTGGAAAAAATTGTTCGAAAACAGATTGTAAAACACGTATCCGACTCAGATCTGCTCGATAACTTTCAATCCGGCTTTAGAGAAGGTAGAAGCACACAAACTGCTTTATTGAAAGTAACTGAAGACATACGAAAAGCGCTAGATGATGGCCTCGTAACTGTATTAACTCTTTTAGATTTTAGTAAAGCATTCGACTCTGTAGATTACGACATCCTAATAGCGAAGTGCAAAAATCTAAGTTTTTCTGATTCCACCATCTCTTGGATTGCAAGCTATCTCTACAATAGGCAACAAATTGTAGTAGTTGACGATCTGCACTCCAATCCAAAACCTCTCCAACGAGGAGTACCTCAGGGATCCGTGTTAGGTCCACTGTTCTTCTTAATTTACATGAATGACCTATCAAACGAACTTACGGAATGTAGTCATCATATGTACGCGGATGACCTGCAAATTTATATCTCCGGGAAACCATCACAGGTAGAAATGCTAATAAATAAATTAAATAATGAACTCTCATCTGTAGTCAAATGGTCAATGAGAAACGGACTCAATTTAAATCCTACAAAATCACAAACCATCATAATTGGCTCTTCTCAAATGCATAAGAAACTTGAAGGTTCATATGTTCCTGATGTGCTTATAGACAATGTTGTAGTACCTCGTCATACACAAGTCAAAAACTTGGGCTTAATTCTTGATGATCATTTAAGTTGGGAATATCAGATCCGAAATGTCTGTCGGAAAGTTTATGCTTCTTTGCAATCCCTTAGATATATCGATAAATGTCTCCCTACTAATACGAAGGAAATGTTGGTAAAAACCCTGCTGTGTCCTCATTTCGACTACGGGGATATTGTGTATAACAATTTAAAAGATTCACTCGCTCAAACTCTACAGAGGGCTCAAAATTCCTGTATTCGTTTCATTTATAACATAAAAAAATACGATCACATCTCTGGAGTTTATAAACAGCACAAAATATTAACACTAAAGGATAGGCGCTTGTATCACAGCCTTTGTCTTTTATTTAAGATGCTAAAAATGGGTTCCCCGACATACTTAACAAATTATTTTGTACACCTTAAATCATCTAGATTTCAAAAATCCCAGTTACTCTGCATTCCAAAAAGCAAAACCAGCTACTACAATAAATCGTTCGCAATTACTGTAGCCCGCGAATGGAATAAATTGCCTCCCAATATTAAAAACTCCTCTTCATTAACATCTTTTAAGAAGCACCTGCATGACTTTTTTACAAAGTAAATTACACCATTTTGCTATTTAAATCACTGTAGATTACGGGTCAAATAAAAGCTATTTCTTAGGATTGTTAAGATTAATATGTTTTAGAAATAACATTAATGTTTCTTTTGTAAATGTTACTTTCTTGCGACCTGTTTGATACTGCCGGAACTGTACTTTCATTCGTAGGAGCAGAGGCGGTTTTAAACAAGAAAACCACCCTTTGCAGCATGGACCGCAGCTGAGGATACCATCCCAAAGACCCGTTACTTCATGTTAGCTTAGTTTCCATTGTATTAGGACACAGTCTGCCTGGTGGGTTTTCCCCGACTAGCGGGTTTTCCTCCAGGATCGAGCGACGTGTGATGGTGTCTTTCTGTATTAATAGATCACAGTCGCTCGGGGTGAATACCAGGCTGTCGCGTAGCGCGCAGATATTTAAAGCACATAATCTTATTTAATTCAAATTGTATTTTCAATCTCAGACTTGATTTTAAAATTATTTCAAAATTATTATTGTAACATTTTATCCATTTAACCTCTGATGTTGTCTATTTATAAGTTGCTTTAAATGACGTTTGCTTTCCACTAACTACTTACAACTTGTAGATTATATTACTTTTAAATTTTTAGATAACACTACTTTTTAGTAATTTTACTATTTAATACATTACTCTGTATACTTGTGACATGTGGTCTGGCGGAAGAGCGGGCCTGATGGCCCGAGCCTCGCCATATTAATAAAGGTATATTATTATTATTATTATTATTATTATTATTATTATTATTATTATTATCATCTACTTATTTAGTATGTATTCAAAGTTATTTATGATTTATTCAGTATTAAACGCACATAATCTAACCGAATATCGTGTTTCAAACATGATCACCGGTTTCGACTTGCTCTTTTGGCTAAGCCGATCTGATTTTATACTATGAATAACGTAACTTTCATTTTGATTAGATATATTTGAATTTGAAAGTTTATAAATGCAATAAATTTATTGAAACTTTACTTTTACTGAGATCGTATTTTATCTGACTTCATTTACTAATATGTGCCGATTATATATAGTCCGAAGTAATATATAATCGAATATGACTGTGTTTCAAGACTCGTAGTGAAGCACAAGCTTTATATAACAAAATGAATATGTTAGAAATCGCAATTTATGCAGTATTTTGGAATGATGTCTTGAGCAGAGTAAATGACACAAATAAAGTACTTCAGAATTCCAAGTTAGATTTGAATACTGCTGTTGCAGCTATTAAATCGTTGAGATTATTTATTCAAGAAAGGCGCGACAGTTTTGAATATTATGAAAAATTAGGAATGGAAAAATCTGGGACAACAGAGTATGTAATACGTAGAAAAAGACAACGGAATGTTCGTTTGGTTCCATTAGATTATGAAAATTCTGCAAACGTTCAGTTAACAGCTGCTGAAGAATTTCGAGTGAAAAGTTACCTTCCAGTAATTGACCAGTTTTTAGTTTCTTTAGATCAACGTGTCTCTGCGTATGAAATAATTTCTTCTCGGTTTGGTTTTTTATCAAAATTAGGCAACCTTAGTTCAGATGAAATAATCAAGCACGCAACAAACCTTAGTAAAATTTATGTAGACGACGTCGATGAAAATCTTGGAATTGAGTTGATCCAATTCAAAGAATTCATTAACCAATTCATACAAGATGAGGAATCTAAAAGCGCCTTAAGTCGGGAACATTTTATGTATAACTTAATAATTGAGAAGGGAATACAAGACGCGTTTCCGAATGTAGAAATTATTTTAAGAATTTATCTTGTGTTAATGATAACAAATTGTACAACGGAAAGATCATTTTCAAAATTAAAACTTCTAAAAAATAGATTGAGAACTAGTATGACAGAAGAACGACTTAATTATCTTTCTATTTTGAACATCAATTCTAAAAGAATTATCTTTCGATGTAATTGAAGAGTTTGCTTACAGAAAAGCAAGAAAAGTTCCTGTAGTTTAGTTATTATAATTAAGTTGTAATGTGTTGTAAATATTCGATTTATAAATAAAATATTGTACGCAAAAATTATTTGCAAAAAAATTTTTTTAATTAAACATATTTGACACATAGATTTTATTTTGTCAGCCGCCAACTGCATATAATATATATGGGGGGGGGGGCTCCACCAAAAATCAGCACATGGGCACCCACCAAGTTAAATCCGGCCCTGTAAATCAATGAGAAATATTTCCATCGGAGTGTAAATGTCGGATGTAGTGTGTAATCGGGAGTGGAATGTGTGTAGTGAATCGGATGGAGTGTAAATGTAGATGCCGGAGTGTAAAAATGTCAGAGAAAAAAGAAGAAATGATGATATCAGCAAATACTAGTATCTAATGCATGACCAAGAGAAGATGTTAATGAAAGGATTAATGTTAAATTATGTAACGCAATCCAAATAACAATCGTGTGACTTTTCCAAAACATTATTATCCTATCCGCAAGATAGGGGTGTGTGATACAAAGTACATGTTCATCGTAAAACAGCTCTAAATGTCGAATTTGATCGTCTTTGAAAGTAAAACATAGCAAAATATTATTCGATGTGCAATTAGTATGACATCTATAAACATTAATAACTTTTAAAAGGAATTCAAATCATGTTGTGGCAGTTAACATATTAAAGTTAAATGTGCCGTGTCTGTGAACTATGACTACGAATGGGATATTGGGAGAAAATTAATGAGGTGCGTTGGTTATTTTTAATTTTTGAATACGCAGTTTACTTCGTGCGACTTTCTCCAGCAATTTGATTGTTTCTCAAATTTATATACTTATTTACAAAACCGTATATTGCGTCCTGTTGTGTTATTTTCATGTCTCTTCCTGTTAGCAAGCATGTGATTTCAAAAAGATTGTGAATCGTACGAAAAAATATAGGAAAAAACTGACCCATAATTTTCAATTAATATGTAGGAATTGTGCTGTAAAAATTAACTTCTGAAATTTAGTTTCATTGCAGTAGTTTCAAACCATTGAAGAACTATAATTTTTTTCAACATCTCAAACATAACCTAGTGTAGTGTTTATTTTATCCTTTAAAAATTTGTAATAAATTCTAAACAGTTTTATTTCTTCTAATCCGAAAAAATAAGAATGTAATTTAGTTTTAGTCTGAAATTACAATGATAGGAGATACACTGGCAGGTCTCAATTATGTTTGTTGGGTATTTTACTGAATCAAAAACAAAAGAACGAAAATTCAGAATTTAGATTAAAAAAAACATTGAAAATTCGTTGGTTGGTTGTTAGTGATCCCGGGCGCGTCAACTAACGAGGTCATTAGTCCCGTAAGTGTAGTGCATGCATTTTCTTCGGAAGGTGGTGGTGATCTTCCCTTCTGGATAGCGAGATCCAGCGCCGACCTACCGTCGGTTAGAAGGATTTCCCTCTCCCAGGTACCTCCTATCAGCAAAGCACCGCCGCAGCCGAGACAACGGGTCTTCCGGCATGTGTGAATGAAAATTGAAACCTGATTTTTTTTATACAGAAAAATGGAATTCCGGCACATCGAATTTAAAAAATGAATTCATATTTTATCAATCAACTAAGGATTCTAAAAGGATCATCTAGTGGAACAAAATAAATAGGCGCCTCTTCTTTATAATTGCTCACCAATTGTAGAATACGAGGATACATTTATAGAATATGTTTTTTCTTCTAAAAGAAAGTAAGTTACAAATCAACACAAGTGTCATTAACCTCCATTGAATAAAGCATACACATGTAAATAGCGAATATATTAAGTCTATAGCCTTCAGATATGTACACATCTGTGCCCATAAGGTGTAAGAAAATATGGATAGTGCTGGAGAAGCGAGATCCAGACAAGAACTCGGTTGGTCATCGGTTGTTCACACATGGCTCGGTTCACAAGAGATTGGCTGAAGCAGTTCCTCTGGGAGCTGTTTGACAATTCAACCATACAGCCCGGATGCCGCCCCTCTGCGATTTCCATATTTTCCTACATTTCAAGAAATTGCTACCAGGTCAGCGTTACGCATTCACGGAGACGCCCAGTTGCAGGCGGCTGTCAAAAAATGTTATTGTTCTTAAGATATTACTGAACTTGTGGAGGGAAAATACACATATTAGGCAACCCGTACGCACAGTATTCGACATATACATGAAAAACCCTTCACTGCGTCACATCGTTACCTGTCGTACATACGTGCACAAAGAGTTGTTTAAAAATCAGAAGAAAATGATACATGCTTAACTCACTTATATGAAATTTCAGGGAATGTCCACTGGCAAAGGTGATCGTTTTCAAACCCTATACGTGCCCTTGACGTTTGTAAGATTTATTCTGAGACATCTGTATACAATATTACAATCATTTCAGTCATTAACAACACTGTTAGTACGAGATTAATTCGAGAAATTTTGTTTTGCCCAAACACATATATTGGGAATATAAAACTGTCATTTTTTACTATTACGCAGGTATTCCAATAATTAAGATAAATTCAATTGTCACATTTCGAAGAGGAGAAATATTTAGAAAGTAGGAAATGATGTATTAGTACTGGTCGGAATAACTTCATCTATTCCAGTGATACGCCTCGCCTTCTGCCAAGTTTCATATGATTCATATTGTAGTATGTAAACTATAAATCAAATCTTTTTATACGTCTCAAATGTGCCAATATATTCAATTACGTTAGTCAGAAATAGCATTCAATTATTTGCTACCGGTGTACACTACAATTGATTAGTTGATCAATAATCGATCAATCCGAGCGTTTCGACTGATTTAATCGTAAGTGCGGTATGTGCAGTGCATGTTTTTTTATCGTGGCTGTGATCTTCGTCCGTTAGATGGCGAGATCCTGTGCTGTACTACACATCGACTTCCGGGGCTTTACCCAATCAGATATCTCCCACCAGCAAGGCCCCACCCTCCGAACGAGACGGGCTCTAATCTTCTAACTGGTCTCCTTTCCTGTGGTTGTGAAGTGCAAGTAAGTCTAAGTGTGTGTGAGTAAGAGGTGAGGACAGGATACGGAAGAGGAAGGGAAGATTGCACGCTTCGTGTCCCGCTTGCTAGATTTCTATTACGGCATTTGCCTGGCATTGATCGGAGAAACCACAGAAAATCACTTTTACCAATCGAGCAGCCGGGCGCCAGAATTCTCCTCCTGAATTTGACCTACCAAAGTAGCTATTGTTTTAAATTCATCAGGACTTGACATCAGGACATCAAAAATTGGAGCCGTTTTTGAGAAAATGGATGAATATCTCAAAGCTTCGACTCGAGCCAGATGAACAGGAGTGTCTTGCATTTGGAAGAAATTCTATGTATGGTTTGGACCTAGCGGTGTTCACAGACGGACGGGCAGACGGATGTTTTAACAAAACACTTTTTCGGAATTAGGGGACCCCAAAAAGTGTATTTCCGTTGGAATCTCGAAATTGATCTTCCGCAGCAGTACACACACACACACACACACACACACACACACACACGCACACACACACACACACACACACACACACACACACATATATATATAGTAAAAAGTAAAATGTTTATCATTTAAGTAATGTTTAAATGTCAAAATGATTTAATACTTACTTTTTGCGGAACGCAAATATTCTTAGGTATCAATTTATGTATTGGAATTTATTTTACCTTGCATTATCCAGGTTACAATTAATGTACGTTAAACTTTCGGCAAACTCCTAACGCTACTCACATAATCTCAAATTAATTTTAATTTGCCCCGGACGTCCTCAGAGGTTCTAGGGACACCAGGACTCGTAGTACTAGAGAAACCACTACAAACGTTGATCAAACTTTGAGCAAGGCACTCCGTTTCTCAATTATAATTTTCTGAAGGACAATTAATGTTTAAATTACAGTTAAAGGAAGTTTGAGGGAGCCAAAATTATAAACAAACTATATAAGAACATCAACTATTCGAAGTATTTGAGCCATCTGTTACTACAAACTTCCTATTGCATCTCTAGTTAAGAGAGAAATACAAAGAAGGAAATGTATTTTTTAAATGCTTCATAATTTGTATTTTTTCGTAAAATATGTTACTGGTTTATTGTGGGCGAACAGAAACATTTACGAGCCTGGATGAGGCCCGCAGTCCGCCTATTATCACGTCCAGGTCTAGGATCTAGACGCGCGCGCGGCAGCGTTGGCTTAAATCTTAGCGGCGCGCGGCGGGTTGCGGGTCTGACGGAGCGGCGTCGGCGAGAGCGCGCACCTGCTGTCATCTGATGACGAAGGCAGCAACTACGACGCGCCAGAAAAGTGCGCGGTTTTCGCGCGCGAGCGCTGCGAGCGCCTCGTGGGGTGCGGGCGGGGCGGCGGGGCCGGCGGGGCGGGCGGGTTGTCGTGGCGGCGGCGCGGGGAGACAGGGGTAGATGCCGGGTCGTGGCCGCGGCGCCTGCCGCGATGCGCGCAGTCGCCGGGCGCCCGTTTTTGGCCTAGCCGCCACCACGACGCCGCCGCGCCCGACGACGGAGAGACAGGGAACTCCCAGGATCCGCGATCGTAGGAGTGCGCAGAAAGGAATCAGGAGGCCGTGATTTTCCCTGGATATTTTCAGAGAGACTCTGCTCAGTGCTGAACGCTATATAATACTTTTCTTACTGTAAATATAATGCAGACATGACTTTCCCCCTTTTTACCTGACAATTAGGAATTTTTTACAGTTGTATTTATTTTAGGCCGGGTTAGGCCTCTTGTCACATGAGTGTTACCTTGACGGAGCTAGAAGCTGAGGTCGTTATCGTCCTATGTATTTATGCCGTAGTTACATGACATTTTGCAAATTATAACAAACACAGAATTATGAATTTTAATAATTTGTTCTTAATCATTTAAATTCTATTGTCATAACCAGTAAATTAGGAAATTTGTTTTACGACATTTGGAGAAGAGGCTTTCCAGGTCAAGCAACTCTGAAAATTGTTCAACATAAAATAATTTGTACTTACAAATTGTAATCTTTACGCTTATAATTTAACTCTCCTTTGTGATCTATTTTTTATTAATTTACTAGTAAAATGTATGTATATATAAAAAAATTCAATGGAAAAGGGAAGTCAGAAATATGGCTGTAACCCCCACCCTTGTTGCTTTAGGCTGCCTGTCCCTGTGCCGGCGATTGTTGAAGCAAGGATAACTGCTAAAGAGTCTGTCGTACCATCGTCATTAGGCCTCTGGGCGGATAATAGCGGTCGCGGTTGAAGTTTGTAAAGAGGTTTATTAGTGACAAAGTTCGTTATTTGGAATATCGGTCGCGTGTTCTTGAATATTGCTTTGCGTATTACCACCTTCTTATAAGAAAAAAATATATAATAAGACATACAATTTCTTTGAGTAGGAGTACTCATATACCTTGAGCGGTAACTCATTTGTTTCGATTATTCTTCACGGTCCGCGAACTGTTGAAATCCTCAATGGACGCCTGATTTTCTTTCCTCCGTGTGGTTGAATAACAGAAAGGTGATGCAAAAAATATTTAAATGGACGTTTTTAAAACAAAAATTATTTTTTTAAAGTTGAAATTATAATAATTTACTTTACAGAATCTTATAAATATATGTAAATTCAATTTACACGTAATATGAAAATAAAATATCTAAAATGTGTTTCCAAATTTTTTTTATATTTCTCTTGCTGGAAATAATTTGAATTAAAAATGAACAGCAACTTTTAAAATAATAAAGTTTTAAAATGCGTGAAACTTTAATAGTTTGAACATAAATTTACAAGTAATATAAATCATGTTGAAACATGTATTTATTTTTTTTAATTCGGGATATTATTAGGATATAGCCATGTCTCTACCACACGCCCTCTCACCTTGTTGTCATCCCTTGTAGCTTCAGAAGAAGACTTAGGAGACCTACGGCTTCTCCCTAGAAACTACAGTATATTATTGAATATTGATTATAATAAAATTTAAATAAGCGTTACAAGTTTCAAATGATCGCGTCCTGTAAAATTGAAAATGAAGCATATACAATAGTAGGGCTGGGAAAAACATATTTTATTGAAATCAGATTTATTTGATTTAAATAAGATGTTTTAAACTGAATTAGATGCTTTTACTTTAAACCAAAACCATTAAGGACTTTATTTATTATTAATTACTTTAAAAGCAGAAAAAAGTTTATTAAAACATGGATTTTAAAAATTTATCATTAAACTATTCGAATTTTATTTTAAAATATAAAGATACTTTATATTTCAGGGATCTGGTTCAATACCACTCTAACCCACAAAATTTTTAATTTGAGTTACTGATAGTTTCGTGCTCTTGAAACACTTCTCTTCCGTTCACATTACGGAATAAGTTAGTGATACCACCTATTAGCATGATTTAGAAAAAAGGCATTCTTCGCAGAAAGAAGTTTTACAATTTTTGTGCTACTAATCAAAGAGTTGAAAACAACTGTCGTCATCGTTTTCGATAAAACTTGTAAGAATGTCGATAAGACTTATAACAATGTCACACAGTTTTGGAAATATTAAATTCTACTTGATAAATATTTATTTTAATCACATGATTTAAATCATACCAACCTTATATAAAAGTTTTAATTTTTTCGTAGCACTTAGAGTTTTCACGAAGATTAGAACATCTGTTATATTCGCGTAATCGTTTGTTTAAATTTAATATATCTTATTGAATTATTCACAGTTTATACCTAAATGTATATAATTTATACCTAAATGTATGTACCTATATAACACGATGGTTCCTGAGTGAAGGCCAGTTAATGCAATCAAAACATATAGTACAGCCTTCGCCAACTCTGCAAAGATGACCATTAAAAAGCCAAAAACTGCGTACGTGCAAGCAAAAAAGTACTTGAGTAGTATAGATTGTGATCTTAGAAGACAAGTCTAGCCACAAGAATTCTTGTTTGAAATTAATCTAATAAATCTAATTTATTTCTTTATGTTAATCAGGTGTTCAGCAATATGAAGGAAAATATTGACATATGCATAACAAAATAGGAACATTGATATATGCATACTATTTTCAATGGATGTACAAAATATAAACTTTTCACATATCTATTTTAAAATAGAATTATAATATACATCATTCAAATATCGGAAAGAAATTCCTCGTGTAAGAAGCAATTTGAGGTTGAACAAAGAAATCTATTGTCGAATCATTACAAAAATTGCACCTACTTGCACCTATTCTTCGCTAAATATCTCAAATTGTAATTGTTATCTCAAAAGTTAACCATCTCCTTGTATGAAAAAAGGCATACGAAAGTTAATCGTTTCCAAAAGTAATGGACGATCAATAATGTTTGCAATCAATTTTATAAGAAATTTCCAAAAGTTCCAAGAGTTTCCAAAAGGTTTTTGGAGATAATACATTTCAAAGCTCTAGTTGTGTGAAATCGCAAATGAGTTTTTTTCAATAAGCCTAAGATTTGGTTGTCTTTATGAAAAACCGATAATACTCTCGGTGTAACGCAAATTTTAAAAAACCATTTCATTTTTGACATGGTTCAAATTAAAAAAATTAAATTATGGAAGTTTCTTTTCCTGAAAATATTTACTATTTATGGATGTCGAAGATTAGAAAAACTTGACTCTCCGCCCGAAGACTATACAACCATTTTTACACACTCGACTGCAGTTGTTACAGTTGTTTAGTAACTTTTTTCAAATATTATAGTTTCAAAAATTCGAATCATTTTTATTGTAATTATCTTCGAGGGTTGCGATTCGAAAGTTTTAGACAATCAACCTTTCATTTATTATTTAAAGAACTGCTCAAAGGTAAATAATGTGACAGAGATTTGGAAGTAAACATAATAATAATTAATAGCCTAAAGAACTTTGTAAGTAATTTTAATATTACAAAATAAATATCATTGGATGAAATTAATGTTCGAAGTTAAGTATCGAAATGAAGTTTTAAAAAACGCCATTCTCCCCATTGTTGATACCCTTTATTTGCAATAGCTAGAGATAGTGTCTCTACTGTCTCAGACGGATATTAAAAATATCGGTCTAAGAAGAAAAACAACCCGAGAATTTTGATGCTGTTATTAAAATGTCGTGGCTCAACAATATGATAAATAACAAAATTATATGTACAAGTATTTCTTATTAACAAATCTGAAAAAAAATCGTTTTCAAATAAAAAATGATATATGTATACACATGTGAATAAATGCATGTTCTATAGCTCAATCAAAATTACGAAAAAACAAATTAATAATTTGCTAATTTTACATTCCAAGCAAGTTATGAAATCTATTTAATTATAACTTATTCGGAGAAAATGCATAATATCAATTTTAAATAAAGAATTCGTTTTTTTACAGGTCCTCAAAACTACAGATCAAGGTCAATTACATTCCAACCCCTTCCGTCTTCCAATAGCCTCTAAAACTGAAAGGGAGACATATCTCAGATAATGTATTTGCCTGCTTATGTTACCAATAAACTATTTTGATATTATTTTTTTCGAGTTCCATAACCACAAAACCTGTCAATTTCTATCAATACATTACTACGTATATACAATCATTCATAGCAAAATAAAATATAGAAATAGAACAGAGCGACTATATTCTTTCCGTCTTTTTAAAATATGTTTCCAAACAATATGGAATCACTACTGATTCTTCATTTTTTAAATCCATCAACGTTTTACACGTTCTTGTAAAGTTATGGAGATCGTTTATATTTTGTTGTAACAACCTCAGTAGGTCATAAACATCCTCTATTAAATAGTTTATTTCAGAACCCCGTGAAAAGCCAAAATACTCATTTTAAGAAATATGATAAAAAGTCTCCCAATTTTTCTGAATTCAAAACATTTTTATTTATTCAAGCAGTTGATAAATGAATAATGTATGTACTAAAAGATGTATCTATCCTCTTGGAACAATAATCCACCGCTAATGCCTGTTTGAGATTTTGGCGTTTGACGGGTTTCTGAAATAAACGATTCAATTAAGCATTACAATATATTTTGCCCCCAATGAAGCTCATTGGTCAGCGTGCTCGGTTTCCTTGACGCATCCCGGGTGCGATTCCCGTTTGGGGCAAATAGTAGCGTGCGCTTTCCTTGCAATGTCCCAGTATCTGTTGCTACATAACGATGAGAAAGCTCACTTCTCAGGTTGAGAAGACCAGCATACGGCTTAGGGATGTCTATGCGCTCACCACACGTACCCCTTATGGTTGCAAGACTGCGACGCCGTTGGTAGGCCTTGGACCTGTCAGGAGTTGTTGCGCTAGCACAGACAGACAGGACATTTCATTCTTGCTAAAGTTATCGCTTTTAAAAGAATGATAAATTGTTTAATTGAAAATTACGTTATGTAATTTTTAGTGTCCGTCGATAAGAAGTTTCCAAAATATTTATCGTTCTCACACACAAAATGATGAAGAAAATAATTATTTTCTGCTAAATACTCTACAAAAACAGTTCGCGTCACACGAATTTGCTCATTTTTGATATGGTATTTTTAACATGATACGAATAACAGCCATCAAATGCAAAAAACAAAAGAAAATGAGTAAAATTCTCTCGTATTCAAGAATAGTTAAAGATCATGAATAGTATTTTAAAATGTCCAAATATTTTCTCAGTGAAATATGATATGCATAATTGTTTTTAATAAGAAAACATTGTGGAATCTGTATTTTCCTATGCTTGTGACACTCCATTCTTCTATATTGTATGGGTAAATTTTTGTAAACATTTGGGTAAGCTGTGGATTAGATTGCTAGGAAATATGGGCTATTATAGATTATATTCCACATCATAAATATAAATTTACCCTTTAAGATGACTCATCATATTTTTTTACATATATATCAGAGTATGACATATTACTTACAATCTTCATCCCATGACAAGTCGACAAAGTTTCTCTATTTTCCTTCATTATTTATTTCAATTCGTATTATATAAATAAATGAGTTAAAAAATTTCAGTATGGTAGGAGATAAGTAATAAAAATTTTTATTAGTTCAAGAAACGTACTGATTCATTCTAATGGGAACTGATTTTGTAAACAAATTATTTTCTTGCCGTTTAGCAATTTATCAGCGTTTGAACGAATTTATTTACTTTAACATAAGTACGAGGCAAAATACATGGGAAATAGGAAATATCGAAGGAAATTTTGGATGCGTTTAAGAAAGAACATTTAATAGGATCAACTTGAAGTTTATGACCTACTTGTTTACTGGAAATTAACCATTCATTTTTAATTATTCTTCTTAATAATTTGTTTTGTTTTATTTGTTATTTATTAATGTCAATAATGTCATTTCACGGGAGTTTGCCAGAACTCAGATCAAATCAACTTGGATCATTTGCATTTAAAAACTAAAATGAAAGGTTGCGAATAAAGTGAACATTAATATATCGCAATATTTTTGGTATGATCATGGACCAAACAGAAGGGTAAATGAACAAAACTAATAAAAATATATATTTCGCTGTGGACAACATTCCTCGCAATGTAAGTGTATAACTGTAATTTAGAGACAATTTTAGAACAGGAGATTTTTTAGCTGATGCAAAAACGTAATAGAAGGGTTGAAGATAGAAATAGGGTCACATTAATAGGGAATAGAAATAGGGCCATCAAGGAAAATCAAAAATTTATTCAGTTTAATTAAAATCATAACAAGGATGGGCAATAGACAAGCATCGACTTATTTATGTACCTTTAACTAGGACAAAAGATTCAAAAAGTACTGTCTTTGATTTACCCTAGAATTATATATCATTTTTTTAGTTTGAATTGAATCTTCATTGTACGTACTCTTCATATTCGTCTATGACAAATATGATTGAAACGTATCAATGACAATATGATTTATATATCCGAAAAATGTAAATGTAATAAAAGACCAAACGAGTGAAACATGACTCCTGGTTGTTGCGCTTTTGAAGTGCGCAACAGGCACCTAAAGAGTAAGGAAGAAACCGTGATAAGAAGAACAAAAACGAAATACTTACACAGGATGAAGAACCAACAAGACGGTACTTTTCCCCATACGTTACAGACAGATTTGACTTTTCTTTGACTGAATAAATCAAACAAAATCAAGAAGACGAAGGAGAAGAGGAAGGAATAATCAAGAGAATTTTTATACTGCACAATAAAAAACATGTTTCTACATTAACCCGTCCAAATTTAGATTATCATAGATTTTACAGGAAACATATACTACTAAAGACAAAATGTATTTACCCACATTACCGAGAATGAATAAAAATCATAGAATTGCATACGCTAAATTCCAGGTTTATTGCCCTTTAAAAAGAATCCAACACACTGTTTAGTAATTTTTATCTTCACTACTACTAAATTATTTGTTTTGAATCCCTTGGATTTTCATACATTTAATTTGCAAGTTGATTGCTCCTATATATATTTTCGACCCGCTCCTATAACTAAATTATTATACAGATTTTTTCATCGTGAAATTTAATGAACATTGAACATTTTCTTCACATTGAAAATCGTCACCAACTCTTTCCCCCACTACTCTTTTTTGAGAACTGACGCAAATATATTCTTGAAGTTTTTGTGAGAGCTAAAGGGAATCAGCATGTGTATATTTAAAATAATAAAACTGACTTGGAGAGAAACCACATAAGAAGGATTATATTAAATTTAAATATAATTTCATTGAACATTCATATCAATTTATGTATGATTATATTCTACTAATGCAAATGTTTTCTTTGCAAATTAACATTTGTATCCTCCTCTTACATACATTAATGCCATGAGATTATTAGCCTACTTACTTATTACTACTTTCTATAGTTGGCTGATTTTTGCAATGTAAAGATTATGAGGAATTTCAATAAAATAGTTGTCGTCATGAATTAGTCCATTAAAACTTTTTATTCAAATTATACCAAAAAATTAGATCACTTCTTACAAAGCAACATGACTGCAAAAAACACTTGCTCAACGAACACGTGAACGCTGTGGGTTTTAGACATTATCTCAAAAGGAAAACGAGAGTAGTGAACATTCTTTGAAAGCAAAAGTAATCATTTTCATTTAAAACTACATTTTTTACCCGAATGCCATGGGCGGTCACCGTACAACAAACACAAACAAAAATGGAGAATACTTTCAACCCAATAAAATTAAATTACACCTTATTTGTGACAAATAAGCCTCTTGTGCGAAATTTATAGTGTTTGTCGATACTACAATTCATGTAGTGAACTTAAATAAAGTATCTAACAGTATAAGAAAGTATTGTTTATATCATATAAATTTTGTGGACGTTACATTCTTACTCTCTTAAAGAAAAGTCACGTTTGTAATTCTGCTCGCCTGTTGCAAAAGATGAAATTCTTTCAATGCATTGAAGAGCAGCATTAGAAACATTTGATTTTCATGTGTTCTCTGATAATATTTGAGATGTTGCAACCACCACATATTACTCGCACAACTTTTCTTGAACGTTGATCTTGCTTCCCGCTCTCTGACACAATAAAAAGTGGAAGCAAAAGCTCGCAGCGTGCAATGATGACAACATTCCAAACACATATTCACTAACGCGAAATGGAAACCATTTTCCGTTGATGATGAGAACTTCTGCGATGAGATCTTTCTCCAAAAAATCTAAAGAAATGACTGAAGCAGGTGAAGATCCATCACAGAAGATACCTCGAACTCCTAAGAAAGTTATAACGCAAATTATTGAGAAAGTTGCGAAGGCATGATTGACTCTCCAGTGATTGGCATTTCTTCATAAAATGTAGTGGCTGATTTCGTAACTAATACCCCCACTCTACCCGCATTTCTTCAATCCATCGTTCAAGAAAAGTTGCGCGAGTAATACCAAGAATGTATTTTGCATACATTATCCTTACGCAATATTCTTCAAATTAAATTACGCATCTTTTTGGCCATTAACAAGTGTCATATTAAATTAATCCATCCTGTATTTATTGTTAATGAATGAATATGTGATCTGAAACTTTAAAATTAGAGGCATCCTTCCATTCATAATTACACATTGTTTTGCAAATGGCATATGTTTCGTATGGAAGTTGATACATTTGACCTACATTTCTTGTTTTGAGAAAGAATATGTCAGGGAAATGTTTAGATATTTATCTTCTCAAATGATTTCCTTGGAATCACGATTCAAAAGATACTCCGAAACACTGTAAATATTTCATCAATTTATTTTCACATATTTTCACTGTATGTGTTTATTATACCTGTAAAATTAACAAATAACACGTGTAAATATGAGTTTCTTTTTACAAAGTCACGAACAATCATGTACTTTTCATATATCGTTGTTTACAATCTCTTTTGGTACGGCGATCTTATTCGTTGGTTTCATAATAATTTTTGAAGATTGCTTTCATAAACATAATAGTTTTACGGAAATAAACTATCACGATAATTTGACATTCGGAAACATTAATGTTTGAGAAACAAACGAGTCTCGTTTGTTAATGAGATTATTTTGGAAACGCATATCGACTATAAAATTGATATTCAACTGTCTGGTGGTTTTTGTTTCAGCAATTATATAAATAAATTATTTCAGACTGATCTTCAAGACTGTCTTCTTGCGTAGATAATTTTCCTGGCTGAAATTCTAGAGAGATATTGAAGATATTGGGGAAAACAGAGGAATAAGGTGAGTAAATATGCAATTTAGAAATGTGAAATACATTTCATTTTAAACATTTTAGCTAAAATTGTTAAAAATCGTTAGTTGACGCATGCATTGTCCTTTCAAATGAATTCATTAAGATAATGATGAACTCAGTAAAATGGCTGAAATCACTGAAAAGCAAAGCAAAATATATTTAGCAAGTGATTGTGCGGATGCGAAAGCAGACTATTTATTTAATATGTGATTGTTCGAACGATAAACGGCATCAAAGGCCTTTTCGCTTATGAGTAAAGGAACGTGTGTCATAAATGTATGCGTTACCTCTGGCGTAACAATACGTTTCAATGTACATTATTCTTCTCGAGTTTTGAATACATAAAGCCTGCATCATACGTGTCTATTATACTCGGGAGTTCATCATTAAAACATGCTTAATGAAATGTTTTTATTACATGAAAATATTTTTACAAGATAATTAAATCATTTTTCAAAGTTGAATCATACCTGAATTGAATTTGGGCAAGTACCTACCCATGTATTTGTTTTTTCAATAATACAGATGTACAGAATACTTTCAACTGTTTATATTGGCATTAGAGGCCTGTGCTACAGTCTGAGCAGATGCTGATGAACTACTGATAGACATTTTAAAATTGTTATAAAATAATTAGAGTATGGAAATATAATGAAAAGGAATAAAATCGTGTAATATAACAGCTTTTACAAGTCAACGATACTCAATAACAACCATATCATTGCTCTACAGATTAGTTTGGAATATGAACAATATTCTCAGTGATTATTAGAGGAAATAAATCCATTTTGTACTTTATATAATAACTTAGAAAATGCTCCAATGACATAAGTAAGATTTTGTATCAAATACAAGTCGCAAAGAAATTCCAAATCTTGCTCTATTTTAAAAGCAGAGGCTATGGCCCTACCCCGATAGCAAAGATAATCTTAGTATTTTAAATTTCCATAAAAATACTTTTCTAGTCAGAAAAGAAGTGAAAAAATATGCTGAGAGATAACGCAGTTTAAAGTATTACACTGCATGTGATCAGGTAAAATGTATCCACCAAATAAAATACAAATACTTGGCGTTACCTAACCAAAAGGCAGAGGAAAACAAAACTCCGTTAGATGCAATTTATCTTTGCTTTTCACTGACAAAACTGATCATTTTTGACCCCTCTATAAGTTTAGACGTTTGTATTATACGCACACATTTTCTTCAGCCTGGACACACCTTCCCCCACTCCTTTACTAACAGTAGTTGAATTACGGGTAAATAATAGCGATGATCGTTGTTGACAATCTGATGAGTAGAAATGTTTGATGCTGTAAAACTCACTATTTTGCAGAGGGAACATTTCAAATAAATAATATCGTATACAACTGTAATACATTAAAAATTTAGAAGAAAAGTCTTCACAGACCTGCAATAAAATACTATATTCTGTGCAATAGTATACTATCAAAAATGTTATGTAACGCAACTCGTAAATAGCGAATAATTAATGTTTGGTAGTCTGTGTCTTGGATCCACGCTGTCGTATAGCAGCTGTGTCAGAAGCAGTGATGAATTGAGTGTGAGAATGTAGTTGATAAGCGAATTATGAGAATATGCAGAAAAACGCAATTAATTATTTGCATTTTCAGCCAAGGTCGAAACTTTTTCATTGTTTTTGGATTTTTCCTAAGGTTTTGGATATCTAATAATGCCATAGACATGACTAACGTAAATTGTTTTCTTTCAATTTCCGTTCGTATTGGAAATTAGTAATAAAGATGTTAATGGTTCACTAGTTCATTACTGTTTTTCTGGACCTAAAACAGAACACCTAATGGTATACCCTGGGGGACTTACAGATTCTTTACGCCCGCGCGGGCCTTTTAAGCACTTTGTGCCTGCTCCGCTATCAAAACATCAAATATAAAACTCATTTTTATTAATTTTAGTATTCAACCTAAGAAACATAACAATAAATAGCATAACTAAAATTATAAAAATAACTCCACATAAAAACTATTTTGTTGAATGAATATGAAAATTGCTATTTTGGCACGTTTGGCATGCCGTGAAATTAAAATTGCCTCCAGTCAACCTCGATTCATTGTTACCTATTACATTTCATTTTAAAGGTGCAGATGCTACTTAAGTATTAGTACTACTAGTAATGATACGGTAGTCGTAGAACGCACGCCGCTAGCATCTTTAAAATGTTTTTTGATGCAATGGAATTCTCTAAATATTTTTGGGAACGGACGCATCAAAAAAACAAAAGTACCGTTTCAATTAAACATTTCACACTATTATTTTCCATCCAACTCTCAAATACACCGAACCCACTTTCATGAACTTTTTTACATTTTACTGGAAACAAACGGTCGGAAGCATTTTTAGCTTGACTGAGAATTTCTGCAGGAAAGTCACTATATTCTTCCATTTTACACCGACAAACTGGTTAAAGGCGTGATGATACGGTATGAATATGCAATAGTAATTAGATACTTTATTTTGTTTATCTGACGCCATATTGACAACTGAAGATTACAATGCATCTTTTCTCTTTTGATACAAGAAAAATTTAAAAGATACTTCAATTTTTTATTGGCGATACTCCCTGGCGACTTTCAAACCTGAGGGCCCCTGGTCCGAGGGTTTGAAAGTTGTCCTCGGGGCAAAAACATCCATGTTACAAAACGTCCTAGATACATCGACTCCTAAATTATTTCAGTAATAGAGACGTGTTTTGTTGTTCTCACACGCAACCGGTCTTCATAAATGAGGTCTTAAAAGAAAGGATTTCATGGAGACATGCCAACTTTCACTTTGACTTAAAAATTATGAAAGATTTGTTGAAAAAAAAAGCATCTACATATTCATGTCAAATGCAACCCGCAATACTCACTGCATTGTTCAAATTTATATAGTTAAATAACTCGTAAACGAAGCAATTAAGCTTCTTAAAACCTGGTATTTTGAGTAAAACCTCGAAGAGGCAAAATACCCCAAAGAAACGTTCCTCACACCCTAATCGACATGATAAGATTTTCTTAGACATTCCATTAGACATTTTTGCCGATTCGGCGCTTCTCGATACAGTATACGTGTCATAGAGTAGCGCAGATGCGTGTTAAATGCCCTATGACGTAATGGTCAGCGACTCTAGCGTTCCGCACGGCTACAAAGGAACACTAAGCTGATACTAGAGCTTGGTTCTGCTAAATATGACCAAACAGGAATTTCAATTTCATCCCGAAGATAACTAACTGTACAATAGTTGAAGTAGAAGTTTTAACTATCTTTAAGAAAATAAATTATTTAAATCTAATGAATGTTGTCAATTGAAATTGAATAAAGTCGCGAGGAATTCGAACTATTTCTTTTCTTTTCATGAAATGTCTAGAAATTGCAAATCTAAAACAGTACAAAAATAATAAGAACGACATTCTGAATGCAACCATTAAGAGAAGAAAATTTGTACCTAGGACGGGAAATAAAAACCAGAGTGATACTGATTGTTCATATTTTATTTCTCAGTGCTACAAATCATTTTTAAAACTATATCTATTTTTTTATTAATAAAGTATTCACATTTCAAATGTTGAGATTTAAATATATTATCTTGCTTTTTCCTTGCTGAGTAATTATTTGTTTGTGAGCCGAGTGAAATAGTAAATTTTTACTCAGCAAAAAGTTTTCAGATCAATCTTCTTCACTCCTCAACAACAATTACTGAGAGTTTGTGATAGCTGACTAGCAATATTACGATCAGCAATTAATTTTCCAAATTCTGCTATTAAAACTGCTTCACACTTTGACAGTTATTTATTAAAACTGGCAGAACACACATATACGTTTGAAGTTATTTTGATCATTTTTGAAGCTATAAATATGTTTGTCATGTCTTCATCTAGACTCCCATTGAACAAGTTTTTGCTTTTTTCACATGGATGAAAAACCATAACATTCTTGAATACAATGAAACTGCTTCACATTCATTTCTGCTAACTCCATATTTAATTCCCCCACATTTATTTCTGTTGGGGCTAGTGGTGAAGCAACTTCACCAACAATTCATTGTACTTCAGCAACGTCCTCTGTAAAGCAAAAAGCGTTGACTTCACGGGTGTGGGCGTTAATTCCATATAGCGTTGACTTCAGTTCCCCGTAGTTTTACTTTGTCTCCACCAAGAACGTTAGCTGTAAGCGCGCGCATTCCTATCTAACCAAAAAAAGCACTGGGTCCGCTTCGCTATTATACTAACTCACTGTTCAGAGACGTGCAGAATCTGCAACTATATGTGAAATTAAACTAATTACATGATATTCTATGCTATTAAATTGCACGAGTGTATCTACCTATTCGGTAATAAATAATATTGCAAAGAGTAGGGTTGAAATTTCTCGATCCTGAATTTTTGCATGGACAACTTTACGTAGAGTTATCAAGAGTAACAAGCTTTTCTAAAAGTCTACATCATATTTCGCATGTTCTGAAATTTTGACTTTTATTTACAACATAAAAACACGTGAGGATTGGTTTAATTTTTTTTATTTTATTGTTATTTTTGCCAATATATTGCTTTAATGTACGTACACCTGGTTGCACATTATATGCGATTTTTTGTAAAATTTAGCAAAAGACTGCCGGATTGGCATTGTTAAATTATTGCCTTTTTAATCAATATTTTTTAAGAATAATAACATTTTCATTTCCTATCTGTGATTCAAAACAATTCACATTGTTTTTCTAATTTTTTAATATTTCTATTCACGCTTTGCTTTTACCTTTATTCATAAGCATGCATGTATAGTGTCCAATTTCTTAATAACAATTTTTCTTTCGAGTGTAATATAAAATGTATTTCTATTTGTGAATTTCTGGTTATTAAATAATGTATTCAGTTACTTTATTCTATTGCTTTCGTTGCTATAGAAAATTTGTAAAAAATATATTTGTGAGTATGTGTCTCCGGATTCAGAGAGAGAGAACTGAAGCCCCACAAGTCACCTTCTCCTTTTCAGTGCATCCCTGGATACATGGAAGTATTGAAATCTTTTGCAAATTAACATTTTGGACGTCCTCTAGAACCAAATTATATTGATACTTTAACAAATATTTCCACTATGAAAATATGTTTGTACTTCTAAGTAATTAAGTGCTTAATTATGATACATTCTCAATAAATGAACATAAATAATTAATATAAGAAAAATATGTTGGATTTGTAAAAATAATATTTCACTTATGTTGTGGAGAAAGACAAATAGAGAAGTTACTCGTGCTGACGTATTAATATTGTTCCAATGAAAGTCAAAGTAGCTGTATCAATTGCAAAGTTATGAAATGGCCGAAAGTGCCTTTGTCGGTACTAGTGATATTCATTGCCATAACACATTCAAAAGTAAAAATTTTCCTTTAGCTTCAATAAATCTTTGTTGTGTTACAATGTTAATAGAAATGCATTAACATCATTATGACAATTTTTCTCCTTTTTCGTATATTTAAAAATAAAGTAGAACAAAATGTTTGCAAATATAGAAAAGCCCCCAGCAAAACTACCAAGCAGAAAGCAGACATGAAAAGATCCGAAATAATAAAGGCCACCAAAGAAATATTACAGATTTCACAAAATACATCAGTATTCACGTAATTTAGAGGGAACCGCTTATATTAATTTAGTTTTTGTACTGTTTTGATTCTGATTAAGTTTCACAAGTTAAATTAAAATCACTAACTATTCAATATTCCGTGCACGAAGAACATCAGATAAATTTTTTGAATGAATTCTCATTGATGAAAAGAAAGGACAGCGAGAACCAAACTCACTCCGATGTAGTGCCTCGTGTAAACAAACGTTGACAGAAAAGTTATGTCTGCATTTTCTCCCAACTACTAATACCTATCTTAACCATAATTCTCAAAACTTAATTTCATGAAGTGGTTGTGTTTTATTTACGATTATATTTCAGCATATAGTCACACGCTAAGCAAGTGGTAGAAAACTGTACTACAACAGAACTTCATGATTTCTGATTCACTACAAAAATAGGCATTACTATGGTGTCTTCCTCATTTTTAACACTTTAAAGCATTTTTATATTACATAATTAATTTCAGTCTTTTAAAGTACATTAGAATGATTCGAAAAAAAAGCGAGTTCACCACCAACAGACCTAGACGCGTCGTATTTCCAGTAACCTCGCTTTCTCGAAACGGCGGTCTGGAAGGTGTACAGTATATCCATGAGCGAAGTACTGACAGTCACACACTAATTATCCTATTATTGAATGCAGAATATTAATAGGAAATTTTAGAAGACTAAAAAAAAACACTTTTAATATTTTCCAAAATACAAGATAACGTTTTTTGTATGACTGTTGGTTACTTTTTTGCTCTCTCGTCTGTTACGTGATTACCACGTGATTTATCACAAAAAATTGAATATTTCAGTTTACACTGATAGAGGTGCTTGTACAACATAAGCAAACAAATATTAACGAGAAAGAAGTATTATTAAAGCTTATCAATATTGGACTCTGATATTAACTCAGATAATGTTACTGTATTATATTTCTTAAGCCTATTAAATTTGAATCCGGGAAAGACACTTCGGTTGGCCGCTAGAGAACTTTCAATGGACGTTTATCCGAAAACATCGTTACAGTTTTGATATTATTTAAAAATCATCTGCTGTAATGGCAGTAGGAAATATTTCTTTAATGAATAACATTGGTAGACAATTGTTTTCGAAATTTCAGTTGCACGAGATATTTTACCGATTCTTAATATTTTTGACCTGATGATTCCAAATCTTAAAGTGATATCTATATCTAATTTTTTTCTATGCTCTAGTTTTCATACAATTCGAACTTCTGCATTCCAGCCTTTGCCGCCAAATTGACTTCTTTAGCATCACTTAAGCAATTTTGCCTTCTATTCTCTCTGAACAAGCACCACTTTCTACCAGTTAACGTTTTTGAAGGAATTACTCCATCCAAAAATATGGAAAGCGAGGTGGAGGCGAGTGTTAGAACTAAAGAAATATTTTCAGAAGCGGATGAAAATTCTTCAATAAAGTTTTGTTAAATTCTCGCCTTCTTAGCAAGGAACCCAATTTGACCTTCGTACGTTCCATTGAAGGAGAGTCTCCAACTCGCATATGGAGTGTTAGTCTCTAAATAGCGAGGGGTCTGTTATTGAACCGCATCGTGAACGTTCGTTCTTTGGGAAGTGGAAGGAATATGATTATTTTGCTGAGGACAATTCGTTTGTTGTCACAGGTCATTTCAAGGATTACGGGATAGAATTGTTCAGTCCAAATAATAATATTGCCGACCGGTGTTTGTAGACAGTTTTATTTCAGCCTGTTTATTTAATTAATAAAATACGTGTACCTAATGGCAATATCTGCGCGTCTGTTTTCGTTGGTTATTCCATATATTTATGTCAGGAGGTCAATAAAACCTGTTACTGACACACTGATACCAAGAGCACAAATAGATAATTTGTGAGATCCTTAAAATGAAAACACATTTACTCTTATTTATATTAAACTGGGTTTCATAGAAGCGTTTGTTAACAAATTAAATACAGGCTTCTAACATGATATAGTCTAGGCTCATTCTGCTTTGTCCCGTGTGAAGATAAAAGCAGAGATGTTTGATAGTATTCAGCACTTGCACAAGATAATGTATTTGTCCGAAAGATGAACAGCAAGGAAAGGGATGTATGCAGTCTTTAACGACGGTAATGAAAACTTCCTTGGTGATAAAAATACTGCAGACTATGAAATTCTCATCAGCATTTCATGAATTGGGATGTATCATGACTGTGAAACATAATTTCCTGAACTGACATCTTAATACTAGATTTCCTAAAAGTGCCGCGCAAAGTGAGCGGTTCCGTCAGGTCAAGACAATGGAAGAGCGTTACCAGCCGGGACAAGCTCTTAAGTCTACGCTCCAGATTGGTCTCCCGACAAGTGTGATTGGGTAGTGTAGTAACCTGTGAGTGCGTGTGTGTGTAAGAGGAGAAAATAGGGCAAGGAACAGGAAGGGAAGATCACGCACGGTTCGTACTCGTTTGTTAGGACACTGCTTCGGCATTCGCCTGGTGTTGATTAGAGAAACTACGCAAAAGTAGCGATCAGAACAGGCGGCTGCTAGAATTCGTCTCCAGACAGCGGCTGAATTCGACCTAGCTTTCTAGCTAGTGTCGAAACTCCTGCCACCATCGGAACTTGAACTCTAGAGTCTCCCGGTCAGAACTGCTGTGACATCAATTGATGCCCTAAGCCACCTGAGCTGCTCCCGGACGACAACAGCAGCGGGATACATCTAGAAGTATGACTTGGACCACGGCCTGTCAGCCCGGTAAACAATTCAAACATTGACGTCCCTGTCTTATTGAAAATATTACTATGAAATAGCCTAGAAACTCAAGAGATTGAAAAGCATATTTCCGCCTTCATTGAATGTACTTGATATTTGCCTCGTAGTAACATAACATAATAAGTTGTAACTTTTGTTTTATTTATTTATTTTTCTACTCTCATAATAAAATTCTCTCATTTAGATACCCGTAGCGTGTTGCGTAATGTTAGTCATTATGAAGGATCTTCATTATAGTGGGTGTGTGACCGATCATTGAGAAGTTTTACATTTGCGTTTACAAGTGAGAAGTAATCAATCATTTGTCATCGGTTTATTAAATGTTTCGTTGGACTGAGTTTATTACTGATTCGAGACAACCCGTGCGGTGGTAACATGCAATTGCCCTACAATCATAGTAAATAAAACGGAATACAATAGAAAACGATGTTTTCTTTTCTTTTCTTAGAAATAATGCATTTTTTCGAAACCAGCAAAAAGAATACTTTAAAAATTCAGTAGACAAATTTATGAACAATTGGCAGATAACTTATATTCGTGTGAATGAAAACATACTAATAATAATAATAATAATAATAATAATAATAATAATAATAATAATAATAATAATAATATCCTCAAATGGTGTCAGGTATTATAAATATGCATTGGGCAGTACTGTCGTTTGTTTTATGCGTTGATCCGAAGGAGTTTGGGAATATGAACCGCTATAATGATAAAAAATTGATGAACAAAATTATTGTATTATATCTCTTCAAAAAATGAAAAGTTTATTTCCAACAACTCGTAACAAAACATTCCGTATCTTCAGTTTTGAACGTGTACCATTGCTATTGGCGTCAGCGGAGGGAACCAAAACAACAAGGCGGTCGCCTCCTCGAAGGCCCGCGAACAAAAACAAAGGCAGGGAGAAAGTAAAAAAACAAGCGACGGTCGCGTCGTGAATTTTAAGCGCCGAGCAGGTGTCTGTGTGTCAGCAGACACAGCTCGCGCCACCTCCCTCTCAACGTAGCCCGCGCACAGCGCCGCAGCCAACTGCCGGTCCGAAGCGGCGGGCGGGCAGGCGGGTCGGGCGTCTCGCGGCGGGAGCAGACGCCGCCGGCGCGCCGCCTGCCCCACTGGCGGTCGTGACGTAACGCGACGAGTGTTCCCCTTTATAAACTGCCGCGCCGCGCTGGGCCACGCCGCGCCGCCCCTCTTCTCCCCCCTCGCGCGCACCAACCCTTCCCCTTCTTTTCCCTCTCGTTCTCTCTCAATTCCCCTCCAAATGCAGCAGCAGCCGTCGCAGCGGCGGAGGTGGAGCGGAGGCGGAGGCAACCTCCTCAAGGCCAAGGTCAAACAACTTCGTTGGAAGAGAGAACACCCGCGCACGCGCGAAATTTGCTTGAGTCAATGTTTCCGCCGTGCGGTGGTCAGTTATTTCAAAGCAAATAATACGGGTAATTTTATCCAACCTTTCCGTCGGATGTGTTCTTTCCCTTTAAGCTGGCCACGGGTAGGCTTTAAGCCAGGAAGGGTTCTTAAATATAAAACGTGGTAGGGAAAATATATCTTTCAACCGGCTCATTTACAAGAACTGCGTTGACATTATTGCAGTATTCCGATCATCAGAGACACCTCCATGGGGTCGTGATCTGCAATGGTTGTAGTACCGGGGGCAAGGCAAATATAATAAACAACAAACACGAAATAGCCCCCATAACCATTGTGAACATGGATATAGCAGGGGAAAAAACGTCGATTGTCATCCCGAATGACCACAGGGTGATAAATTCAAATAATGAGCCTGGAATGACTACTGTGTGACACTAAAGATCACAAAACACAGCAATGCTAGAAACAGCGACGCTGATTCAACGAAACATTTTAATAGCAAATACTATACTTTGAAATGGAAGATAGAATGTTTCCTTGTTGCGGTAGGTTGACACCATTATGGAGAAGGTAATGAAATGTCTCCCAGGTTTCTCAGTACAGCTAACAGACATGAGCTACACATTTACATGATGTATACACATATTACGAACTACAAAGTGAAGAAAAATGTCCAGAAACATTCCGTCTACTATTAGAAACATAAGTATGTAAATTCGCATTAACTTATGAAGTTAAAATCATTAATTATTTGATTATCATAACAGAAGTAAATTTAGTTTTCGAAAGACTTTCCATTTTTATTTTATAGGTAATATTCCCACAAGTGATTAAAGGCATTAGATTTTCAGGATCACTTTTGGAGAATATCTTCACAAATCTAACAACAAAATTAGGTCATTGAAAAAGCCAGATGATACCAGCAAGTTCATCGTTCCCTTGATCGAAAGTTTACATACGTTTGAAATGAACATCCTTAAAGATTTTCTGCCGGTTGGTTGCTGACGTCCCACAGTTTTCGACTCAACCAGGAGCTCCACCGCCGAGCGTCGCTATCGATTCGCGCTTCTTGCGCAACGATACGAATCGACAAACACACACACACCCACATTCTTGGGAGTGCACTCGCATCTCAGGAGCAATAAAATTACCAAACATATTTTTACTGACAGGCTCCGCGCTCCTTCACAGACAGGCACATGTTCACATACACACACATGTACGCACTCACACGCAGGCAAGCTGGCAGCGACAGCCACACACGTCGACGTGCGTGATAGGCAGCTACTAACGACGACTCGAAGCTGCGTAACGAACCCCAAGAAGTCCGCTCTTTGCCCCTCTCTGCGGACGCGCGCGCAGGCGGGCAGGAGGCAGCAGCTGGCAAGAAAGATCCCCTCCGACCTCCGGACTCCCTCGGAGCGGCAGCAACCGGAATGCCCGCCACTCGCCCTCCGCCCTCCGCCCTCCAGCCCTCCGGCCTTCTGTGCCCCCCGCGTTTTTCCCGCCGCGCCGCGCCTCGCGAGTTTTGCATTCTTCCACACACCGCCTCCACCGCCGCCGGCACACAGTGGCTGAAAAAACGGTTCTCTGCGGACAAGGGTCAGCCAACTAAATCGCAAGGGTCGAAAGTGTATTTGTTTTCGACTCTTGACTCAGTAGCAGACACGCAGGTTTACCCAAGTGAATGAGTAATATCTATTCAACTTGACCTACTATGGGATTCTCATAGAAGTTAGCTTCCCTTTACTCACTTCAAGTCCTTTGCTGCGTTCTGTAGTACGTGGTTGCAAACAACGGCGAATCAATGTAAAATCAAACGGGTGAACAGAAGTCCGGGCAGGAATTTTCCAAATAATAAAATAAAGTTTTTGGTTGAATAACTAAAAAAATGCATTACTTAAAAAATATAAATACTCGTATAACACAACTACCATTCAGAACACTGGAGAGTAGTGGCATACAACTTCCTCTTGAAATGCGCCCGGGTGACAAACACAGATATGTTTATCTCAGAGTTCAAGGTTGTGTTTTTCGTCCATAAGGAGGGTCTTTCGTTGTTTCAGCTGGCACGCGGGTTCAGAATTTCGTTACTTATGCAGAATAACCCCGGTAATCCGAAATAATTGGGCTTGTGACCTGTTTAGATTCCGAAATGTGCGGATTATCCGAAAAAATGTTGCGTACATATACAAATATATCTATAGGATTTTAAGACAAGGCAACGTAGCGTGCGATGTGAGAATTGCAACGTATCGTTGCGATCGCATTGTCACGTCGCATCAAAAAGCAGTTTCAATTCATTATGGCAAAAGAAGATTACCAATTTTGCAAGTTCCTCTAAGTGAAAATTACTGCCACCTAAACAAATGATGGAGTACACCGTAGTAATCAGTGCAATAAACGATTCATTTCGACAACTAATTTCTATACTTACTAGTTCACTTCAACAGTAATTATAAAATCCTTTCTTTACACTACAAATAAGCATTGTATTTATTTGGTTTGTTTTTTATCAATCCCGGGGGGATTGATTTGTGGGGTTCAAATTACACAGGTTCTACTGTATTAAGCCTGACAATAAAAAGATAGGACCTGTCTCTCATTAGGTTGTTGACTTAGGTTTATCCAATAAGTACTGATTTGGAGAAGACTAAGTGCTACTTCAATCTTCCACATTGGACGCAAATTCTCAATTGAATAATGTTCTAAGTAATTATGAAGGGTATGGAGGCATAAATCTCAAATTGACATATATGTAGCTTTTTAATGGAAGTACAATAGTTGACAGAACAGAGTTGTTTTCTCTCTTTAGTAACCCATGGTAACTAGCAGAAAATACACTTTCTCAACGCTATACCTCAGTTTACACTCAATTTGGATTACCATTATGTTTCCCTTACTCCTCATATACTTTTTACTACATTATATTGATCTGTTATTTGTATTTTTCTTCAGCTGGTAGGCAGTGTCTACCTAGTTTCTCCTCCTGTTCAGCTGAAAATAAGATGCACTACGGAATCTCGGCAATGCGCAATGTAGTGCCTCATCAGTTTAGGTCAAATGGTGGAAACTCAGTATGTACGAATATCACGATCAGAATTTAAGTGAATTTAAGAATGCCCATTGGTAATGTTTGAGGAAATGAATGAAATATTATAAGTAGAGCGGAACATCCTGCAATTGCATATTTTTACTGATTGCGCGTATCGAAGGAAAATGTAAATAACGTTACCTAACGCCAAAAATAAAACTAAAGTAGTCCACTTTTATTTTACATAATTACATATTTATTTCCTATTATTATGTCGCTTAGCATTTTTTGTTTATTATGTTTAAAAATATTATTATTATTATTATTATTATTATTATTATACACGTTTTGTACTGCAGTTTAAAATGAAGATTATATAATCTGTTGCGAACTATATTTTTGTTTAACGCTTATTCGTAGTTTTGAGCGCATGCGCTGGCTATTTTAAGTGCATTTACCGCCAATTTTAAGAACATGGTTGCATACATATTTTTAACTTTTTTAGTGCATGAAGTTCCGGGCTCTAATTATAAGACCGTGGAGTGGTGCACCAGAGGGGGCTCTGGCAGCTGCAGCTCCGCCCTGCCCCAGAAGCCGATGGCAAATTTCCAATTATAGTTTTGTAATACTAATTAGCCACATTCATTTGCTAGGACTTTTTAAGTTCAATGTGAACAAATTGATTGATTCACAATATATATAAATGATTAGAAAATATATTCTACAATTTTATTCTTATTTCTCATTGACCTCCTCAAGATGTCTAAAGCACGGTTTTTAAAATTAATATCAAAAGTAGATTAAGGTTTTTTAAAATTTCGTAAAAACGTTTAAAGTAAATAAACGATTTATTTTTGTGTTCTATTATCTTGAACCTTTTTATATGAACAATTAGTTGAATTTCAGATATGTACAATATATTTTCAGGTGTATCTAAAATCATGCATTATAGCACTTGCATCCTATTGCCGTGCACTTGCACCAGAGCCTAAGAAGGAATGTACAAATGTACACGTACTCGTACTACGTAAAGACAGGACAGCTACTTGGCACAGATGCACCAGAATGCTCTCTCAAAATTCGCTCCTCCCTTTTGCTCAGGAAAGGCAACAGCTAGGAACAGAGCCGGCGGAGAACAGAATGGAGTTCCATATTATTTCATATTTCAAATGTAAATTTTTATCGATTTAAAAAGGAGTCCTACCGCCTGTGGACCACCTTCCTATCTTAACTGTTCACAATAGCGAAATTCAGTTTCTACCCAACTATACTAAATCATGGTTCAAGTAAAATATTGAAGATAATATATTGATCACCATATTTGTATTTCCGATGAAATCGGCTCATGATTGACTTTTAAATTAATCTAGTATATTCTAGTTCATTTCACTTGCAATGGAGATATCTTAGAAAGGGGAATACAATGACGTATCATTTATTAATGTTTTAAGAGTAAAAAAACATGTGATTAGAAATTGTACACGCAATGCTGACTTTGATCAGCACTTGAACTTAAAGATCGCCTGGTGGGGGAGGGAGTTTTGGCAGAGCCTGTTTGGTTGAGATGGTAGAAAGTAAGGGATGGCAGTGTTTTCAATTTTTTTCTTCATCTTCAGTATTTCATATTTTTCAATGAGTTGAATTAGTTACAGCAGAAATAACATTCTGGATATTTGTAAAGATTTTAACTCACTTTGACTTTTGCCTGACGGCAAGAAATATTTTTTCTTTTATTTATTTGATTAAGCCACATTTTTATTTTTCTTGTCTTAAAATAATGTAAATAAGTATAGGAGAGTATTTAAACATATATATTTATATTTCTTTATTTGTATAAAATGTTTGGAGTTATTTTAAGATTTTGGCGATTGGCGTATCTGACTTTTTCTAATGTATTTGAGTATTGCTAACAAACCATGTTCCTTTACGCGTTTTACACAGAATTTGGTTTGAATAGTTCAACGTTAAGATTTTCTCTCCATCTGACATGTTTTACAATTTCTAAGCTTTATCCAATCCTGCATCAATCTAATTTCCGCGTTTCCGGAGCGTCTCAATCTCCATCGAATTGCGAGTACATCGTAATAAAAGCTCTAGTGCACCTTCCCGTGGTGCCTACGTCCTCCAAAATCGACGACATTCGCCACTGTGCTACAGCTGCAGCCCCGGCCCGTCCAAAGTGGCGCGTCTTGCGGGCCGTGCTTCTTTGCCCGGGCCTCGTCTCCGTGCCAGCAAAGTAAAGCGCGGTTTGGGCGCGTCGCGTTGTGTCGCGGCTTTCCGCGCCTTCAGTTGTTCGCAGACGCTGCGCCGCGCAGTGCAGCGCGCCCCGCCTCCGCTCCTCCCCTCCCACCGCCGCCGCGCGCCGGGCAAAGAAAGCGAAAGTGGTTGGTCGCCTCGCGAACAGCAAGACTAGCTTGGCACAGTGAGGTTGTGGAAAACAGTGCGGTTCTCTCTCTTGTTTCTTTCTTCTTCAAATTGCTTTGTTTACTCTCTAAGATTCGCCCTTGAGGACACGTTTTGTGTGTGTTTACAAGCGCAGCTTTATCAAAATCTATTTTGAAAACGTACGGTTGAATGGAACAACTGTGTCCTTGAGTGTCTGATCAATTCCCGTCAAAACAGATGACTGTTTATTTTTTGGGGAGGGTGACACATCTGGCAAACTTAAATCATTTAATTGTGTACATCCTTTACAGAAGAAACGAAATATTGCACCTCAGACAAGAGACGTGTGACATTTCGTATGCGTCTTTACCGTACGAACAATGGCTCCCTTGTGAAGTTTAAATATATCACCCCGTCCGCTTCCCTCCGGCGCGGCGCCGGCACCTGTCACTTGGTCAGAGCCTCGAGCAGAATCTTGACGGCGAAGAAGATGGACAGTGACGGTCTCTGTTCGCGCGTTCCTCAGCGAAGAGCGTCGTGTTCTCAGGGCGTCTGTGTTGCGGGCGCGGGCTGTATCGAACGCTTGACCCCGGCTCGGCGGCCGTGAGGCGAGCGTGTCTGCGGCTGAAGGCCAACGGCTACCGTCTCCTGCCGCGGCCCCCTCAACCCACTTCTCGCCTCTCTCTCTCTCTCTCTCGCGCGCGCTTTGTTTCCATTTCTTCACGCCCGCCTCGCGCGGCGCGAACAGCGCCACACGGAAGAAAGTAGATTGCTCCACGGAGACAGCGCCTTCGCCACGTGCTTCTTCCTTGTTCCTTTCAGACCGAAGTGCCCAGGTGCCGGAGAAAGACGCGAATGACGGGCCCGCCGGCCCGCGCAGGCCCGTGCTCGTGCGACGCGTGCATGCGTGCAACTGCCGTGCTACCGTGGCCACCACGTGCGTGCAAACATGTGAACGAGTGAAAAACTGTTGTTTTGAGCGTGACGGGTGCAGAAGGTTTTTTGTTTACCGCGAGTGTCTGTGCTACGTGTGTGTGATCGTGTTATTTGTGTGTACGTTTGTGCGTTGGGATTTTTAATCGACGCATCCACCTTCACACGACGTCAACATGAGGAGAGGCGGCCTACCTGAAGGAAAGCCTGAGGGTTTGGGGTTCAACTCCCGGCTGCCGCCGCCACCGCCGGCTCACAGCGGATCATTCTCAACAGGTACATTGAATCTACAATAAGTGTGCAAGTTGATAATTCGCTTTAGTTCACCGCAAATGAATGAATTCATGCATCGGTGAACTTCTAAATAATCGTCTCCAAGTATTCCGGATGTCGAATTATAATCTCCATTGGTAAATTTTATATTTTATAGGATATAGGAAATCATCTTGTCATGTTTGAAAATCATAAGAACAATGCAAATGGCGTCACTCCAAATCACTTTTTTGAGGTTTAATAATTATTCTTAGATCCGTATTTTTAAATTTAACATAATAATTATGCGGCAGTAAAAAAGATGCTGATATCTGAAAAATCTTTTTACTACTCTTTAGTATGCAAAATACATGTCCTGCGAATCCGTTCGCGAACCTACCAGGGAAGTACTTATTCTACTGTAAAATTACTCTTTATTTAAAACTTGTATTTGACTAAAATATACGAGAAAATGAAAGAACTCCAAAACAGGAGTGTCGGATCAGGGGCGGGATTCGTATCTTGCGAGTGTGCTTCTTGACATTAACCTATTTCCACGTAATATAAAGACAGATTGGTATTATTTTACGTAAGAAATGTTTTTACATAATATTTTCTTAATACATTTTATTTCTAAGCTAATTTTCTTTATTTTCAAATAATTTGACTAGACAATTGTTTTAAAAGCAAGAATGAATGCAACTCTTTTTTAAAGGAGCAATGCAACCTCTTTGCACGTGCTTGGTTATTTGTGCTGTAAAAATAACCCGTGTAATATCTGATATTTACTACAAACGGATATGTCATTGCTCTTGCATGGATATGTTATTGTATACTTCGTACAGTTCCAACAATAAAGGAACATTTATATTAACTTGCAAGAATAAGTTTGGGCAAATACGATGTTAATCGAACATTACAATTTTTCCATTTTTCTTAGTACGAATTTCAACTTTTTGCTTGTGAAATTAAAAAATATTAATTCCATTAATAATTTGATTTCATATGAATCGAATTGGGGATATTTTTGAAACTTTCACAACCCAAGTCGTATATAAGCTGTATAATTTTAATGGGAAGAAAAGGAAAAAGCAACAACAAATATCACATCAGAAAATATGGATTCCACTGAATTTTAAAATATGTTAAAAATATATTTTAGACCCAGGGGGTTTAGAGTACATAAAAGGTTTCACATTAGAGTTAATACATTTCAATCTGTTGCTCTTCATATATTTTATCCGTGACTTACAATATTGCCATCACGGAAGTACTACCGACAAGTTGTAGAACAAATAATGTGTAAACTTTTGCAACAATTCCAAATTTATTATAAAATTTGTTTGAAATCATTAAATCTTAAATCGATCATTTAATTTTTAAAAGTTCGTTTATCTCGTTCTGATAACCGGCTTGTAGAACATTGTGACACTGTACAGAATTGTTCGCCTAGAGTGGGAAGTCATAATTTTTGCTTTCGTTCTGGAACATTTTCCGGTCTTTTTATTTTCTTATTTTTTTTGTCACGTGTGATAAAAACTCAGGTGAATTCATTCTTTCAATAAAAATTGTATTGGAGATTTTCTCGATTTTGTGGATTCCGTCTCGTGAATGCGGAGCCATTTCTTAATCGCTTCAAATTTCAGGAAATTATTTTTACATCAAATTTCTCTTGTCTCCGGGTAGAAAACCTACCTTCCCTGCCACGAATTTTCTGAGTCCTGCGCTTGAGCGAACCAACTATGTTCTCAACGAAGTGCCAATGATATTTCGTTTCCGGGAAGTTGAGATTAGATACACCAAAACAGGTTTTAAATTTTTGTCGTATACACTTCGTTTTATTGAGTAGGGCATACATTTTTTATTATTACCGTGAATATAGCTGTATTTATTTGAATATTTGTCATTGAATCAAAGGAAATTGTTTTTTTATTTCACTGCTTAATCTAAAACACTTGAACATTTGTATTGTACTCTTTTTGAGACGCAAAGTGAAAGCACACAACATGCAATTTTTAATTACTCTATTTAGTCGTTAAATTTATGTAATTACGAAAATTATTTATTTCCTTTGTCTAGATTATCTTCATTTAATTGAGAAAAAATGTAACAGTATTACAAAATATTATTTATCTCAAATGTGAATTGACCATGTATATTTTGTTGTAATGGGTGTTGTAAATGTTGTGATGAAAATCGTTGCAACATTGAATAATACGTTTACAAAAAATACGGTTATCATAGAATCCTGGAAAGCAAAATAGTCCAAGAAGAGTGGTAACGGAATTTGTTCATCTGAATGAACCAGATCATAAAAATTTCCAAAACTAGTCCGTCGACGCAGAGATCGTGAGATGGGAAGTTCACACCACTAAAACCGGCTTGTTCAAATATTGCCTGGCGTATACTCCCCTCGTTGCATTAACATTCATTATTAATCGTCAAAGGGGTTTGAGAAAGCAGGAACCATGTTCCGTCTTCTCCGCCTGATCTAACACTTAGATCATATCGAGTAGGAAATTTAAAATAAGTATTAGAAAGATATAGAGAGGGATAAATGAGGAAAACATTAGTCAATCATACCACTTTACAACGATACAATTTTTTTTTTCATTTGCTCACAAACGCATTTTTCATTTGGAGAGAAGTTTATATAGACGGAACTGGAGTGAAACATTTCGTTGAATCGTCAAATAATTACGGCCGCAGAAAATGTTTAAAATAGTGTCATTTCGTAAAACTAAAGAACTTTTTAAAACAATGAGGGGGGCTTGTGGCTTAAAGCCTAGCTCATACGTCTTTCAAGGCTGGGTCCCGGATTCGATCCATGTGGGATTTGTGGTGGACAAAGTGTGCTGGCGTCTGGTTTTATAGCGATTCTCCCGGTTTTCCTGCCTCTCGACCATTTCTCCATCTCTTTCCCATCAACATCACTATCGACATCTTACATTAATGAATCACTCATAGACCTCGACGAGACGCATTAGTTGAAGGGCTTCTATATCTCTAACGAATATAACCGGCTTAGAGAAACAGCTGATGTCACTGCAGCATCTCTGACCTTGTAGATCAGAGGGTTCGAGTCAGTACGGTGGCGAAATTTAGACACGATATTTCGATTTTTTAAAATATTTTTAACGGTAGTAAGCACACTTCTGAGGACACGAGCCCCGTTGATAAGGCCTTTCGCGAATTAATTAAAATATTGATTTTGTAAGGCAGGAGACGTTACAAAGACCTAATGTCATCAAATACTATAGAAACATCAAAGTACAGGTAGAGAGGTCGAATTCAGTCGCCGTCTGGAGGGTTGAAGCAGACGGCTGTTCTAATCAGTGGTTTTCTCCGATCAATATCCAGCGAACGCCAGAGCAATACCCTAACAAACGGGCGACGGATCGCGTGCGGTCTTACCTTCCTTTTCCTATCTTGTCCCCTTACACACATGCACTACATTACCCATATATCGAGAGACCACTCGGGAGCTTAATGCTTCTCCAGGCTGGGGCAGGGCTCCACCGGTGGAGGTACCGACGTGGGGGAATCCCCTGCAAACTGGATCTCTTCTTTCATTAGAAACATCACCACCTCCCCACATGGAACAAGCAACACACTTATTGGACTAATGACTGCAGACGTTGATGCACTCGGAAATAAAACTATCAAACATTACAATGACTTAAAAATATATGTAATAAATATTAATAACTAAATTTTACGCATTAATTTAAATTTGATTAAATTATATTATTGAAAGTCTGAAAATAAAACCTTAAGTATTCATTTTTAATACTTGTTTTTAATAAGTTATCAAAAAAGAAAATGTTGAAGTTTTTTCAAGTTTAAAAATGTATTTTTAAATCTGAAAACTTTCAAGTTGTGGCTTTTGTTCTCTTGCCTTAATAATGGAGTGGATCTAGATTGATGTTTATGGTTTACCAATGAGTGAAATTTGCGAAGAATCCACGAACGTCGTTTCCTTGCGAGAGTAGAGTTAAATTTCACTGAAAACGGTTTGCAGTGACTTCATCTCCGTGTCATTGAGACAGCGAGTTTTTCAGGGGTTGCGCCGCGATGTTCATTGATCAAAACTGTTGCAGCCCCACCGGATCATGATCAGTGGCCATGCCGGAGTGCGAAAAATATGGAACGCTTTGAAAACACTGACTCTTTGAAAGTGAGTATTCGTGTCAAACCCCTACAACACGATTTGTTTGACTCTTAATAGCTTTGCGTGAATATTAGAAATTGTTCAGTACAATGTGTGTTTTGTGTACTCATCGGTTTATTATTTATGTGCATTAGTTACTATAATCGCTTTGTCAAAAGTTTCGGCGTTCTAATAAAAATAATGAACATTTTAATTCATCATGTTTGTAGTATTTATATTAATTAGTAAAAATATTACACAACTTTTCCTTTTCCTCTTGCACATTAAAATTCCGCTGTATTGAGTTGTATTATTTCTCTTGTGTTAAAACAGCTTCTCAGCAATGTAAGAGCACGATTTATTCATTCAGTCTTGTTGCAACGGCAAAAAAGTTTTTGGTCCTTATTTGTCCCGTACATTATAGTAAGAAAGATAAAATTTTGCATTGTTTACCGTCAAATTCATGTTTGTTGGTTGCAGTTTGTAAAATTGCCTGCAATTCACATTCAATAAAAACTCTCTCACAGTGCATTTTTGGACAGCACTATCAGTGAGTCTGTAGTAATTGGAACGTTAGTAATATTTCTAGTAGTGGGTTTTGTGTTTATCACGTCATTTTTTTGCGTCACGTTATTCTTAAGTCCAATCAAGCGGAAACCTATATAGAGGCAGAACTTGATATTGATTATGTTTAATATTTTTATTTTACATTATAATATTTTATTACAATTTAATTGTTAAATATAATGAATATTTTATTACAAAAGATCTCATGAATAAACTGTGTATCAATTTGAAAGGGAATGTATATTTAAACGTAGGTGTACATTGACTTGTGACTTATCACCCTCCACTATTTCTATCAGCTACTCACATTTATCCTTCCCAAATGAATGATTTATATATAATATTCTTGCTTCAATACAATACTTGCTTCTGTACTTGCTATTTCAATACTAGATATGCGTGAACTAGATAGCTGACCTACGCCAATAAAAAATAGAATTTGATAGAATACAATGTAACGCTTCTTTTTAAAGTTGGGTATTGACAAAGTAACAAAAACATTAAATATTGATCTGTTTTGTCTTTTCGATTAATTCATCTGAATGAGTCAAACTCGGATAAATAATACTCTTTATGATTTGTACAAACGAGTTTAAAGTTTTTAATCGCATGAATTGCTCTGCTCTTTTGTATTTGCTGATGAATTTGACAGCACACTCTCCCTCAGTGAATCTAGAAATCTATATCATTTGAAATGGATGGGTTGAATAAATCGCCTTCTTAAGGTACTGTCAGAATGGACGTATTCTAAAACTGGCGAAAACAGCCGATTGCAATCGAATATTTTAAATACCAGGCCATTCCCAGGGGCAGTATAGTTATGTCGATCATGGCCAAACATATAAGACATCAGAACAGTGTCAAATGCTCTTCAATGATTATAGTTCTTTCAGAAGAGTAGACATTTTTTTTTTGTAAAGCAGTTGTGCATGGCGATAATCGTTTCGCTGTGCGAAATGTATTCTTCCGCCTGCCATTTGGGCTGGAGCGCCAGTTGCTAGTGCCTGAAAGTGTCAGTTGAATGTGTAGTTGAAGGTTGGAGACAGTTTTTACGAGTGAATTACGTTGTTACAATATCGTCACTAAAATAATATTGTAAGAATTGATACAAATCATGTCGAAATGAAAATGAGAATTGGTGCACCTGTGGCTTAAGACATCAAAGGATGAAACGGACAGGCCATAAATTCCGAATTTCAAAGAGCCCGCATTGTTTACTTTCATTATACTTTTCATTCAATGCGCAATAGATTGAATTTTAACAACAAAATTGGGCATGTACACAATATTTCTTAGAAACGAAGTTTTAAAATGGCTAAAATCTTACATTTTAGCTACACAAATACCTTGATGTATTGAGAGCATTCTCCACTTGGCGTAATGACAAATATAATAAGAAGGAAATCTACGGTAAACATGCTAAGCATGATTGCCAACGCTTGTATAATAAATGTGAATTAGTTCTACAAGTTTATTACCGAGGACGCCTCTCTGTTTGGCTTGGCATCAAGAAGTGTAAAAAAAAAAATGCTCATTTGACCGAACAGATATTGGGTTTAACTATGCTTTTTAACATGAAGGTGGGCAAACTTCTTTTGTTAGTTCCTGTGGAAGACTGCAGATTCAAAGAACAGGTACATCAGCAGAAAATTGTCACATTATTTCTGAAAAAGTATTAATGGAGCTTGTTTGTATTAAATATAATGTTCTTTAAATGTTAACAAAACGTACAATTTCTGTGAAGAACCTATCATTTCACATACTGCAATAGTTGTTCAATTATTCTTTTATGGGAGATATTATAACAGATATGGGAGTGAAAGAATTACAAAATTGCTGATAGATTCTGTGAAACATGATCACAACCTCAACATGTTTCTTTTAAAACCATGTATCTCATAAAACATCTAATATTACTCACCAGATTTCAACGAATAGTTATAATCTTTGCGACTCCATTAAATGATCGCCTAAATGAACTTTTAAGGATATTTTAATAATAATAATAATAATAATAATAATAATAATAATAATAATAATAATAATAATAATAATAATAATAATAATATAGATTTTTCTTCACATTTATCATGTCGAATATTATTAGGTCTTACTAGTTCCTTTTTTGTGTTACTTAAATGAGAAGGAATAAACTTGTTTCGTGTGTGAAAGATGTACAGAAATGGCATGAGAGTTGAAAAGCTTAAGAGAGAAGGCGCTTAGTGCCTAATTGCTTAATAACAACCCATTGATTATGGTCTGGAAATCCACATTGTTCGATACCCAACCAACTTGATATATCAATATCACGATATAATTGACACAATGTAATGCGATTCTATCATCCTTGAAAGGTAAGCTTCGTTCCTGGGGGGTGTGGGCAGGCAGCGGGAGCATAGAAGCGTGCCCGACGAAAAGTGCAGTGCGGGCCATGGCGCCTAGCCCCTTACTCCCGTGCCCTCTGCTCATGCGCCTGTGCCTCCTTGCACCCGGTGTCCCTGCCTCCTGCTCCCTGGCACTTGACCCCCGCCCCCTGTCTCCGCCATGTAACCTCCTGCCCCTAACCTCTGCCCCCTAACCCCTTGCCTCACGGTCTACCGTCCCCGGGCCCCCGGTCCAAGCTTTATGCCCCCTGCCCCTTCCCACCTGCCGAACTTCTACCCATCTCACCTGCCCATCTTCCCCCTTCTCCGTCCCTCGGCCCATGTGCCCCCACTCCCCACGCCCCCCACCCTCGGCCCGCCCGCCCGCCGGCCGGCGGACCGGCCGGCCGGTCGCCGGGCGCGCAGTGATTAGCGACCGCGAGGTAAAAAGCGTGTCGCGTCATTCACCATAATTGGAAGGAAGCACGCGGCGCGCCGGCGCTCTTTGATATATGTGCGTTAGCGGTTGTCAGAAATAGTTTCAAACTCGAATATACTCCTGTCATTGCCGGGCTGTCAGTACTTTACTGGCTTTATCAGGTCATTTATCGTTTAAATCGGGAATGCTCGCGCGAGACCGCGTTGAAAGGTGCCTGCGGACAGAGCGTTCGGTCGCGCAGTGAGAGATGACCGCTGCGGTCAGCTAAGGAGGACTTTTGGCAATGGCTTGGCGGGGAACAATTTGCCTCCCCTCGCCCTCCCCTCCCTCCACCGTCTCCCACCCCCCTTACTGTCTCTGCTGACCTCAATAGTTTTAGGAGTGAATTTCCTGATCTTTTCCGTAAAAGTGTCCGTTTTATCTAGTGTATTTGAGTTACATTAATTAAGTGATTTTTTAAAATATTTTGATTTGTGAGTATTTTTAAATCGACAATTTTGAAGAGATATAAAGAAAACTGCCAAGACAAGCAAATGCATGGAATACATTATCACGTAAATTTTGTGTCGTACCACTAAATAAATTTATCCACAGTAGCTGATTTATGCCCGTGCACTTTTAGTTCATGTCGAAACAAGATAAAACAATTTTAAAAAATCTTTATAGTACACCCGTCCACAAATAATTACTTACTAACTTACTTTTCCCTTTTTAAAATTATAAATAATATAAAACTAATAATGCAATATGTACACATTTTAATACAAATGCCCCCAACAAAGTTAATACAACAATACTTTTCAAGCAGTGTTTTCTCGTGCAATTAAATGAAAATGAGTCAATGTAAATGTAGATATTGCTACCCTTTTTTCCATAAGACGCAATTGACTAAGGCAAACTGTCCTTCATGGTCATAACTACACTCGTGGCTAAACCGTCAACAGGCAAATAATTCTACCAAGGCTGACAATATTATTGAAACGGAAAGAAGATTAATGTCCGTCAAAATTTGAAATTCTATTGATAAGGAAATTTTTCGTATTTTCCGCCACCAAGCCTATTGCCGTGGCTGCCAGTCAGGGCCGGATTTAACTTGGTGGGTGCCCATGTGCTGATTTTTGGTGGAGGCCCCCCCTATATATATTATATGCAGTTGGCGGCTGACAAAATAAAATCTATGTGTCAAATATATTTAATTAAAAAAAATTTTTTGCAAATAACTTTTGCGTACAATATTTTATTTATAAACCGAATATTTACAACACATTACAACTTAATTATAATAACTAAACTACAGGAACTTTTCTTGCTTTTCAGTAAGCAAACTCTTCAATTACATCGTCGAAAGATAATTCTTTTAGAATATCAAAATTGATGTTCAAAATAGAAAGATAATTAAGTCGTTCTTCTGTCATACTAGTTCTCAATCTATTTTTTAGAAGTTTTAATTTTGAAAATGATCTTTCCGTTGGTCAATTTGTTATCATTAACACAAGATAAATTCTTAAAATAATTTCTACATTCGGAAACGCGTCTTGTATTCCCTTCTCAATTATTAAGTTATACATAAAATGTTCCCGACTTAAGGCGATTTTAGATTCCTCATCTTGTATGAATTGGTTAATGAATTCTTTGAATTGGATCAACTCAATTCCAAGATTTTCATCGACGTCGTCTACATAAATTTTACTAAGGTTTGTTGCGTGCTTGATTCAATTTTCAAGGGATAAAAAACTAAATTGTATCACCAAATATACATAATATAATTAGTATTTCTATAATTATTTATTTTTCATATATAGTTAAAAAATATTGTAAAATTCAATGTGTTTTTCATGCATTTTTATATACAAATTATACATATTATGTATAATACATACCTTTTCCTTAAATTGCACACTAGTTACAACTATTTTGCACACACTATGTAACTATTCACCTTTATTAAAATATAGTTGATTCACTTCCATATGCGATCGACAATCAAATACGACTGTCGACTATGAAATAATTTTTAAAGGAACGAATGGTATTTGTTTATGAAATAGGAGACATGTATTTCACAGTTATCAATCGTTTATTAATGGTGAAGTCTTGAAACACAGTCATATTCGATTATATATTACTTCGGACTATAAATAATCGGCACATATTAGTAAATGAAGTCAGATAAAATACGATCTCAGTAAAAGTAAAGTTTCAATAAATTTATTGCATTTATAAACTTTCAAATTCAAATATATCTAATCAAAATAAAAGTTACGTTATTCATAGTATAAAATCAGATCGGCTTAGCCAAAAGAGCAAGTCGAAACCGGTGATCATGTTTGAAACACGATATTCGGTTAGATTATGTGCGTTTAATACTGAACAAATCATAAATAACTTTGAATACATACTAAATAAGTAGGTATTCTTGAGACTAAAAATGCATCATGAAATCTAAATTTAAAAAAATGCAAATTACTACATAACAATGAAATTAAAAACTTTTTGCAGAAAAATAGACCAAAATAAAAATTTTTTAATTTTTTATTTGGTGGAGGCCCCTTTTTGGTGGAGTGCCCTGTGCTGCAGCACTGTCAGCACATGCATAAATCCGGCCCTGCTGCCAGTTCAATAATTTGGCCATGCGAAGTGTTCATTTTGTAGAACTTTACTTTGACCGAGGCAGTGTTACTTCTAAGCTTGTGTGATAAATAGCATTGCGCTGAGAAGCAATTCTCTTATTATAAAATTATGTGTCAGTTCAGTGAGCTCTGTATTAAATTGACTCATTTTCTATCCTCTTAATTAGTGGAAACAACGTGATTAGTTTAACTCCTTACGTGATAAGTCAGTAATGTATTCTGCTGGCCGAATCATTAAATTTCTTTGCTATTTCATGAACTGATTTGAGAAACTGTTTTTTTCTGTTCTTAATCTTCTTTTAATAATATTAATAAAAATGATAGAATAAAGTCCCATGAATTGCGTTGTATAACAGGTGTATGTCCAGTGTTCCATATAGGATATTACATTCGATGTTAATGTAATTGAACGTACATGTATGATCTAACGCAATGTATTCCGTTAAATTATAATAGAAATAATTTACACAAAGCCTAGCCGTTTATTACGAGACAGAAGATTAACGCTGTTGGTATCGACCCCTTGGTGGTCGACCAAATTGTGAAGGGGGTCAGTGATGATCTAGGGGTCGATTAGAGGTCAATAGCCGTATAAGCACAGGCGATTGATTAGTGTAATCAAAATTCTAATGATTGCACAAAATATATAAATGAAACTGATAATTATTTTTTGTTTATATATGTAAAACTTCAAAATATCTAATAATACTTGTTTATATCTGTAAATATTAAAAATTATAATTGTTCAGAAATGACATAAATCTAATAAAATACTTTTTCAAAATGTGTATTCATATGCGTTATCTAATTGATATAAAGTCATTTATGTGTATCTATTTGTGTTAAGATTATGTTGTATGCAGTATAATATCGAAGAAAAAGGTTGGGGACCCACGATATGAGAATAAGAAGTGCATTTCAGTGTATGAATTTTGAAGCATTAAAGTACAAAATAAACAAAATTGATGATGTTATAAAAATTGAATAAAATTGACTCATGTAATGAGTGACGAGGCCCTGTATTTGTTTCTTGTATTACATCTTGAACACGAGAAGAAAAACATTAAGTAAATAGTTCAGTTCAAAATAAAATAGACCGGCAGAATTAGCGCAGATTCAGCATTGTCTCTGCCCCAGTAGTGACTCTGGCCGGAGATAGTAAGGTTCGAGCCATGACGGTGACGGGTTTTTAATACTAGCTATAGAGCTGGGTCTAATATAGCCGCTGATTGGAGGGAAATATTAGCTCTAGTCGGTAATTTTCCGTGGTTTTGGCGATACATACCAGGGAATAACGAAGCATTAAGCTAACCTTCCAATGGGGACTGCACGGGATATTTCCTTCCTCTTGCCTTACATACAAACGAACATGCTCTACCCTACCACACGCCTGGAGATCGGTCGGGCACTGCGCCCCGCACGGGGGCGATTCGTGGAGGAAGACTCCGCTGTCCGACGTGAATGCGACGTGCGGCGGCGATGGTGTGACGGTTAGCGTACCGGACTGTTATACCCAAGCTCGCGGGTTCAAACCCGATCGAAGCCGTGGATGTTTAGGGGCGACAAAATCCTTCGTACGCCTTCCTTCGGAGGGGAAGTAAAGCCGGCTGTCCAATGTTAGTAGATTTACTTGCATGTAAAAGATCCTCAAGCTTAAATGATGCCTCTGTTCTAAATTCAAATCGCCTGTTTCTCGCCCAAGAAATACCTCCTTTCTCTGCTAGTTGATGAAAGGAGCGTAGCGAAATTTGCGTGGTCAGACGGAAGAGCGGGCCTGATGGCCCTAGTCTCGCCACGAAAAATAAGGCAAATTCAATTCAATTCAGTTCAATTCAATTCAATTCAATGTTGGCGCCTGATCTCACCGTCCAGCGGGGAAGGAACCACCACTATCACTCGGATGAACATTCACGGGACTAATGAAAATAGCAGTTGATGTGAGTGGAAATATCAACCATAACATGTGTGATTCCCATTTTGTACTATAACTTGGTCAGTACTAGATGCGCTAGTTCTTTTTACTTTCACACCTTACGAATTGGTCGTACGATGAGAAAGTTATGAAATCGTGCGCCAGAAAACACCAAAATTTCGTCAGAAAAACCTTATTGCCGGGTTCTGGTAACGAAAAAGTAGATTAATTCTGTTCCTAAATTTAGAGGGAAAATCCTCTAACACGTGGTATAGGCAGAATTCATGTTTTATTGGTCTTGATACCGAAACATCGATTGACGGCAAAACGTCCGTCTGTCCGTCTGTGGTCGCGCTTAAATCGATTTTCTTCAACATCGATATTGTCTGATGATCTGAACGGACTGAAGGCTTTGGGAGTTTCGGTATCGGATATTTTGATTGTTGAAGGGTTTTTTACACGAATCGGACATTTACATGTTTATGCCTTTACCCGAGTTCATCCATGAGGCGCTTCTGTGGCGTAGTGATATTAGTGCCAGCATGTAAACTCTGAGTTCGAGTCTCGGAGCGGAAAAATATTTGCTGGTTGAAAATACTTTTACAGGTTTATGTAGTTGTATAATGTTGCGGAGCATTTAGAAACAATGCGAGAAATTGGCAGCACCACTAGTTTCTATTTCGTTTTGGTCAGTCAACGCGTTGAAACATCTTCATTGGTTTGGTAGCATTCGTTTATTTTTGTCGCGCAATCTCTTAATGAATTCACTGCCATTCGTTTGGGGGTTCTTCTAGCAATTTCTTAGTAATCTTTTCTCAAGAAAGGTGCGCTTCCTAACGAATGACTCAAATACTTTCCGTTTTTCATTCTGGTACTCCTTAAGTTGATTGTATTAATTAATTTTTCCCCAGTAATCCATTTTGTAGGTGTACTGGTTGTGTTCAATTTTCAGATTACTCTGGAATAAAGCAAAGTTAGAAAAAACGATCCAATTTTGTGAGAATTCCCTTATTTTCGGTAATATCAAAACTTCAATATTGCTGAGAGTGATTGTTTCTTTAATGAAGTATGTTCTAAAAAGTAAGCTTAAAAAATCCTGTAAATTTTTTTGAAATTTGGAGTAGTTTTGCGTAATTTTTGCTTGAAGCAAAGGCAGTTTATGAAAATATGTCAAAAACGGCTCTAATTTTTTTCGAATGAAGTACGCTTATGATAGTGACCGAGGTTTCATTTTGTTGAGTTATCTGAATTTTAGAATATGGTAAAAGTTTAAAAAAATACTGCGCGAGTATATTGTGCTGTAGCACCTCTATTTCTGCATTGTTAAGGAACGTATTTTGAGCGTTCAAATGTTGTAGAATGTTCGTACAGTGCAGTGTTTTGCGATTTGTAACATACTAGAGAATAGGGCGAGAAATGCTAACAGGCTCCGCACAGGCGGCTGTCAGGATGTATACTAGAACGAGTATCGTATTTGTAAGAGCGACTATATGGCGTTTCTTGCATTAGCTACTACTTCCCGATTCTGAGTAGCAGTAATGTAATACACGTTTTCGGCGAATTTACTCGCTGCCGCGAGTTGTCCTTGACGCTAGGAATGGTTTTATGGCGCCGCATAAAGGTAGTATTAAATGCAGTGGCTCGGTTCCCCACGCGCAGGCAGCATGGAAACGCCCAATTGTCCCGAACAAGAACCGGTTGAAGCGGCGAGGGCGTCGGAGGGGGGAGGGGCTGATCCTAGGGTGGCTGCCGACCGCATAGAGAGCGGGGACCTTGACATGCCTGAGCGCCCGAGCCACACACGACTGTGACGACCGCCCGGGGCCCGCGAAACTGGACGCTCCTGAGAGCGGCGCGCCGCCACGGCGAGGGAGGGAGGGGGCGGGGCGGGGTTGGGGCGGGAGAGGAGAGGATGAGAGGACACGTCCTCGGCGAGGCACAAGGCTTTCCGTGGGTCGCCCTCCGACCGACGCGACCCACACGCTTCTGGGGCCGATTCCCGAGCCGCTGCCTCTCTTCAGAAAATCGGTTCATTCATTTGCCATCAAGGCTGGCTCCTCCGGGAGGCCGCTCATTGAACAGAAGAAGTATATCAAAATTCATTTGTACTATTTTATTTAGTGCTTGACGATTTATTTTATACCTATAACAATTAATGCTTTTTAAAATTTATTTAGGATGTAGGCTCGGAAAGTAAATTCAATATTCTATCTCTAATAAAAAGATTTAATAATAGTAACTTTTAAGTTTTATTTTAAAATCTTTAATATCATAAAAATGTAACAAATGAAAAATAGTGTGTAAATTAAATAGTAATTGCGTTACAAGTAAATATTTAATTTCCATATAACTATTTTATTTAATTTTTAAAATGACAAAATATTCTCTTTGAATAGTTTCTAGTCATCAGTGTCAGAATTGTGCATTAATTGAAGCGTAATGTTTGAATGAATAAGTACTACTATTCTGAATTACGTTTGTCCTTTTCATTAAGTTGTTGAGGTTCTGCAAGCTTTTCGTAGTACCTTCATTATTCAATATTAGCATTTCCGACATTCGGAATATTAGTTTTATATTGCTTTGTTTGCGGTTGCTATATTCGTAAGAGAACGTGACAATTTACTAGAAGACTAGGTAGTATTTTTTAACTAGTTTAATAAATGTAAGAACGTAGATAAATACCAAGCTAAAATATTCACTTAAGACATCTAAATGTCAAACCATCTTTGATAATAAACGGTAAACACAGCTAATTCAAACCTTTAACCTAACGTGGAATTCAAATTGTCGATTGATGAGGAAATACTCAACATCAATGACAACGTTAAAACCTACCACATTAAAATGTTATAATTATATCCATAAATTTCCAACAATTCAGAGATAAATATGTTTTGTTAATTATGATCTTTAAATACAATTTCTCTCACTTGTGTTTTCATTAGTATATTGAGAGACACGACAAAAACAAATCTTAATAAATTGTCTTCAAAACAAACGTACATTAAGTTCCCTGTCGTACAAAGAAATGCTGCGCGACATATACCGATTGAACCATAAGTTTTTCATGGAACGTCACAGAACATCAATTAAATCTATTTTTTCGGATCTTTAATTATGCCTGTGTGCTCGACGGTTCAAATTCCGAATCTCAGGCTATCCTGCAACAGAATGCATTCAACTTAATTCAGTGGAGAACTTTTGTAAAAATCGGAACTAATTTTACAGGTTAAAAGAATGCCTGCCTTATCTTATTACAGTGGCATAGTGACATTTTCATATCTAATTTTTTCGTTGGAACTGTGATTAATTTTCTTGAATTTTTTGTATCGTCTAAATATTATTCATTTTTATTGAAATACATTTCTACTAAAATTAATTTCGGCAGCATTTCAGTATGGCTGCAATTTTAAGCACATCTCTGACCTATTTGCAACGCGACGTAATTGGCCGTTCTGGGTCACTCGCCCTCTAGGTTTTGTTGTGATGACTCCGAAAAATCCGCCCTTATATTCTGTTACGCAAGGGTTTCTCTTATTTGTCTCCCTTCCTGAAGGAAAATCGACCTTCAGGCTGTCAGACCGCAACTGGAGTGTTTTTGCCCCAGTGGTAAGCCAGACCATTTCTCTAGCACGCTCGTTTCAGTGAAGGTGAAAGAAGTAGGGTGGATTGACAGGGGGAAGGGACGAAGAGAGAGAGAGAGCGAGAGAGAGAGAGAGAGCGAGCAAATGAATGCTACATAGCCAATGCGCTTGCGCCCGCGACAGCGACAGCCGGGTTTGTTTTCGTTCCACACCACGACCGCACCATGAACACGGGTACACTCAGTGTGTTCTGTAGTTCAGGTTTAGTTTTCACTCGTGCATTAAAATTATCGTGGGGGACAATGTGTGGGTCCAAAAGTATATTAAATTGAAGCCGGATAAATATAATGATGCAATGTATACTTCCGTGTGTTTTTGTAATTTATACTTCTCTCCTTTTAAGATTTTATCATTTGATACTTCATTATGTATAAATATCCACATTCATGTTAAACTAATCGTATACAATTACTGTTTTTACATTTATATTTGTCATATTTCTTATCGACGATTTGGTTCACTTTCAATATCAATACTTTCAGCAACTTACACTTTCAATAACCTTCGGAGTGTTGCATGCAAAGTGTAATGGATATTTTTTGGATAAGAATCGCTCATTAAACACTAAGTAAATGCTTATTCTGACAAATATAGCGCACGATCACGTCTCCAACTCCGCTGTATGTGTATAAATAAATCGTAGATTTTATTTTGTGTATAACAAGTAGAATTACCATGCACGGCGAGACCTAAACGTTTTGTTCAAAGTATCTTTTATAATGCTTTCTGAAACTACTCTAATTATTACATTGTCCTTATAGGATTCGCTTATTATATTTAATATAATAATATCATAATCTAGCAAATTATAGAAATGTGTACGAATCCACAAGCCCTTGTAAATAATATTGTGCTTTCAAAGAACAATTTTTACTAGAGCCTTCTCACATTTTCAGTACTTTTATAAGCTCATTAAAATTATACTGTTCTAATATAATTACTGAGCATTTAGAACTCATACTTTGTGATTTTTATCTATTGTGTGGATTTGAAACGAATATAAATATTCACACGCTTCTTTAGTACCTTTTGTATCTTGTTTAGTATTCCCAACAATGGTTTTAGAAATCAATGTTCTGAGTGCTCGTCAGACTCGACCGGGATACGTTGCGTTATGTAAATATTTTTATTTATTCGTACGTTTCGGAAATTATCTTTGACCTAGGTTAGAATTAAAATTTAGGTCAGGTAAAACAAATATTCTATGCCATTTTCTAAAAACGTCTCCGGTAACCTTCCTTTAAAAATAGGATCCTCTAATTACAGCTTTTTATTCCACTTGTCTGGAGCTAAAACTATCTTATTGGTGTATGAAACGGTACCGGCTACAGTCACCTGAACCTGCCTTAGGTTGGATCGGTTAATACTATTGCATAAGCACCATTTCTCCCGGCCAGACGTTATTTGCTTATCTTTAATCTTCGAGAAAGAATGCTTAGTATTGGATAATTGAGGCATCATGGAGAAAGGGAGCTAACACACAAATTTCAAAATATCTGTTCATGAAAGTATTGGATTGTGAACACATTGAATTTGTTAATAAATCAATGTTTTGAAGTTTGTGGGTTAGCTCCCTCTCTCACTTAATGCCTCAGTTGTTATGTCGGGAAAATGAGAAGACAAAGAACGTTCTTATAAAACCTGGCGACTTTTGTGAAGAGTAAAGATATCAATGCCCGTTTTGTTACCACTGAAGTCAGTCCCGAGTCCGGCCGTAGTCTTTGCAATCCAGAGGTATGCTATTTACGTTGTTGTTCATGGCCACCAGTTGTATAGTCGCAATTTTCGTTAAATGTATGGATTTTGTTGACTTGCAACTCTGAAGGCAGGCAGCGCAGACAGTTTTGCATGTCGTTTTGAGGACGTTACATATCGTCAGTTTGGAATTGTTTGGCAATTAGTTGTTGCATTGCCTTTTGTTGGCTTTTGATACAGTTTTGTTGGCGTTTCAAATCAATTTGTGTTCCAAATCGTTTTCTGAGCGTTTATCTTCCTGTTGGCGTTCCATAGTTTTTCATTGGGGTTTCAATGGGTGTTCTTGACGTCGCTTGGCGCTCTGTGGGCGTTTCTTAGGCGTAAATACATTTATGAATACGTTTCTGAAATAATTACATGCGTTATTCTTCTTTGAAAATAATGAAGATATAATTAATATAGGAATTACTAATTGCAATATTAGAAATTGCTTTTCATGATTTTTTCTCTCTCCCCCTCCCTCTTTCTCACATACTTGTACTACACACATTGATGTGCATATTGTCTATTTCAAACTCGAATTTTAATTATTTTATTTCAAAAATCATTGAGCAATATATTGCCATTTTGCTGAAACAATAGATACAACGGCTTAGCCGCGTTTTGCTCTGCTGAAATCGAGTCTACCAGGGAATTCAATAGGAATAATATTAATTTTTACCTCTTTCTTCGGCAGACGTTGATGAAACAGTTTTTCCGGGAATGGCTACGCAGGATGTTCTGGTTGCGAGATAATCTCCGATCCCTTGTGTTTCATACGTGTGAATCCTGAAAATGGAAATGCGACGAATATCAGAATGACGACGATAATATGATGTTCCAAAGTGTTATTCCCATTTTTGTTTGCATATTTTTCATTTATGGTTCGCCTGCGTGCTTCTGGGCTGCGATAATCGGATTCAAATTCCTCGTTTGCAACCGAATTCCCTGGCACCGTCGCCTGGGCAATATTTCAGGACTTTTCTACGAAGCTTCAAATATTGGTCGACAGAGCGGAATTCACAATAGACTAGACGTTTCTTACATTTTATGGTAAACTGCAAATTAAGATTATAGTTTTGGACTTCTGTAACGCCCCTGTAAATAAATTTAAAATTAATTTTAAATCTATAACGGTGTTAGAAAATACTTGTATTCTTGGTAGTATTGGAAAGAATAAGAAGCTAACTACAAATGTATGAGATGTTGCAGTTTTAACAGCATTTCTGCCAAGAACTCGTCGAGTGTGGTCAGATTGAAATGATATCGCGCTCCACGCAAAAACATTTAAAGTTATCTAGGTATTTCTGACGTTCAGTGTCATGACGCTAATTATTTTTGTTTGCACACTAAAGAAATAAACAAAATTAGTTTATAAAAGCATTGTGCATGCCGTCTTTCTCACATGTGAACCAAAATCACAGTAAATGAGTACATGGAACAATTTAATCACATTAATTTAATTGAAATCTAATAGAAAAAAACTACCGCATCTTGAAACGTTTTAAAAATGTGCCGCGTTGTTCGGCCAATGCCCTTTCGTTTATTGATGTTTACGTGTAACTCTCGTAATAACGAACGAACATGGTACGCGTGAGTAAGGTTAGGGGAATTCATCTAAAATCAACCCGTTTTCGCGGAATCTCGTGCTTGAAGGGTGAAGTAAGGGAGGATGGGGACGGAGCTCAAGGGCGACGTGCGGTGTGTTTCTGAAGTCCTCGCTCTTGCCTTCTCCCCCCTCTTCGTATTGGAACACCGCGCCGCTCCTTTATTACCAGACTTCCTGAGAAAAGCATGAGCCTCGGAAAAGAAAGAAGAAAGGCATTGAATTCGCCGTGTATATGTTGCGGCTAGTCAGAATATGTCTCGTTTCGATTTAGTCAGGTAATGCCCAAATTATTCAAAATGGGTGGGTAAAGTTCGGCATAGGAACAGTTTTGAGCATACTTCGGAATTTATTCGGATGGTGTGTGCATTACTCAACAGGAAGTGGCTAGAGTAGTTGAACGTTACGGTGAAGAGATGAGAAATAGCAAATACGTGAGACAGATATGTGAAAAGTGAAACTGACTGTTGGTGGAATGTTTAGGAGGCTCGTAAGAGACAAAGTGTGACTCTTCGAGTTCCATTTTGTCAGTCGTAAATTCTATTTAAACGATATGAAACCTAACCTCACTTCATACCTCAATTGACTGCCCTTCCACGTTGATAACGATGCTCCGGATTTCAATATTCGTGATTTCAACACAACTTTGATTCTAGGCAGTGCATAATTTTCAACGCATTTTTATGCCAAAATACGTTTTGCAAACAAACTAGACGCCTCACACTCCGCAATCACCTTATATTAGCCAACACCCTGTGGCTAACAGGAACATATAGTCGGGTGAAGTCCGAAATGATCAATTCCTTATCAATCATTCAGCTTTATTCCTACTGACCGGCTAATGTGCGTATTAACCGGCTACTCCTAACATTAACCATATATTAGACTAAATTCCTAACATATTTTAAATGTTTTATTAGCTACATCTTTAACAAAAGCACCCCGATTTAAATGTTAAACCATTTACAGGCATTTTTGAAAAATGGATACTTCTGAAATATCTCCGTTATTTGTATGTCGAAGTCTGTTTTGTATTTCTATAATGAACATTTTTCCTTGCAGACTTGCGTAGATGTTCCCATTACATTTAGTTGTGCCTTCGTATAAAATTTAGTTGCACTGTGATCTCTACCTGGCGATATGCTATTCCTTCTCGCTATGCTTTTTAGTAATAATAATAAATAATAATATTTATTTTTCATTTGCTTATCCGTAACACTAAGTTGCTTGAAATATTTTTAACGTTGACCGTTATGTACTGTTACCCACAGGAACGATACAGTCGTAGATAACTTATAGGATGCTTTCTGCGGCGAGGGAAGTTTTTTATTTCCTTCGTTCCAGTTAGGCTCGTAGGACAAGTTGAGACGTCGTAACTGGAACATTGAGGGTTTCTTCAACAGCTTGCAGCGTTGAAGCATTCAGTGAGGAATATTGCGCATGCTACGTAGATAGCGTTGACATGATTCATAGAGTTATTCGTAGAGCATTCATCTGAAGTAAATGAGACGTCTGTTCTCTTTCGTACTAATAATATATAAAAATTCGAAATAATAATATATTATTTCGTACTAACGTAATAATATTAAGGAAACATTTTAACCCATTAGAGCCCAATAATTTTAACCAACGTGATAATGTTTATTGTTATTATTATTATTATTATTATTATTATTATTATTATTATTATTATTGTTGTTGTTGTTGTTGTTGTTGTTGTTGTTAATATTATCAATAGTACCGTTGAAGGAAATTACTCTCTGTTCCCAGGGTGTCAGACTTAAAAGTGTGTTCTATTTCTTAATAATATGGAGCCAAATTTAATAAATTGGTAATTTGAATTTTGTTAGGGTAATACTTGGAAGACTTCATAAATGATTTCAAAACCATATTTCTTATTATATTCTAAGATAGGAACGTTATTCACCTGATATAAAGTTGAAGTAACACGTACCAGAAACAGTAAGAATCGATTTATTATTACCCTGGGTATTGTGATTTATACCACTCACTATTAATTTACTTATCTTTTTGTGACCTGTCTTGTCCTTGTGAACACACGAGAGAATATTATTCTGCCTTTATATTTGTCAAAAAATGTTGGCATGATTCTTAGTATTTAACGTGTGCTCCTTTTTGCGGTCCAAAACAGCATCAATAGACGATAATAATAACACAAATAGGTATGTGATTGTACACAAGTTTTAATTTCATGCCAAGGCAGATTTCACTATCATTCGAAATCCAATATTGTCAGTATTCATTTACTGCTCGCCCGTCTCATGACTGGGCAGTACATGCGTAAGAAACAGTGACAAATGGAATTTAAGTTTGTTTCTATGAGCAACGATTTTGGGACCAAGTAATACAGACGTAAGTGAACTTTTATTGTTTATTGAAAAATATTTTTGTAAATTGTGTAACGTATTGATTCAATAATTTGGAATCATCGTCCGACAATTCCTATAAATAACACAAATATCATTCAACACACACACGTAAAGAGAAATTTATTTAATAAGTTGTTAACGATCATAATATCTGCTTAACTATACCACTCACCACACAAGTCTTGACAATTCATTCGTTGACGCTGTTGGACAGGTGCTAATATAGTTTAGACATACTTCCTCATATTACATTGATAAAATACAAACAAATAAAATATAAACAAAAAATAATCAACAAATAAATTATTGAATTACACTTGGATTATGTTGTAGGATTTGTCTGAAGAACATTAAAATTAATGAATCGAAACGTTATTTAATGTAATTTCTAGTAATTTTTGAATGATTTATGATTCGCGAACATAAAGAAAAATAAAAATAAGAGTTTTTCTGCCGAACATTCGCCGTTTTTTCGCGAAGTATTACACAACTTTCTCTTCTGAGACGTTCTTTCCAGCGCGAGAGAGTATAATTGACTTCCCAAAGAAAACAAAACTTCGGCCCAAATATATTCAACATCACAACATCTGCGTTCATTTTGAAAAATTAATTTGTTCTGCAATGTCGTTTGGGCAGTAAAGCTTCACTTACTATCCAGAGGCAAACAAAGGATGATCTTGGGAGAAAAACGCGACATAATTCTCGATCACCAGTAGCACTTCATAAACTTTGTCAATGGTCTCATTTTGAATTAAATCATCCTATAAGATAATAGGAAATAACGTTATAAACATATTTAAAATTCAATAGAATATTTGTTTTAAAAGCTCATTTATTTTCAGATTAAATTTTATCTACACTTGACGAGTTAAGAACGAGGGTTTTCAATTGGGAGATTCAATTTCCTAAATGCAAGCTCCTAATTGAATAACAGTTTGACTTCTCCGAAAACATTTGCTGACAAATTTCAACTTTCTTCTGACTTTTACTTTCTTCCACCATTAAGCCTTGCTTTCTTGTGTCGATACTTATTTTGAATGCATTTGTTTACTCATTTCCGACCGAGCTGCTGGATGGTTTGGAAAGAAGTTTCGTTCAGTATTTTATGAAATAAAAAGATACCAATACAAATAATGTCATTGACGGATATTAAATATTTCAGTAAATGTTAAAAGAAGGAAATTTTAAAGCTAATTATGATTGTAATATTCTCCTAAACTGTAATTATTGCGAGTGAATCTCAAAGCTTGAAAACACATGAGTTATCAAAGTCAACTAACGGTGCCTATTTCACTGTACAACTAATAGCAATGGAGTTTTGACCTCGGCCCCCGGTTGCAGGGTCCGCTGGAAATTGCATAGGAGTATACCCCCTCCCATTTGTCGATTTTTATGCGCGGTAATGGGGACAGTGTCAACACACGCTGGTGAATTTAGAATTGAAGTAAACACAGGAGTAAACAACGGCATTGAAAGTTCTATGCAGACTCATTATTCATACCGAGAGGAACACGGTATAGATTATGTATTACTGAAAACAGCTTTTGAACAGAAATTTCCCATTACTTTTGTTTTGCAATCAAACATTCCTTTGTTTAAGAAGGGGCATATATTTGAAAATTAATCAAATAGTGCTACAGTGTAAGAAAGAAATGGGGTTACTTAAGATTACAATCAGTGTGTGCACTGGAGTTAAAGTTGGCTTTGAAAGTTGAATATATACTTCATAAAATTACGAGTATGACATTTTCTTCAGCGATTGTTAATTATATGCCTATCTCACATTAAAAAACTAGTGGTTCAAAGAAACGTTATTAGGAGACTCCAAAGAAACTCCAGTAATCGCCAGGAAGACTTTTTTCAGGTGGTCGTTTCTGCTGTAAGTTCATCTCTTCAATAACCCCCATACAATTTTTGTGTTCTACGAAATATAGTTATATTAAAATATTACGAGTAATTTATTCACAAATTAACCAGTAATCAATTTTGTTGAGTGCTAAGGTTTTCACCCTACTCAAAACTTCCATTTGAGATTTGCACGTCAATTTTTATACTTAATTCCTATGTTGCAGTGTTGTGTGCCAGAAGACATTTTTAGTTTTAATTCATATGAAACACGATTTTATTTTGTAAAGCAAAGATCAACAAATGTGTTAGAACATTTCATAAGTCTTGAAATTATCAGGGAATTTACGTTTTCGGTTAAACTAACGGTGATGTTACCCTATGTTGAATACACTCTTTTCGTCACAGATGTCAGTATGAACAAAGAAACTTTTGAACGTGGGAAACATGTGACTCGTAGAATTGTGTTTTCGAATTAAAAATGAACTCCAGTTACACGTGCAAAAAAGGCTCGCGAACTGCGGGAAACTCGTTTTCCGAGACTCGTCACGGTGTTTAAAGTCAAATTAAGTCCCTTAATCATTCCACTAGCGCCACATAGTCCTAAATGCTCCTTGTAATGAAAGCACGCGTACGCGCGACCTCCGGCATTAACTTATAAAATCGTATTTCTAATCTGATACCTTTGCTTTACGTTTTTAAATGGATTTTTTGCAAATTACAATTATTGAATAAAAGGTAGCAAACAAAAAGCAAGCTCAACCAGACAATTAAATTTGGGAAGCGTGTAATGATCTGTGTGTTAAACTGCAGTGGACACACGAAAATAGGGATTGACGGGAAGATTCATGATACATATTCTGTGTAATCCGGTTTGTCATTTTCGCATTGACTATTTCCACTTCGTTTTTTTTCTGTTTCTGTTTGCAGTCCTTCATTGAATTGACGCGCAAAGCTGCCAGGATTTTGTCTCGGTCCTGTTTCGTTGGTGTTTCTGTGCTTTTTAGCTTGTTATCGCCTATTGACGTGCGGGTCTTTGCTGTCTCTCCGCCAGATTCAGAGTGGATCTCGGTCTGGCGTGATGGTATTCCTTGGCCGAGAGCTATCGCTAAGGATGCCGAAGTGAGAATCGCAATGCAGTCCGTGCTGTTATTCGACAAAGTTGCAATTAAATGTTTTTCCGTCACAAAGAATTTAGATTTCAGACAACTTATCACTCACCTTTTACCAAAAATTAGAAGGTAAACGACAACAGAATTATGAAGATAAGATAGGCATATAAATAAAAGTTAATGTAGATTAAAAACTCAAGAACATAAAGAAGGTTTTTTATTACTCGTTTTGATGGTTAAAAGACGTTAAACAAACCTGGAATGCCAATCAAACGAAAATTAAGCTTAAGTTAATGCTTAAGCCCTAAATCATCCATTACGTTGGTTGGGAATATCTGTGAACAACCATGTGTAAGATGAATATTTCAGTTATGAGAAACATCGAATTATTATTGCCCGAAGTAAAATATTTGTGGATTTTTTTGAAAACAGAATAGATAATCTTCTGTTACGAAAAAATTAAATATTTGAATACAATCTAATGAAACACAAACGAACAGCAAGTTTAACAATTTTTTTCTTTAATACGGTATGTTACTAACACCTGTATGTAGAGTGTACAAAAGAACCGTGTCGCGTAGTGCCTGTTCATCTGTATTAAAACTGACAAATTCAAGAATCTGGAAGAAATCATTGAGAAAAATACTTCAGAAAAATAAACAATTAATTAAGCATCATTATAATAAAAAATAAATATCATTAATACAAGATTTTGAATTTGTGCTACAACACATGTCAGGAGACTAGACGGAAGTGTTGAGTCTGTCCCGGTTGGGACAGAGTCCTGTTGGAGGAGATTCTTGGAAGGTAAAAAAAACCTGCAATTCGACTTGTACGTCGGCGCTGAATCTCAGGCACCAGCGGGGGAGTCACACCGCCACTTCAAGGAAGCACTTCAGTTTCAGGTGTAATGGTCTGAGAACTTGACGCGTCCTGAATAAATACTCTCACTCATGCACTCACTCAATCACGCACACACTCACTCATTCACTGATTCGCTCAAAAGTAATTAGACCATAGACCATAGTAAGCGGAACGGAAAATAAACGAGAAATGTTTGCAAAACATGTACTCAAGTGAAGTTGGAGATTAGTATAATCTACAACAAAATAACGCACATAAACTACTGAGAAAAATCTTAGGTTCAATTATAATAAACTTGCCTCATCACTTAAAGAAGAAAATTCAAATAAAAAAGCAAATCGGAGCCCGAGAAACAAAAAAATGACATTGCCTTACGGTTCGATAGTAAAGGTGTGAGGTTGTGTTAATTCCTTGACGTCTGCCTAAAGCGAAAACACACACACACACACACACCGACGACTCTCGTAAGCTCTCATAAGTGGTTTTGCTGATGACTTGCTGGTAAATGCAAGAGCAGCATCTTATAAATGTGTCACGAACCGCGCGGGATCTTCCATCGCATCATATTATCATCAACTCATTATCCACCCAAACTCCACACTGGGGCACAGTGGAGAGGTACGACTCATTCTAACTCCACACTCCACCCTCCTCGCCAACGCCTTGCAGATTTCGTAACTTTGCGGATATAACAACGGGAAAAATTGTAAAAAAGAATAATAGTAACAGTTATCACATGGGAAATGACCATCCGCTTGGACTTATATTTTAAGCATTTCGGAAGAAAACTATTCTGCGCATGCATTTAGAAGGAATCCTAATGCGTTGAGATACTATTAGCATGAAATGCAATTTATTGGAAGTAGTTTGAAAGCTAAACTAGTGGTTCTACAGAATGGTACGGACTTTCCCGTATTAGTTTTCTATTTCCTTTGATCTCGACTTCGCTATTCAGACTTTCCACATTCTCTTGACAGCTACCATCTATCGTCACCCAAAGAACATATTTTCCGAAATTATCTTAATTTTTCGTTTTATAATTGTTGAACGGAAATATTATTTTAGGAATATTAATTTTAAAAAACTGAAGCTTTTTTAAATAAAATGTCGTTTTAACCCTACTGTAAATTCACAATTTGAAGCGTTATCGCAGAAAATTTTTAGTTTTCGAAAAATTTCACTAGAAGTCATTTGAAGCACTTAAACTAAAAAATACAATCGTGTTTACAAATTGCTGAAAATGTGCATATAAATGGCGTGAGAGATTTTCAAAACAATTGCATTGGTGTAATTTTTGACAAAACAACAACTTTACGTTATATTGAAGAGTGCAATTAGCACTATCCCTACCAAAAAATTAAAGAAAAATTTGGAGCCGTTTTTGAGAAAAACTTGAATCATCAATTTTGGAGTTGTAGGAAGACGTAAGAAATTTTCAAACTTTTGTAATGATCGAAAATTTAGAGTTAACCGTGAAAATAAAACCTATGCCACTTTTCTAAGCTTATATTGCCAATCCGGCGGCCGAGATCGCTGAGGCAGTAGTGCCGTAGGGATCTTAGTCGGCAGGTTCGCGAGTTCCGCCTCGGGCATGGTTGTATTGGGTACCCCCATCATCATATCGTGTCATCCTAACAGTTAACATACCGTTACAAGCAATAGTGATTGCTAATGACCTAGAAATTGATGCGACCTTAAATAATAAAAAAACTTATTTTACTCTATTTCTAAAAGAAATTTTAAAAAATTGGAGCATTTTTTGAGAAAAAATTAACAATGTCACGAGCACTTCATTTAGAGTACCTCCAAATTTTGAAAAATGTTTCTCAAAATCGAAAAGCTTCGACTTTAGCCAGATGGGCAGCAATATCTTCGATTTGGAAAAAATGCTACGTATGGTTTTGGCGCTAGTAGTGTTCACAGACTGACGGACAAACAGACACACATACAGACAGATAGAAGGACGTTTTGAAAAAGAGTACATTTTGGGTCTGAGGGGGCCTCAAACCGTGTATTTCCGTGAAAATATCGAAATCGATTTTCGCAAGCATTAGATAACTTTCCCTATATTACATACATTACTCCGTATATAAGCAAGCATGAGCCCTGTTGTTATTTCACTATCCACCCTTGGCTAAGGGAGACGTGTGGCGAGCACGAGCTGTTCCTATTACCGTATCTAGCTTACTTGGCCTGCCAGAGCTTTCTGAAATCACAGTTATAGAAGCTGAGGCGATTTGTTATGAAAGTGACAGCTTAATTTTTGCCACGGCCGGGAATTGAAATTGGGATCGCCTCACAGAAAGCTTGCACCTTCTCTATGTCCCACCTGAGGGTCTACCAGAGAAATGTAAATTCATTAAATTATTTTTGGTTTATGAAGGAAATGATTACTCAAGTTCGACTCTTTTGTAAATAATTAGCCTTTCAAGAAATATTATGTGGTTTATGAAAGCGTACAGCAATAAAATATATGTGCACATTGGATATAATGGTTTAACCATGACGAGTCAAAGCGGAGGAGATGTATCAGACGAGACGAATATTTATCATGACATGGGGTTACCACACAGTATTAACGTTTTATTGTGAAACTAAAGGGACGGATTAATTTCCTTCGTCGTACAGTTTTCGTTGTAAAGAGAAGACTAAATACTCTCAATGTAGAAACAAATGAATATAACAGAAATCATAATTTTGTAATTATATGAAGAAATATGCCTACTATTAGTAATTCAAATTTAAAGAAGATTTTCACGTTCCTCGTCAGAGTAAACCACTATATTTTAACGCGGAATGGCCATCTCCGCTGAGAATAAAACCATTATTCAGAAATTTGAGAAATGTCAGTTTTCATGTATGTACGCTGATCATAAAATATAATCTCCCCATGGATTGTCTCACGTATGCAAGATAAACGAACGAATCTCGAGTAATGTGTACGTTAAAGGTAGTTTTTCGTTCCAACGCGATTGGTTCTAGTGCGTCGACAGCGTGTCAAAGGGTTGCGATGTGAATCGCCGTGGGTGTGGAAAGGCTGTTCGGGCCGAGAGAGTTTCGGGCGCCGAGAGCGCGCGCGGGCGTAAAAAGCAGCCACGTGGGCCCCGGGCGGCGCGCGCTGCCTGCCTGCCTGCCCGCCCGCCTGCACGGCTCGCCTCGCGCCGAAAGAATGCGGGAGTGCGCTGCGGGCCGCAGTGCAGCGCGCCGCATGGCACTTTTATTCCCCGGCGCCGCCCCCTCGCGTCCCCTGGCCCAGCAGCGGCCATGCAGCACCCGGCCGCCCCCGCCCCGCCCAGCCCCGCCATGCCTGGCGTCGGCTCCATTACACCGGCCATGCGTGCGCGCGCGCGCGTGCGTCGCCGGGCCCACCGCGGCCATACGCGCGAGCGGCCAGTGGCGCGGGCACGCATGCGCGCACGCCCCGCCCACCATGGCGGCGGTCGGATGGGATGGACATGTCAAATGGACAGCGATTCCTGGGAGGGATCACGCCGCCCCCCCCTGCGCCGCCCCCGCCCCCGTGCCGCTGCCCCGCCCGCGCCGCAAAAATCATGGCCTACGTCATAGACGAAGACGTTAGCGCGCGAAAATTCTTGCGCTGGAGGGTGTACACGGCGCGAGCGCGGCGGTGGGGAATAAAAAAAAAAAAAAAAAGATGCGTGCGCGCAGACGGCGGCGGCGGTGGAGGCGGCGTGCGCGCGCGGGGAAAAACCGGTCGCGCGGCCGTTCGTTTTCATTTGCGCGCGGCGGCTGCCCGTGCCCGCTCGGAGCGCGGCCGCGGGCGCCTCACGCATTGCGACGCGGCAGCCGAGTCGAGGCGACGCGTCGTCTTCCGCGGCGTGCCCCCGGGGCCACAGCCGCCACTCGCGGAGCGAAATGACTTGGCTTGGCGGCACACGGCAGCGGAACGCCCCGCGTGCCGGATGAGCGAACCGCGTACTGGACGCCTGGCGTCGGCTTTTGACGAGGTGTCTTGGCGCGGCGTCGCCACGCCCCCGCCGGCCTTTCGTTTCTTCTCTAGCGTTCCCAAGCGCCCGGCGTAGCGAGATACATTTTTAATTTTTTGTTTGCTTGTTTTGTTGTGTAGTTACAGGTTGGCGATTGGTCGCGATGTGAATATCGAGGCTCATCTCGATGCCGGAGATCGTGGGTACTCTACGCTCGGAGAACGTGCGTCGCGCAGTCGACGCTGCGGCGGCCAAAGAATTCATTCACGTGCGGGATGCTATTTCGAGGAAACGGAAAACAAAATGAAAAAAGAACTGCGAAAAACGATGCGGCTTATATGGACGTAAACTCTTTTTCTCTCTGTCTCTCCCTCATTGATCTTACCGTCGTTCGCGATGGGTGCGTACAATGCGCGTACTACGGAGTTTGGTGCCCGAGCGCGTAGAGTATTCAGAGAAGTGGAGGTTCAATGAGAATGCGAAAGTGAGTTACGGGCTTTCGAATGCGGTGTGTACGGTGGATGCGTTTCGTCACTGTAAACGTATTCCGTAACTTTGTTACTCGTTGTTTAAAAAAAAAAAAAACACATTATTTTTCGTTTCTCTGTATTTCGTCGCGACGTTCTGATTCCCGACAAAAACTAGCGTACGTCACGTAGGCGACGTCAAGTTTCGTGATGGTCAGGTACAGAATGATGACACCTAAAGGACCATTTGTCACTTTTATTAAGATTTCGCTAATATGGTATTAATTATTATACACGAAGTTTTATCGATATCATTGAACTCTCCTACTTGTATATTAAAATACGTTAATGTAGCTAAAAAATAGTAAGTAAAACGCTAAGGGATAAAGAACGAAATACTAACATACGATAAACCTGCCAAATGGACATTATATCAGACTGGATCCGTGAAAGGAGAAGGCAATGGAATGACCACATTGACAGAATGGACGAAGATGGACTGAAGGTGGCAAGAGACAGAAGACCTGAAGGAAGGAGAAGGGTCGGTCGTCCAAGAACAAGACGGAAAGAACAAAGGAAATATATTTTAAAATGACAGGCTACAGCCTAAAAAAAGAAGGAAGAAGAAAAATTAACCCATCTCTTAAGTTAAAAAAATGTAAATTAGAGTCTGAAGTAAATTGAGTAGTAAGGTCGATAATACTTAGTATAATATTAATATAGAAGGAAACAATATATATTTATGATAATACGTTAATATAAAGCAAAGATACCTAACATACATACATACTAAAAATTCTAAAATAAAGTAAAATTACTTTTTTAAGTCAACAAATATACAGCACGACTTTTTAAAAGGTCGTGTTGTTCATTTTTTAACAATTCTTAAACATTTTCATAGTAATATGATAAATCCTATCAAAAATATTTGTGATTCACTAAGTGCTAGACAAAATTTCAATCATATTTTAAAAGACAAACCGTGTTTTAACAGTTAAAATGGTGTAAAATAGATTTTCAAGATATATTTATTAAAAAAAAAACGAAGGCAAAATAGATTTTTCAAACGAGAAACGAATATTCACAGCACTTGCTCGAACGGCACATTGTTCTCTACATCGACAGACTCTCAAATAAGGTTTCAACGCAATTATTGGAAGGCTTAGATGTAAAATATTCCACAAAATTCCACGAAAGGGACCGTTTGGATTTTTTATCTAAAAATCTAATAAGTGTGGAAAGACGAACTGTCACTAAGAGATCAGAAAGTTTCTAATAATAACAGTCCAACATAATGATACGGTAACTCATTACCTAAATAACGATAGAATAAAACTAGTGGTGTGGTAAAAACAGCAAAAACCTCTGGCATTATTTGTAACGGCTAACGCAATACAAAAAAAAGAACCTACTTGAACCTCAGTTTAAAACCAGCAATATTATTTTCCATAAAATAAACTCCGCCATAAAATAAACTCAGATTCTTAGCTTTGGAATGCTATTCACGTTATATGATTTTTTTTTCATTTACAATTACATTAAAAGTTTCATTATATTGCATTTACATTATTATTTGATATTTTTCATTTAGATCTCTTTAAGATTGTTTTAAAAACATTTTAATAAGAACAAATTCTAACAGAAAATCAAAGAAACAGGCCAACTCTCAAACAGACAAAGACAGAATGAAAGACTGACAGACAAACAGACAGGCAGGCAGACAAACAGACAGAGACAGATTGGCAAGCGGGCCGACAAACAGGCAGGCAAACAGATAAGCAGAGAAATAGGCAAACAGATAGGCAAGTAGAAGATAGGCAAGCAAGCAGAAGACAGGCAAGCAAGCAGAAGACAGGCAAGCAAGCAGAAGACAGGCAAGCAAGCAGAAGACAGGCAAGCAAGCAGAAGACAGGCAAGCAAGCAGAAGACAGGCAAGCAAGCAGAAGACAGGCAAGCAAGCAGAAGACAGGCAAGCAAGCAGAAGACAGGCAAGCAAGCAGAAGACAGGCAAGCAAGCAGAAGACAGGCAAGCAAGCAGAAGACAGGCAAGCAAGCAGAAGACAGGCAAGCAAGCAGGAGACAGGCAAGCAAGCAGGAGACAGGCAAGCAAGCAGAAGACAGGCAAGCAAACAGGTGTACAGTCAGGTGAGAGTGTCGAGGGAGAGGCGAAGAGGCAGGCAGGCTGAGAGACAGGCAGGCAGGCAGGCAGGCAGGCAGGCGGGCAGGCTGAGAGACAGGCAGGTACGATTAGCCTTGTGCGAAATAGTTTGTATCAAGGATCCACAGAAAGTGAATTCTGACAACACAGTGTGTAGGAAAATGTAATTTCTTCATGAGCAATTGCTTTCATCTTCATGAGCAAATGCCTACCTTAACTTATTTTTTGGTATGTTGCTCAAAGTTTTGTTTATCTGTTCCAAAATCTCCACATTCCTCTGAAGCATTGCAATACATTATTTACTACGTTAAATGATGGCAGGGGATAAAGTAAAAACAACGCTGTTTTCTGTCTTTTACCTCTTCCTTCTCCAATGCGGGGGGGGGGGTGAATATTAACTGCGCGGAGCTATTTTTTTCGTGAAATCTGACTTCACGCAGTTTGTGACTAACTTTATGAAGTTTTTCTAATAAAAGTATGTTCGTTTTAATACGTGTTTCTGTATTTAAAATAATGATTTTTGAATTGTGTTACTTTTCTTGTGCACTGACGATATAATGCGGGTGAATACGAATGTCGATTGAATTTTGTTAGGAAGATAACACTACTGATGTGCGAGTGGCTGTGATTGATGTACTAGTGAGAGAATACCTCAGATTCTCGTCTGCCCGTTTGGTCTTGGGTTTTTCGGAGACTGCGGCTACCTCGACCTTCCATTCGGGACGTCTCCGGAGGTTTGCCTCCCCCTCGTGGGGTCGTTTCTGTTTTGTTTTTTTTTTTCTGCTCCTGCAGCCGCGAAGATTGTGCTCGCATTCCGGTTGGCCACCTCGCGCTCCTCCATTATCCTTCTGCGAGGGACTCGATTGCGCTGTCACTTTCGAAAAGCTGCGCTCATGTGGCAGCGTTTGTCTGCATATAATCACCTGCTGTCGGACATTGAATTGCATTAAGTACATTGAAATGGCGTGCCATTTGATTCTACATTTGCGGTACCTAATTTATAATAAATCAAGAACATTTATATCGAATTATGTTTTAATAGTTACTTACTTAAGAAAACTATAATGAATTTAATTTGAAAACTTAATTTTAAAAGCTTAAATAAATACTTAGGAAAACTATAACCGTTATGACGATGAAAATAATGCATCATAAGGAATACATCTAGCAATTCAGATATATCTGAATTCAGGTTATCTAAAATTTCAAGTTTTCAATTCTTTGCCTGTGCTTTGCTCTTGGCATTTCGTACATTGTCATTGATTAAAGTTGTACATGGCAGCAATAAAGCAAAATCACCAGTTATTTTTTGCTTCAAACATTATTAGGGATTGAATAAATTTATTGATGAGAATTCCTGTAAGTTCGTAAGATTTACTAAATGTACGAGATCTCAGTTCGTTTTTAATACAAATTGTAGGTGTTGATGGCGATGTTTAACTAATATTTGAGTCACAAAACGTATCATTAACGGGTGAATTTGACTCTAGTAAGAATTCTTGCAGATGTAATGAATCCCATGAAATGCTTGTTATTAACTGTTTTTTTACGTTAAAACAATTATCACCGATAAATCTCATTAAACATTTTCTTGTAACATTAAATTCGATATAATTAATCTTAGAGGCAAGATATTCAAGAAGTGGTCATGACTCGTTCTGTTGCTTTATGCGATTTAGTGGGAGGGTAAATGCACGAACGATACTATTTAACCATGCAGAACGGAGATATGCCTACCAGTTAAAAATATTAGTTCTCAAAATGCTTTTTAAGGGATTGACTGAAACAATAATTTAAATTTAAATTTAAATGTTGCCGATACAAATGTGTTATTTTATATCAACAATTAATAATATAACAAGGGGTTTAAGTAGTTTTGTTCCCGATGAAGCCGAGTAATGATTTCTACATACATAATAATTTCGACATGTTACAACATTTTATTATTCCTATCCATATTAACCATTTATAATTTAGGAAGGAAAAGTATTGGAATTGTCTCAAAATTACGATCTCAAATTTTTGGTCGTGCAATCCATGTGTAACTTTGGTCTGTAACTTCGCGCACACGTCAAGCTTTATGTCTGTTAGTGCCGTTTCTTGATTTGTGAAGGTAGCGACTAGATACACATAGTAATGTAAGTGATAATCGGGATGACTTGTCTGTCTTTCCGGATGAATAAATATAAGTATGCGTCAGGGCTAACTCTGTCAGACTGGAAGCTTTTGAACAAAACCTATGTAAATATGTTGGGAGTAAGATCTATTTCTTCAATATTAAAACCAGATTTATTTCTCCTTGTAGTTTATCCCAAAATTCTAGATCCTTGAGTGATGTCATGCACTTTTTTTTAAAAAAAAGAAGTGGTTGTGTATTAATACAGACTAAAAAATGTTTTGGGTATGCCACAACTCTTCTTAATGCACCTTCCCTCTAGTTTCTAATAGTGCTCAAAGGTCTCTTTTTGCAAAAAATGTGAAGTAAATTGAAAGACAATAGTATAATACATCATAGGATGAAAAGAAAACTTAATGAATGACAAATGAAAATAAAACGTAAAAGTCGGAAGTGCATAGCTCACATGCAAGACGTTTACTAAACCTTTCTGCATTTTTCAGTTTTGTGTTTCTCTAATTTACAGTTTAAATCGTTGTTGTTTACTATTTTGTTTTGAATTAATTTCTTTACTAAATGTGATAGTTTTCATATTAACAATATATCGCGTGGAAAATGCGTTTATGCAGGTTGAGACAGTTTGTTGAAACTGTCGGCCTAACGGTGGTTTAAATATTTCGGTAAACTTTCGATCCTCAGGGAACCAAACAGAGCAAAGCTGTTGAAGGCATGGAATTGTAATATTCGTTGCGTGTGTGAATGTGATAATTGAAGTCCTCAAGCAAACGATGAAAGCCTGGGAAATGGTGAGGAGTAACGCCGAAGAAACTTTAATTAACATTTTATTCTTACTAGAGAATTTGTATGCCAATGTCTAGGTTTTTGAATTCATTTTTGAAATGTAAAGTCTTAAGCATGAAATAAATTCAAATTGTTTTCTTTTATCGATATCAAAATATTCTATATTTCATACACAGCAGTGTAATGAGAAGGTGGTGCCGAATGAACTGGCGTGTTTAAATTTTTTTTTTTAAATCTTCGTTTTCAATTTCTGTGCATATAAAGATACAATAATGAATCGCCTAATATAAATTGATTCAGAAATGAACTTCTGGGTTCGGAGAGATCCCTGTGTACTAGAGTGTATCCCTGCGAACCATTGCGTGAACCAAGCGAGTGAAGACGTGCTGATTGCGATCGCCCGCGTGAGTGGGGTGGAGAGGTCGGTGCGACGCGCTCCAGGAGTCTCGCGTCCGCTGGGCCAGATCACGGCTGCCCGCTGCGGCCCCGGCCGGGCCTTCGCCCGGCCACTGCCCGGCCAGTGCCCGGCCCCCGCGCCCGGCCGCCGCGCGGCCTCCGTTGGCGCTCCGCCGAGTATCCTGCGTTCATCCGGTCTCGCCGCCCCGCGGTCGCACCTCCTCTGGTTGTATTGTGATTTGGGTTTCGTGTGATTGTATGCGTATGGTATTAGCGTTGCAAGAACGTATATCTTAGAAATATGAGAGTTGTTGGTTCTTGAATTGAATAAACCATGTATGTTTTAAAGACGCACGACTTTTAATGTATGCAATTAAGATTCCTCTCTGGTCTTACTTCTTAACCTTCGCCCGTACATGAGTTAGCGCCTGACGCCGAGAGATCGGTGAACGGAAGGGAAGAACGGGACAAGTATTCTATTTGTGCGTTGGTTGTGACGGTGTCAATGACGGTTGTGAAAAATTTGTTATAGTGAGGAGACTGATTTAAAGTTTCTGCAAGAACACAAAATGTTGCGCAAAGAAAGAAAGTGCGAATAACCATGCTCTGAACATACATCCTCCAGAGCAAGTAATGGTCCAAAATAAATATTTTTTTCTTCTTCTTCTTCAGTTTAGGTCAGTTGTAGAAAAAAATAAATTTTACATTATTTGTTTGCTAGTTCACGACGTTTCGTATCTTTACGGTGACTTCATAAGGGCTGGAAAAATATATCAATATCCTATGCTGTTCTTAAATAACTTGTTTTGTTGAACACGTTTTATGTTGCTTTTTCCTAACTGTTTGTCGACAAAAAATTAGCTTAAAATGCATTGGAATATATGCGTAAAGCGACTCAAGGAAGTTATATGTTAATTGCGTCTGAAGGTCGGAGCCTCTTCGTCAATTTGAACATGAAGAGAAAAGCGTCAACTGCGCCTTAAAATTCATAGATTATACACGACACCATTCGAGTCATGGGTTCATGTTGTCCTTTTTTTTCGGTCGAGTTAGTCCTTCTTTTTTTTCTTGGGATAGGGAGTAAATTCCTTCTCGTTGGGTATGGTAAGGAATACGTACATGAACAGCTCTATGAACAGCAGAAATTAATTACTTTCACTGCAAATTCCGCTATTATCATCATTCCGCTCAAATAGGGTACAGTAAACTTGCGTTCTCTCTTCTTTACTAACTGCCCCCCTCCCGATTCGCCTAGAAAGTCACATTGGCAATTGAAGTTGGGATCTTTTGGTATATATCTTATTTGGTGGTCAAGTCTTATGCGATAGTGTTGTGCAACTACGAAAACAAAACTATTTGGAACTTTTTATTTTATTAAGGCAAAATTTTTCCAAAACTATGGATAAAAAATTGTTCTTTCCGCAACTATATTTCTGTTTTCACTTACATAAGATTTACCAGCTGCATATAAATTTCTTTCACTTGCTGGACTTGGAGTGGAAATAAAAAAAGTCCTTATTCCTGAGCTTAGTGTAGATTGCAGTTTTCATTCCTACTTTTTCAGTTAATTAATACTCCTCGTTTAGATGTTGATGTCGAGGCGAACGAAAACCTATCATAAAGAGCTGCCTGCAGTCTTGCGGATGTTGTATTTATTCCTGTGATTTTCCAATCGTCCACGGCATACTAACGTCATGTTTCTGCAACATGTTAATATTTATATTGAAAACATTATTCTCTTCTTCCCAAAGGTTCTCTGGTTCGTACTCAATCACTTTACGATGCAACTGAAAAATAATAATGATGATTTGTATAATTTATTGCAGTACGGTTTATAAAATGTTACGAGAAAAAACACAGGCAGCTGCACACACATTTACGTGTGCACTACAACACATGTCGGGTGACCAGAGCTTAAAGTAAGTGTGTAATGTAGCTTGTTCTGTCTAGGGATAAAAGCTCCCACTAGGGAAGATATCTGGAGGTGCGAACCCGCAAATGTACATCGGCGCCAGATCTCACGTACCAACTTGGAGGAACATTGCCACCTTCCGGGATATACCAGGCCCTTATTGAACAAATGTTCTCTGTAGTTTTTGTAGCTCCCTGAATTAATACTCACTCCCTGTCCCCAATATGTTGGTTGGTGTTTACGGGCGTGTTAACGGCTATTGCCATGAGTCTCGTAAGTGCAAAGTATGCTTTTGAAACGGGTGTGGTGATTTTCCCCCGCTGGATGGTACGATCCGGCGCCGACCTACATTTCGGCTTGCGGGGTTTTCCCAACCAGTATAATCTCCTACCAGGCAGGCGCCACAGCAGCCGAAGAAGGGTTAAGCTCTTGACTGATATTTATGTGAAAATAAGGTTTAACATTTTACTATAGTGCACTAAACATTTTAAAATTAATAAAAACTGACGAAGGTACATTTTTCAACTCTCTAATTTCTACACTAATGTTTCTTCTCACAAAGATATTCTATTTTCCCCAATGTCGTTTGCAAGTTGAAACCAACTTCTTTGTAGAATATGTTAATCCAGTATTTTATTCAATCAGATAAATTCGTCTTTATATTCATTTATTTTATGTGTGACTGAAATGTTACTTTAACCACCCTTTGTAAGTCACTTTGTACAGTTGTAAAATGAATTTTATATTTCAAATTCAATTCAAAATGCGTGAAAGCCGTAATACTTAAACAAAGTTTAAGTACATCACAATACTTTATCCTAAAATTCCTGAAACTACATCCGGAATATCTGCAATTATTAGTAAAATGTTATTGCCCCGATTTAATCTGCCAAAATCAATCTTTATTGAGTTTGTATACAAATTAATATATTAGTGATTGTCAAATAAATCCCAATGCTTGCATTTTCGTGTTAATGTTTATTAATTTTGGCAACAAAATGTTGTGTATTTTGTGCTTATCATCATACCCGAGAAATGTTTTATATTTCAAACGAAAGTTAAATTTTGTAATCACATCTTTGATGAAGTTGTATATTATATTCAGACACTTCTGCCAAGTGATAGCTGAAACTTAATCATGTTGATCATTGGTCATGTTTTATAAATTTCTTCACAAATTTATCAATATTTTGTGAATGTGCCTCATTACTTATAGCGTAACTTTCTAAATAGTTTTGATATATTTACATTACATAATTCTTAAATGTAGAAGAGAGTTGTATCACTACACGGTAAATATAGAAGAGAAATGCATCATTACATAAACATATAAAGTATTGAAATAAACATTAAAACAATGCATCTTCTGTTGTGTTTTGTAATTGTATTTATTTTGTATGTAATTTCAAATCCTAGTTAAATGTTGAAAGTGTGATCTTATAAGACAGAACTAAAAATCTTCTGTTTTATTGAATTTCATTTTGGATCTTTAGGAATTGAACAAAACAGTACTTTGTACCTAATTGAGAGTTATTTAGCAAAGCAATATCAATCATTTTCTGAGTCAGAGCTGATACACTCATGTACCATCCTCTTAATTCTCGTTGAACACCTTGATTTCTTCTGTTGTATCTCAATTTTAGGCTACATTTAAATATAAACTTAAAGAACACTCCCTACTTTCATTTTCTGATAAAATATATTCTACTGACGGTGCTGTTGTTATTCAAATATTTACTCGCCAATTTCACAAACTTTTGAAAATATTGTAATCTACTAACCAGAAATTATTGAATAGAATGATTTAAAACAACTTTTATTTGATCTGAAGAAAGAATAGAAAAAAAGTACTACAATCAATTGCGGTGTTTAAAGTGTCATATACCCAAAATGTATTTCTAATTTATTAATATGTCCTTTAAAGGTTTGTAAGAATATGAATAATTTATGTTTGAAATACGTGAAATTGCTCTCCCTGTGGTGCAGTATGTTGCATTGCCGAGAAAGAAGTTATTTTTGTGTTGCGGTTTCTGATTCTGATTAAACGTAATTACAGGCGGTAAACCTTGCCGGTCAGGCAAGTTTTGCCGTTGTATTTTTGCAGCTCTTCTCTCGATTAAATTGACATACAACCACGTCATCCATGTTTCGAATATTTTCTGAATATCCTCGCCGCAAGAGATAATTTTCTGCTCTTCATTATCAAATTGAATGTCGACGAGGGATTGGATGTATGTTTTAAAAAAAATATTGTTACACAGCTGAATGAGACGCTTATTTACTATCATAGTATTATAAAGTTGATCGATGACCCCCGAAAACAGTACTTTATTTGTTTAGGGAATTTAGAAATCATCTGATGACTACCAGAACGAAGTAATAAAGCGTTGATTAAAACTAGCTAATGCAGGGTGAGTATGTGGACTATCGTCGAAGTCTGCATATATCAAAAAGTCCTTATTAAATATATTATTTTCAATTGAAAGTAAACCTGATACTGTAGAGGTGTGAAAGACGAAACGTATAAACATTTTCAAGTAACAACGATCGCTGAATTAATAATTGAATGTCATTATTTTGTCAAAATTGTAGCCGCTATTCAGCAGTGATAAGTGGAGATAAAATGACAGTATTGGATAATGACATTCACTTATGGGTTGTTAGTGTCGTTAAAAGTTAAACTATTATCATCATTGCTTGATTTTTTTTTTCATCTGACCTCTCCACACATCACAAAAGTGGTGATAACAGTCCAGCTTAAATAACTTTTAGAAGCCTCGTTAAGTAATATTACATTTTACATGCACTAAAATAACGTAATTATGACGTGAAATGGGAAAACAATTTCAATAGGAATTCTTTCCGAGAACAAGCATTCCAGGAACTTCATTTGGATAGAAAATGGTACAGTATATTAGTTTATATAGCTTTGTTTTTAAGGGTCGTAAGTAATAATATTGTTAGTTTCAAATTTCTTGGATTGTATGTCGTTTCCCTCGAAATGATGTCTTCAAACATTTACGAAACTTGAATCACCAAATTATTTCAATCTTTATTCTAAATTTCATCTCGAGTTGAAAGAAGTCCCTCTCCTCATTCAAGAAATTCGATATTGTGTGTATTTTGTTATTTAAGGTCGCACCATCATCTAGATCATTAGCGATAACTTTTACATTTAAAGTTATAGTAACAGTGAAGATGACACAATATGGTGATGGTAGGAGGTGACAGAACGAAAACAAATAAACCATGCCTGAGGCGGGGCTCGAACCCGCGATCCTTCGGTCCAAGATCGTAACGACCTGGGCCACCCGGATTTGCCTGTATTGTCTTGTACTTGATGAATGAACGTAAATTCCACGCAAAAAGAAGAGGTTATATTTATTTTCGTTATAATAATATGGATGATGACTTTGATGTTGCAATTGACTAACGATATCTCTTAAACATGAATTGACATCATCAACGACCTGGGCCACCCGGATTTGCCTGTATTGTCTTGTACTTGATGAATGAACGTAAATTCACGCAAAAAGAAGAGGTCATATTTATTTTTGTTATAATAATATGGATGATGACTTTGATGTTGCAATTGACTAACGATATCTCTTAAACATGAATTGACATCATCAACGACCTGGGCCACCCGGATTTGCCTGTATTTTCTTGTACTTGGTGAATGAACGTAAATTCACGCAAAAAGAAGAGGTCATATTTATTTTTGTTATAATAATATGGATTATGACTTTGATGTTGAAACTGACTAACGATATCTCTTAAACATGAATTGACATCTGAAGACGCTGTGTAAAAACGTCAACTTCTTGTAAGGAAGGAAGACGTTCGGAATCATTCATGAGAGCAGTCAACCTGCGTGGATAGTAACATAAGTACTTAGAAACTTTTCGATTCGGGTATGACTCACAAATACTGACAGTTATAAATAAAGCGGACCCTATGAAGGAATTAACAAAGAAATTTAAGGTTAATATACTAATAAGTATAATATTCAGAGCAAAGGAATGACGATGTGCAAACAAATTAATAATTACGGTTTACTTAAGAAATGTGATAAAGGTAAACATTCCAATATTAGAAAAAAAGACTGTGTGGACGGAAACAAATACAATAAAACGGCTTGTCAAATAAACACTTGCACACAAACGGACTCATGGCAAGAGAAAAACACAATTTATTATGTCATTTTTATTTAATGTGTCGCAAAGGTACTGATGACTGCGTTGAATTTACGAAGAATTATTAAAGAAAAAATTAGAATAATCGAGAAAAGTGTTTGAAAATATTGGATAATTATAAAATAAAAATATGGATATAAAATTTGGGAACGCAACAAATAGTTCATATATTTTATCTACTACAACGATCTGAAGTACAATATTGGTAAAAATTATATTGAATGAAAGATAATGAAATAGAATTGAATGAATGAAAAGAAATTATGCCTTTAAGAGTTCTATTCGTTTATTTTGTATACAAATACTTCTCGTATGAGCGATGTCACATAGAAATCTACAATTGCTAGAACATCTCTTGGTTTTATTAGCAATCAGAAGGGAGTTAATAATACATAAAATACCTGTGTTAAATATCAAATATTTGAATTAACCTGTGGACAAAGCAAGAGGAGATTTTTACAGCATTGTTAATATAGTGTTGTAAAATAGTGTTATCGTTTTGTTTAGGCGTTCCACGTAATAGCTTTGTCAGCATTCTGCTACCTGATGTGAGATTAAAATTAAAAAACAATTAGTTATAGTAGATATAAGGGTAACAATTTAAAAAAAACTAATAGAGATATGGCAAATCATGAAAAGTGGAGGAAAAGTTTTAAAGAATTTGGTCTTGAATTATTGCATTTTGCCTAGAAAGTTCTTATGTGAAATGAAATTATTCTAGCGTATACTATTGACAGGAAATTATCTTGTGAAGTGTTTCTACAACACAAATTGTTTTTCTTGATTCATTTTTCCTTAATTTGCAAATGTTTATCAATGAGGATGAAAGTCTTGAAGGTGACGGTAGTTCGAAGAGTTATTTGCCTTAGGACCCTTGAAAACGCGCTCGTTAAATTCGATCAACCTTACACGGATGCAGCCGACGCGTTGGTGTTCTGTGACTGGAAGAGCCATGCGGCGCAAGTCGTGAATAATTTACGTTGTATAAGTGATGAGGAAGGAAAGTTCCCTTAAGACTCCAATCCCATTCTCCCCTTGTTCCTTAGGATCGTGAGGAAACCAATCATTCGATGAACCAAATAACCAAATAAAAATTTAAAACTCTTAAGTCCGAACACATTCCGCGTGGCTGAGTGACGGACTATAATAGAAAATAGCAAGCAGTTAAATGCGTATCATTGTGTGTGTCATTATTTGTATACTTCCTTTACGTAACCTAATTTGTGTCTTGTTATTGTGAGAGGCAAATCGCATTAATTATGTGAATGAATACGTACTAGTGAAAAAGTGTTATGAAATATAAGTCCAAATCGAAATTGTAGCGAGTGTAGTGCTTTTCAAATCAAAATCAGTGTTCAGAGTCTGATTCACGTCACCCTTTAACTAACAGTAGTTGTAAGAGTGTAGTAAAGTGGGTAGAAATGCTCTTCCCGCAACTCTTCATTTCTTTCATTAGTGTTTCAAATATGTATCCTCATTTGGCTGCTTATACTAGTTCCTGGATTATTCTCACAGCTGGAGAAAGTTATATTTATTGAGTGACATTCAACACCATTGGTCTAGCTTTATAAACTAGTTTTCGAATTATACGTAAATTGTTGGGCGCGTAAATGAAGAGATCAAAATTAATTTATTCTTCCAAATTCGCTGAAATATTCAAATCGTATTCTATACTTCCATAGACATACTGTACTGGTGAATGTTGTTTTCGATGATACATTATTTACGCTTCCTTGAAAAGTGAAGGAAAGTGTTCACTAAAACTTTTATAAAGAGAGTTCACAACTCCCGTCCATTTCATGTGGAATACAAGGGATTTTATGTGGTGGGCGAAGCGAACTATCGGCGGGTTTTCTCGGTGCTCTCCCGTTTTTCCTGCGTCTCATTCCACCATTTCTCCATTCACCTCATCGTTGTTGTCACTGTCGTAAACACGTAACATCACCATTCATAGGTCTGAATAACCTGAGCAGTTGAACCCTAAAAATTAAATAAATAAAAAGTAGATCAAGTCAGCCGGTACACTGAAGAAAAGAACGCCTTGTCTTCGGGTGCGAAAAAGTTTCCGCTCAGACTAAAACTGTTCACCCACCAAACGACAATTTTGGCCATGTGTGCCTTTTCCTTCGCACTGCTGGTATTTGGCGGGCGGAGTCGGACTTGCATAGTGAACGGCGCTTTGCTTGGGGCCCGTGGCGAGCAAGTGGCGGCGGCGCGAGGGGCCGGGCACCGGGGCCGAGCGCTAGGGCGTTGCGGTCTCCTCCACCTCTTGAAAAGTGAAATAAATTAAAGTTCCTAGTAAAGTGAAGAAAAATGTTTACTAAAACTTTTATACAGATGGCCAATCCCGGCCATTCCACGTGGAACATGTTGTGGGCAAAGCGAACTATCGGCAGATTTTTTCGTTCCCCCCCCCCCATTTCTCCTGCCTGTTATTCCTCTTCATTTGCTCCATCTCATTACATCATTGAGTTCACCTGAGCCTGAGCAAAACGCCTTGTCTTCGGGTGCAAAAAAAGACAGTTCCGCTCATGCTCAAACTGTTTTCACGCCAAACGATAATTTTCCAGATGTGCCCGTTTTCCTTTGCAGATATTTCCCTTATTTTTTGCACTGTCAGTATTTGGCGGGCGAGGTCCGACGAGCATAGTGAACGGCGCCTTACTCGTGGCCTGCGCGAGCACGTGGCGGCGGCGCGGGCGGAGCCGAGCGTCGGGGCCGGACACCAGGGCGTCGCGGCCGCCTCCGCCGCTCTGCCGCTCGCGTCGCCGCCGCCGCCGCCGCCGCCCCGCCGGGCCGCGTTTCGATTTGGCCTTGCGGAACATGCGCAGTCGCCTGACATTTTACATGTGCGTGTCGGTGCGTCCTCTCTTTCCGCCGGGGGGGCGGGCGCGGCGCGGCGCGTTGGCGGCGGCGGCGACAGGGCCGGCGGGGGCGGCGGTGGAGGCGGAGGCGCCGGGCAGGGCAGACGGCTCGCCAGACGGGCGGACAACGAGGGGTAGTTTAATAGCCTCGTAATTGCCGAGCGTATAAAACAGAACTTCGCTCACTGCGAGGCGACTAAAATGATCTCCGGGAAAATTTATTGAGTCCGGCCAAGAGAGCGCCCTACAAAACCGACATCGCGCTCTCTGCGGCCGGGCGGCTTCTAGCGGGCTGCGCGGGACGCTGCGGGGCCGTGGCCGGAGCGGGCGTGTCGTCCTTTCGGGAGCGTGCGTGCGTGCGTGCGTGCGCACGGGAGCGTTACAATGTGGGTCGCAGCCTCGAAATCTGGGCCACGCGCACCGTCCGGTTCCCGACCGGCCACGTTTCCACGTGCACGAGATTTCCTTCTCGAATTCCGGGGACGTTGGCTTCCTCTTCACTTCCTGCTTCCACCTTTTCATGATTTATGATTTACCTATTTATAAAACGCTACGGGATGATGTCAATTATGTCAATTTTCGACCATTTATACGAAATCATTAACACAAACCCCGAAAGTATGATACTTGTAGATAAAGATAATTACCCTGCGGTCCTATGTCAAATGGACTTGAGACGAAAAAATAGTTCTCTGATTGTAACTCAAGAGGAAAGGCCGACGAACATTCCCCAACACACGTTACGCTTAAATACAGGTTACTACGAAGCATACTCCAAAACGATTAAACAATTAATCCAGAACAATCCATCATTACAAGTCACCATTAAATAATCCATCATTACAAGTCACCAAAGAGAAAAGATCTAGGTTAATTTTCATGAGATTGGCTTCCCATTGCGACTATGAATCAGGAAAATCTAGTTATTAGTGCATGTGTTGGAAATCATTTGAGTTATTAGAAAATTCCTTGAAAACAAACTTCTTGAAGGATCACTATTTTTAAGGAGTTGTCAGAATTTCGCGGGAAAAGAAAGAACTGTAAAAGCGCTCCGTCTTTGGCCCTTGCCTTGAGATACACTCGCGTAATTTATGTGCAGCGCTTGCACCCCTGCATCGATTGGGCAGCATCGTCCTCTTCGTTAAGCCAGCTGAGATGGCCCAGAGTATCAACTTATGTCACTGCAGTGCCTCTTACCGGCAGGTCCTTGGGTTCGAGTCCCCACGGTGGCAGGGCACTGACTTGATAGCTAGGTGGAATTCAGCAGCTGTCTGGCAGGGACTCTAGCGGCCGGCTGCTCTGATCGATTGTTTGCGAGGTTTCTCCGATCAACACCAGGAGAATGCCGGAGCATTTCCCTAAGAAACGGGTCATGGACTGCGCGCGATATGCCATCTTCTTTCTTGTGCTATCCTCACACTTTACTAACACACACTTACACTTCCATTCATGTCAAGAGGCCAATTGGGAGCTTAGAGCCTGTGCCTGATGGGGCGGTGCCCCGCAGAGGAGATACCCATTTCGGGGAAAATCCCGCAAGCTGACGGTAGGTCGGTGCCAGATCTCAACATCCAGCGGAGAAAAACGGTTCTTTCTCTCGTGATAAAAACAGGTACATAGGCGATCATAGGAGTCGACCAATCCGCTTCATTGTGCCATCGCTTCTGGGAGACGAGGCACCCTCCCACATCACAGGCACCTAAGCATTCGGCTCTCCTATACGAAGTGATGTTACGTTGATACATCCCTGCCTTATACAAACGTACTAGTTCAAAACGAATAGTAAAAGCTTTCATCTATTTCGATTATCTAAAGTCGAATTTTTTAAACGAAACTGTGAAACTAAGATCTATTTCGTAATACGATTTCGTAATAATTTTCCATATATTACAGAAATTAAATTCAAAGGGAATAAATGATTAAGTACTTTACTAGTAGAGTATTTAGTAATATTAATTAATTTATAATAATTTACTTTAGTCATACTTAAGTGCAAAATAGTAAAAATAAACTACAGAATAAGTGAATTCAAAATTCTAAAATTAGCACAGATAACTGTTCTGGGAGCAGTTTTATTTTTAACATACACATTTATAACTAACACGACCATCTAGAATACCACATTCAAAAAATAATGGATCTATTTATTGCTCCGCTGCAGATACCGTCGCAATTTATAACGGTAGATCACGGAATGAGACGAGTAACGCTAATGGGGATATAAAAGAAATCAAGAATTTTCTTGATCTGGTCTGTCCGGGTGACGCCGCGTCGATGGCTGAGGTGCCTTGTGTTATCCTCACCCATCGACAACTTGGGCACCTCAGCCAACGACGCGGCGTCACCCGGACTGCCCAGATGATGACTCTGGCCGCGGAAGCCTACGACATAAATAATTTTCTTTATTTAAATGGATTACCAATTAACATTTATAAATCCATCATTGTTCCTTTGTCCTTTGAATTTACAGAACAACAGAAAATTCAAAATGAGTAAATACCTCACGATGCACATTACTTTGTTTTAGATAAATGTGGACATCTTCATCCAAACCTTTTTATGTCAAGTAGTTAGGTATTTTCATATATCAACATTTAAAATGAAACATGAGCATCGATTTTCTTTTTTCGAGATTATGTCAGACGATTTATAAATTTATAATCGTGCGCTCCTATTTGATACCTAAAGTGTTGCGCTTAGCCTATTTCGTTTGATTTCAATCAGTTTATCAATATGGTTTAATAAGCATGAGGGAAAACTACTACATCATTTTACTAAATTATGTACACACAAAAAATCAAAAAATTACAATACGTTAATACAAACATTATATGTAGCACAAATATGCCCCATTTACCAGGGCAAAAAAAATCTACAACCGCAACAAAGTGCTTATTTCGACCCCAGACCGTAGAACAGTATTACAGAAAAATATTCATACCTTAGTAATAAGAACCCTAATAAATTTAAATTCAAAATCAAACACGTAATACGAAATGGTCTTTTTAATTTGCCTGATTTCTTATCTCTACTAGTCACTGACCGACGCTGGTGTAAAGTAAGTCTAAGATAATATTATGCAAGTTATTTAATTTAGTAATGTTTTTAATACTTATATTACTGTCATATTAATTACTGCTATAATTTTATAAAATTTCAGTTTCTTGAATTTATCGTAAAGTTTTGAAATGTTTTTTCTTGAATTTTATATTTAAACGCAACATTAATGGTTTGCAAGGAGCACCTTGAACACTAGCTCCGCTCCCCTAAAGGTGTGCTTGAATTTGTATTGAAATGCGATAATCACTGCTAGCAAAACATATATTTTATATTTTATATTATATTATATTATATTATATTATATTATATTATATTATATTATATTATATTATATTATATTATATTATATTATATTATATTATATTATATTATATTATATTATATTATATTATATTATATTACATTATATTATATTACATTATATTATATTACATTATATTATATGACATTATATTATATGACATTATATTATATTACATTATATTATATTACATTATATTATATTACATTATATTATATTACATTATATTATATTACATTATATTACATTATATTACATTATATTATATTATATTATATTATATTATATTATATTATATTATAGCCAAATATTTCACGATCCTTATATTGTAAATGACTGTTAAGTTCAAGTTCCCTCTTAAGGCAAAGGAACATTTTCTTCTTGGGATAGGTAAGGTAGGCAGCAACCCTTATAAATCCGAAATAATGTACAATTCTTAGTTTCATATATATCACACACAGTAAAATGAAAATGACTATTGAAATTTTACTATTGTATAAGTATTATTCATTTGAGAAAAAAATCATTACCTTTACACTCTCAGTTTCAGCGTTTCGTAACATACGCGAACGCTATCAGCCTCGATTCCTCTCTTCCGCAACTACTCCTGTCTCTCTGGGAGTGAAGGTTCCGAGGTCGCTTCGCTTCGCGTAGTATTCTGGGAAAAGGAAATTGAGCGTAGAACAGTAACATGTTTTGTCCATATGTGACGCAAGCTCGTTCTGCATAGGATGGTCAATTCTGATTCTGCCTGACAAAAATAAATATTTCGGTTGCCAGTCACATTAGCAACATGAGATAAATAACATATTTCAAGAGGAGAAGGTGATTATTATTTGCGAAGTGTTTATTATTTCTATTTAATTAGAAATTAGCTTGATGAATATTATTTGAGTGTAACATGATTTTCTTATATTTAAATAAGTTTTTACATATTTTCATGTAGTGAATATTTAGGTTTTTACTGCGTAAATATATATATATATATATAATATCATTAATCCTAAAAATACGGCATTATGATTTATACAGTGAATGAACTATTGTGTACACCGGCTTCCCAACTTAAAGATGCAGATAAACCACAAATCTTGGACTATTGTGAATGTACTTCCTGTATTGCATTCGGTTACAAATAGTGCTGGCAAGAAAAATGCTGACAAATATTATGACAGGGGCAAAAGCAGAAAGTATTATCTAGGCCATCCGGGACGGGCCGCGTCTCTGTCGTGGTGGGTGACGCTTCTGCCAACACGTTGTGGCCTTCCTCAGAGCGTACAGCTTTGAGGAACTCCGGCCGCGGAAGCCTACGCAATCAAATGCTGAAAGTATTTGAGAGAAGGCCAATTACTTTCGGAATACTTTCTCCCCCAATACCCTCTCCTGTTTTACTTACCCTGAACATTATAGTTTAGGCGCCACTGCTAATGTGTTGAATATATGTTTCTCTTTAACAAGACACTTTATCATCAATTACTGGAATAGATTTTTAGTACTGAAAACTACGTTCCTGAAATTTTCGTTTTTCGTGCCGTTGCATCTCCTGTATTCTATAAAGCCGATGCAGATTTATTTGTGAGGTAAAAGATTTCGGGTGGGAAAAGAAAAAATTGGAAGTAACTGATGTCCGGACATCTTCACAAAGCAATAACCGAGAGGTTAGCTTCTTCTATACTTCGAGACTGAGAAAAGTAAGACGTATAAAGGAACAAATGAAAGTGTTAAGAATGAGATAAAAAATGTACAATTCTGAGAATTTCGTGATTATTGCGATAAAGCCGCGAGCACGAGGCACTACTTGGCGGGCACCCGGGACCCAATAATTCCCCACCCCTCTTTTCCAGACACCTTGCAGCCACCAGCGTTGGACCTCCTCGACCTACACCCTCCCACTACTTCCCTTTCCCTCGCCCTTAAGAAAAGCAATGGTAACTTTGCAGGCACTCCCACACAGCCAAAATGCACGAGTCGCGATCCCTGAGCCGTAGCTCGTTCCCAAATCACAGAGTTCGCCTGACGTAGGCTTCGGCCGGTCCGCGACCCTCTCGCGAGCTGAGGCGCGTCTGTCGTGGTACCCGAAAGGTTCGATCCGTTCGGAACCGCTTGGCACAGACCCGGAGGATCGCCACACCAGCCTGCCGCTGCCGCCAATTGGCAAAGCCATCCGACAGTCCGTTGCTCGTGGGTTCGATCGCCGACGAGATGCTCTTTGGTGCGAGCACGAACGACCCTCGCCCGCCTGCCTGCCTGCACGGCCGCCTGCTTGTCTACAGTGCTTTCCATCGCCATCGCCATCGCCATCGCCCTCGCCACCGCCACCGCTGCCTACTCCCCTCCCCCTTACCTCTCGGCACGCCGTGGCGACGGCCTGAGCATCGAGTTGGGCGACCGGAGTAGGGCCAAGGGACGAGCAAGAACAATAAACAGCTTGTTACAATGAACATGTGTTACATGTGACACCGCCCAGAATGCTGTTACGAGAATTATTATTCGACCTTTTTTACGGCGAGTTATGTTATTCGAAGGAGACGGATTTTGATGACCTAAATCATTGCCAAAAATAATCAACAAAATGTTCAAGTGCTTTAAAATGCCCTAAAAACAAAGAAAAATGACGTGAAAAAATTTAATCAAAATCACTTCCGATTTTCGTGGTATTAGTTACGTTATACATTTTCATTTAGACCATGATTAGGTGTTAACCGCCACAAACCATGTGAATAAATCATATTAAGTATGAGAAAAAAGGACAGAAGTTAAAATAAAAAAAAATGTAATCGATGTTCCACAGAAACACAGTGAGACAATGTACGAGTATAACTTACAAATCATTCTTAAAGCCTGTTTGGAGCTGGTGCATTCAACTGTATGCAAACCATATCTAAATCATCTAAACATTTCATAATAAAGTATTATTTCTTTTTTTTCTTTAAATGAAAGATAACGGTCCCCAGATGTATTATCGCGCGCTATTATTGTTTTAAAGTATAAAATCTAAACTGTAACAATAAAATTAATACAATGAATGATTATCTGGCATAATTTGTTAATTATAATTGCGTGAGTTTTAATTGATCTATTAAAAGCATTGGACATTTACTGTTTGAAGAAACGTGAGCCTAAGTTGTTGGAGAAGCTAATGTAGGGGGTTGTCTTGAATTAGAAGGGTGTTCTTAAATACAATGATTTGTAAATTATGTAAACGCAATCTCTAGCAATTGTCTGGCAGTTGGACTGTAGGATTGCTTTACCATATTACCCTACAACATACATTTGACTATCTTGGTAAATATAACTCATTTCCACCATATTTTCAGAAAGATGTTGAACTCCGAGTTCACAGTGAATGGTGATTGTATTATTTCGGAAACATAACCTCCCTTATATCATTAATCGTCGATCCTTTATAATCATTGACATGAAATAAAATTTTTGGGATGTTCTGTTTTCCGAATAGGAAAAATGTAAAACTTGTGTAACATTCCTACATCCCACACATTCTTGCTGATAGAAATTTTAAGACATGTCCCAACATTCCAAGCCATTTTCATCCATATTTATTTTTGTGGCTTGGATGTTTCCAGCATAACTTCATTCAATTGTAAATCTTTAAACGATGTAATGCGCATTATAGAGAATCTTAATAAAATATGAGTTATTGAGTAACAATACTAAGGGGATGAAAAAGTGCGGTGTGCCGCACTTCACACTAGTTTTAAAATGTCAACAGTTGATGAAGAAATAAAATTTTTAAAAATTTTAAAGTTAAAAAAGAAATGCGCGACTTACGAAATTTTTCCTCCTCTTAATGTCATTAATACTCAACAACTACTAATATTTAAAAAAGTATACGACATAAATCAAATATCTAAAATTGGGGAATAAATTTCATTGAGAAAGAACAATCTGTCTCTAACGTTGGAGGCGTAGAATAGGTACGAAAATAATATTGAACTTTTACAATATTCCAAATTATATTTCCATTCCGTTCCGTTCTGCTCAGTTTCCGTTCCGTTCCGTTCGGCTCAGTTTTCCATCCGTTCTATTCCCTTTCCGCTTCTCTCAGTTCGCGTTGCGCTTTACTCAGTTCCCATTCCGTTTCTCTCAGTTCCAGTTCCTTTCAGCTCCCTTTCCGTTCATTTCCTGTTCCGTTCGTTGCTAATCTTCAACACCGCTTGTATGCTCGACTTCTTTACCCTGCAGCTTTCGGCTTATCTTCTGCAAAAGACAACGCCACGATTGCTCGTTTTTAGGCAACACTATTGCTATGCATATTCGATCCTTTTACCTATTTTTTTAATCCACGTCACTCGGTTCCTTGTATTGGCCGATCACACAGAGATACAGACACATCGGATCTATCACCAATGACACATCAGAATCATTATCATTCTTATAATAATTACTGACCGTCCGCAGTAGCATCACCACCAGTATAATCACTGTCTCAAACATTGGTATCCGTAATGTCGCTGAATTGCAGCCACCGCCACCTCATCACGACCTTTACGATTATCACCTTCGCTCTACATCCCGCTTCCGCCGTAACATCAACAGAGTCTGTTCCATCCCCGCAGCTCTCATCGTGAAGGCCCCTTCCCTCGCCCCCCCCCCCTCCCCACCCGCTGCGCAACTCGCTTGACGCCACAACCCTAGTAGCCCTTCAGCGGCCCTTCGCAGCTCACCCGCCGCCTCGCAAGTCCGTCCCCCACCTCTGATCGCCCCGGTCACCGCGCCGCCTTTCGTCTAACCCCTCCTTCGCCCCTCGCCCCTCGCCCACACCCCCCGCGGGGGGTGCCAGGCGCGGTGTCCCGCAGCCCGGAAAGCCGCCCACCTGCTCCGGCGCAGCGCCTCCTCTCGTAGCTGCAGGCTGGCCCTGGAGCGCGCGCCCGCGGCCCCATCTGCTCCCAAGCCAGACCGACGTGCAAGACTGACTGGGGAGTGGCCGCCACGTTGCGTTGCCTCCTCGGCGGAACAACCTGTCGGGACCAATGATTATTTTGGATTTCCGGCCGCGTCTAGTACTATGGGGCTTGTTATGTCCTGGATGGAGGTGGTGTTACACCTCTATTGTCTTGCGCTGACCTACACGTCGGTTTTCTGGGGATCTCCTGCGTACACCAATGCGCTAAATTCCCTCCACTCCGACCCGTAACCCAATTCTCCCGGGGTACCTACGCTGGCGATGTTCCGCCCTCGCCAGAATATGTTGTAAGCTCTCGACTGGCCTTCGGATATGAATGGTAGTGTAGGACGTGTGTCTGTTTGCGGCAGAAGAAAAGGAAGGACAAGAATGGAAACAAGAGGTGCTACAACAACCCATACGTTCTCATATGATTAAAAATAGTTACATAATATTAAAATATTGTAATTTCTGCCAAACTAAAACTACGTATTAACTACAAAAAGTCTAATTCAAACAAATCGCCTTTCATGCTCATCTGCATTTATTTCCATTGTCAGAATGAGTAGACATTTCTTATTTTTAGAAATGAAACAAACATGAAAAAATGAAATATAACATTATTTAAAGAACTTAATACCGAAAAGCAAGAATAATTTCACACAAATCTACATTGATTACATTTGAAGTGAGCTTTCAAATTTTTAATACCATTATCAGCAATTGAAACTTCTTAAAATGAAGTGTGTTTGTTAGTTCTAAGTTAGATTGAAGGAAGGTAATACATTTTATTTCCTTTCATAAAAATATTATCTACATCATAAAATCATCATGGCCAGCAACATTGGGATGAATTCCACGAGTTTTGAAACCTCTGTGTTGCTATTTTCCGAACTGGCAAAAACTGAAACGAAGAGTGCGAAATTCCAGACCATTCCTTTAAACGTTCTTCACACTACGCAACAAAATTTAATCAAAAACGATGAAGCCATTTTTTTTAAAATCTTGAAAATGTCCCAGGGACTTTAAAATGCCATCCAAAATCAAAATATCAGTTTCAAATTCCGGGACCCGCGATATCAGCCAGATTAATTGAGAAACACCAATTTTGGAGAAAATCATGTGAATAGCCAGACGTTTTGTCGTCTGTAGATTTTTCGATACCAAGGACCCACAAAACATGTATTCTGGCTACACTACGTGTTACAGGATTTATTTTTCTAAATCTACCAACTGGAATTAGTCACTTTTTTGTTTTCAGGCCCGACAATAAAAGGCTTTCTGCCAAAAATTCGCCCTTTTTTCCCACCGCATTACATAACTATCTCTTCTTAAGAAGTGCATTCTTAAGGGCAAGAAAGTAAAAAAGAAATATCACGCGCGGCTTGTGGCTCGTTTGTTCAAGTACTGACGTGGTATTGTTCTGTTTTAAAAAGAGAAAAAAAAAAAAAACACGAAAAACTATCGATCTAAACAAACGACTGTTAGAATGCTCCTCCAGACAGCGGCTGAAGTCGGATGCAGCTAATTATCGAAAGTTTGGCACCGTCGGGACACGAATCTTATAATCTCTCAATCAGAGACGTTTCAGTGGCAGAGTTGTTGCCTTGTACAATTCCAGCCGGTAACACCTCACAAGCTTGTAGGTCAGCGCTGGATCTCACCAACCAGCTAGGGAACAACACCGCCGAGGTAGAAACATGCATTACACTTACGGGACTAATGACCATAGACGCTAACGCGCCCGGAAACACGAAATAATCAATCTAGCGCCCAACTAAGATATTTGCAATATTTTGTATTGCCTTCTGGGATCTAGGCGGTTCAAATATTCCTTCTTAGAGGATATACACGTGTTTCTCTTATGAAAAGATATTCATTAGATATTACAAGCACTCTATTATTCTTTTTTAAAATGAAATGTGGTAATTTCCTTTTGCGAATCAGACCATGAATAACATGTGGAACAATACTTTCTAGTTGATTTATCATTATCGAGAAAAAATACCTACTGCACAACGTTTGAAAATCCTTGGAGTTCCATAGATTGCGAAATATCAAGTACAACACAAATGAATCACTGTCATCTTTTAAGCGTTTCTAGGGTACAACAAGTTTCAAAGATGAATTTATAAGCTACATGTCGTGTCTAAGAAAATATTGTTTCATAACCATGATGGGAAGAACGTGGTGTAAATATACAAATCTTTTCACCATATCAAACGCGTGTAAATCTCAGCGAAGCAACATCAAAAAGCATGCATGACTGTTGTCATCTTAAATACACATTTTATTTGCTAAGTTTCACTAAAGGGGGTCAAAAATAGATTTTTCGTTCGTTAAATTTTGGTTGTCTAGAAACAATTAAATATAATTGATAATTAAGTTTTACGAGAATATGTAGTAATGGTTCACAAGCATAATCCACTTTCCTGACTATCAGAATCGTACTTCGTCAAAGGCATACTTGAGGTGAACTAAATTAGTCTGTCACGTTGCTTGTAAAGGTCAGGATTTTTTCGTACCTGAGTTGTGGCTCTTCTAAGCTTGTCCGTCTCTGCAAAGGAGCAGCAGCAATCATGAAATGGCAGAGTCAGCTCTGTTCAGTGTATACATCTCTAAACAGAGGAGAAAGTTTCAACAGGTTTCAATATTCGATTTCTCCATAAATATTTCTGTGATACAGATTTCTCAAAAAATGTTTAATTCAATTGGATAGTGGGGCTTGAATAAAGTTCTAAACTTCTACATCAGTGCTTTTTGTGATCACAATTTCCCTTTTTTGATTCGTGATGGACACTACTGGTCAGTTTTTACTGGAAAACAGTGAAACTTTCTCACGTGAAAAGAACATTAAAAATTAAATTAAAACGAACATGAAGTGAAGCATGTAATACTATATTATTATTGTTATTATTATTTTTGTTATTATTAATTACAACAATAACAACTTTATTTATGTGGAGAGGTTTGATCTATCAGACTCGCTCTTTTCTCTTAACCACGTGATACAAAATGTATGCATCAAAATTAACATAATTTTCTCCGATACATTCAGTAATCCTAGCCGAAATACCCTGTAGGGTAGTTATAAGTCGCTTTCGTCTATTGGAGAGGAAGAGGAATTAATATTATCCATGATGAATCTCCACCTTAGTTTTCCCTGCCCATCGCCGCACTGCCAAAGCTACCTGGCTCCTTCCCTTCGCCTTCGTCCCTGCCTCGCTTGGCCACGCACATGACCGCCCTAACTTACCGTGGTCGGTATTACTCGCGCAACTTTTCTTGAACGATGGATTGAAGAAATGCGGGTAGAGTGGGGATATTCGTTACGAAATCGGCCACCATATTTTATGAAGCAATGCCAATCTCTGGAGAATCAGTCATGCCTTCGCAACTTTCTCAATAATTTGCGTTCTAATTTTCTCAGGAGTTCCAGGTCTTTCCTGTGATGAACCTTCACCTGCTTTGGTCATTTATTTAAATTTTTTAAGAAAATCACGGTCAGAAGTTCTGATCTTGAACGGAAAATAGTTTCTATTTCGCGCCAGTGAAGATGTGTTTGCAATGTTGTTATCAGTGCACGCTGCGAGCTTTTGTCTTCAACTGTTTATTGTGTCAGAGAGGGGGAAGCAAGGTCATCGTTCAAGAAAAGTTGCGCGAGTAATACGATCATCGTCGCAACCGCTGTAATAATATAATTGTTACGGGCAACTGTGAACATAAGCATTGTTGCATACCTCCAGCAAACTTCCAGTAACATTATCTGAAATTACCGAAAGCGTAATGGCGCTCCAGGAATGAACTAACATTGGCATTTTTTAAAATAACGTACCTTATTTTGTAACGTATGGAGAATTTTGATATTAGTTACATAAACCGTAAAATACTTTGGGGAACAGTATGTCAGACTTGGGCGAAAACTAGTTTTGTATAAAAGCGCTAAATGTTTAAATTTTAGGATAAAAGTTTGGTTCAGGACATGGTACAGACAAAAGTTTTCTTTCCGCTATTTGTTTTGTTCGATTGATATGCTTCTTCTAAGTAAATCGATAATAAATAAAGTACAAACAGTAAAATTATATTGCAAATTCTAAGCAATAGAGTTCTTTCCGTAGTGGGAAAGCTAGTACTGCCTACGAAAAGAGAAATCCGAAGAACCGCAAGCGGATAAGAACACTTACTTGTGGTATTCCTGCTTGAATTAAACACCTTTCCACATTTGAAGATTGAATATCGAACAGTACCATAATACCATAAATTGAGAGTAATTTTCAGTAGAGACAGAAAAATTTAGCCTCTCTGAATTTCTATGGTCAAAATGGTAATAAAATATTTAAGAAATGAAGTTATCAAAACGTTTACCGTGTGTAAAGTGAAAATGAATACTGACTTATAGGTTTCTAAAAAGATGCGAGAGGAATTAGTTACATAGGAGTGTAAATTAATGTGTAGAATTAATTCCAACTTACTTTGAGAGTCTATAAACTGACACTAGTTGCACGCACAGTAGCAGAAATAGAACTCTTCACAAAACGTATTTCATCATTTAGTATATTTTTTATAGTATCTACTTTGATACATACGAAGAGAACATTTAAAAAAAGAAAATTTTTAAAAATTGTATTAAAAACTTGAAAATTTCCCAACTTTTCGCAGTGTTACGCAAAAACTATTGAACATTTCGAAACATGGTACATGATCTTATTTCAAGATCTGTCTTGAAAGAACTTATTTCATTAAGGAAAACCATATGTATCATCAATATTGCAGTTTTATTAAGACTCCGAAAACCAATGCACTTTGGCAATTTTCGAAAAATCACTGATTTCAACTACAATGCGATCTGCACCATTCTCTTAAGCGTACTTAATGTTATACGTGGGCAAAGTTTAACCAATAAATTTGAAGCCATTTTCGAGAATATTTTGAAAATGTTTCTGAGGCTTCATGTTATGTATCTGTTAGAATCAAAATATACGTTTTCAATTTTCAAGGCCTCGAGTTCGTGTAGCTCGATCGAGGAATATCAATTTTGGAGAAAATGGGCTGAACGGTTTAGGGGCTAGTGTTGGCCAGATGGATTTTGCCATCAATCGGTTTTTTGGGTAAAACACACAAAACATGGAGTCCAAATGCTCAACGTGTGAGAAAAAATAATTTACTGAATAATGGAAGATTTACCCACTTTTTTGTGAAAATTTTGTGCCGAAAATTCGCACTTTTCTAGCACACGCAATACTTATACTTCTTATGAAGTAAGTACGAGAAAATCCAGTGTTGAGATTCAACCGGCGACCCGTTCAACGGTGCCTTCTAAAACTCATCTGTTTTAGCGATCTCGACAACTACCCAAATTAATTTTTCGTGCTTTTAACCAATGTATATGTACTAGTTGTAATTATATCTTACATTGAGGATCCTTTGATGATTTTCCTTCTTAGCCCACCTCCACGGGGTTCAAAACACCTCCCTAAACATTTTTTTATGTCGTTGGGGTGGAAATGACTGTGTGTTGTAAGGCCTTCATGACTGGAAGACGTTATGACATGGACGCGTTAGGTGAGACTGGAACCCACTATCGTGAACCCCACCACCTACTCTCTGTTCCTGCTTTTATTTAGCGGAGCATGAGGGAGCATGAATCAAAAAATATACATTAAGTTGTAAATCCACATTCATTATTACAATAACATTGAAATATACATAATAATTTGATACTTGTTAGCACAGTGTAGAACGCAAGTTTCAGAGCTTAGTTTTTTCTATTATATGTAATTATACTTTAAAATCAACCCTACGTTTATTTCACTGTTGCCCTACATGAGGTACAGTAAATAAACATTTTTAACATAACAATTAATAATAAGTTCACAACTACCAAATAAATTCAAAATGTTGATAACTATGAGAAAATTCTCAATGAAATGTATCCCGTATTTAGGGAAGAAAAGTGAATTCCTAATGATTTGGAACATCTGAGTCGTTTTGTTTGCCCACATTGAATAGGTTTGGGGAGAGTTATTTTTAGAATTAAATGACATAGTAAATGATAAAACAGGTTTTAACTTGTTAAAATTGTTTTAAAAATAAAAGAGTTAAAATAATATTTGTTTTTAAGGCATATGAGTCACATACAAATTAATTGATGAAAATTAATGTTACTTACCTGTGTTTGTACTTCAGTCAATGTTGATCTCAAATATGTAACGCAATATTCTGTAAACACAAGTAAAATTACACATCAAAGATTAGAAAGAAGCATAAAAAATGTACTTTCCATCAGAAAAAACAAACACTCTGACTTAACATAGCTCTATTCAATGACAGCAATTTTAAAACTAAATCAGCAGCATATAGTTAACTCAACGTTTGGTCACTTGTCAAATTAAAACATTTTGCGGAAAAACTGTTTTGTTTCACTGCGCCACGTGTACCCCATGATCTCTTGTTTACATATATACTAGTAAAATGTGACGTCTCCCATGTTGTAAACTGTTTCAAAAATAGTTTCACGTATTGAAATTTTTTTTCATGCTCAGATGTGTTCAAATACGGTCTTTCAGTTCTTTCCATTGAACTTACCAATAAATCATAGTAGCTGATAATATTATACTCCCGTTCAAACGTTCCCAACACCTAATGGCCTTGTATGTTACCCTGTGTACCTCCAAACGGGATATGAAATGGTCTTATTAAAATTTCAAAATTATAACCGCTTTAACAATTACATGTAGGTTTTGATGGTGCTAATAGTTAAATTTTAGTACAGAAACCTTTTTCGCTATTTTGCTATTACGCACAAAAATGCACTTAGCACATTTGCATTAGCATAAATGCTAAATGTAAAAATACAGATAATTTCCAATTAGATCTGAAAATTTTGAAGCAACATCATTTAAAACTACATTTGATTCTTCCCTGTATTTCCTTAACACTTCCATATTTTTCTCCCCAAAGGTTTGAAGAGATTGAAACTTCACAAACTCAGTCTAATTTGTGTTCACTTATACTTTTGCAATTGCTTTATTAATTGTTTTGAATGCGAATCATTAAAACAACGAATCATTAAAATATGCGTAACATTAAAAGGCACTTGTTTTGTATGTTTCTGTGAATTAGGTTAATTAGACTAAGAAAAAGTTGTTGGTCACATTCATTTGAAAATCGGTATTTGCATTCTTATATAAAAAAGAACCTCAAACTCTAAGTCGAACATAACGTTCATTCATTCTCTTGCATTACTCACAGTTTTGTTTTCTCCATATTCACTTGAACTTCTTCACGTTCAATAAGTTCCGAGGCAAATACGAGTACAATAAAAGATAAACAAAGAATACTGTTCATAGGTATTCTCAAATTTATTTTTTTAAATACGATAATATTTCAACTCTAATTTTAAATCAAACTGGAGCGCGATTTACTTGGAAATTCTTCACTTAAAGGTGTCAATATCAGTTTTGCCCACTTCGTGAAAGAAATTATGGCATATTTTGCAAAAAAATATGTTTGGGTACTGGTGTTTAATCAATGACACCTACATAGATCGATTTAGTTGACGTTGGTTTAATTCCAGGAATTATCATTAAGAGCGCCAAATCACGAAAACACACGTTTTTGGAAATTTATTTGTATCTTCTAGCCGTATCCGAAAACAAATTCACAGTTCCTCATCAGGAGTACGGGACGCGTCGAATAATCTCTCAATAATACGTCTCGATTGATGCACGGGAAGTTGTCTCTCCGCGAGTGACGGATTCGCACACATTCGCACATCTGCACATACGCACACTCGAGAGTTTTACTCGAATATTGTAGCATGTTACTCAAAATTGTTACCGGAATATGTAAAAATTTCATTCAGTTCCGAGTTAACATTGACCCTGGAATAACGTGTAATCAAGCAAAATATGAATAACATTACAAAGCAGAAAATTATTTCAAATATATTTCGGTAATAAACGTTTCAAAAAACAGTAATAATAAATCTACTTTCATGAATATTTATTAAAAACAATTAAAAATTACAAACACAAAAACAGAATAAAGTTGTAGGAAGTTGAGTTTTCCGTGTCTTGGTATTCAGTGGAAGCATTTGAAGTGGAAGATGTACAAGCCGAATTAGTGGTGGGATTAATTAATTTCGAATATATTGAACACATGTGTGTGCCCATTAAAGAATTTTCCTGAAAAATTTTCGTTGTAACGTTCCACATTGTTTCGAAATCATATTCTGTGTACTCTTCACATCTAATCTTTGCATATTAATTGCCTCAAATATGAGTAATTTCTTCATTTGTAGTTTGTGCTGTCCGTTTTTATTTTCTTTCTTCACTTTCTTCACACTTAACACAATTCTTGTAATTGCTTCCACGTACTTTCTCTGTTTCTTTTGTTGTTTCTCGGCGCTGAATCTTTAATAATAGTTTAATAATAGATTATATTTCAGAGTTTTAAGCATTACCAAAACGACACAATTTAATATTACATTGAATCTCACAAGCTATTATGGATCAAAACAAAATTGCTATATTTATCTTAAAAAGGTAAACAAAGTGAATATCATATGGAGATACACATCTGGGATTGGTTTAATTTGAATATACTCTTGTGTAGCATTGGATACTTACGACACGACAGACATGAATGAAATAGTCAAACACCTTTACTTCATTCCGGTTACGAGGAGAAACAAGAGGGATTGCGCATACTAGAGCCCCTACGTCATCAATTTTTAAACGTCTTGTAATAATAGTTGGTTGTTATTTCGAGTTTTCAACCCCATGCGATGCGAGAAACAATCATTATAATTATTTCCCTTTTCATTATTTTGTGATATTTCTTATTTCCTTCGATATCTTCGAATTAGTGTTATTTTTATGTTAACAAAAGATAAGATTTATACTTCAAATTACGTGAAAATTGTGATTACTATAATTGTTATTCGAATTATTTAAAACGGTGAGTGAAGGAATTTGCGATAAATTCAGGCATTGTGTTGCGAATAATGAATAGCCTTACGAGTCTGGTTGTTAGCGGATTCTCAACTCTGGCCAATTTAAAATAACTGACAATAGAAAATCTCAAATTCACTAAAGCCTTCTGTTGAAAGGGAATTCAAATAGTTCGGCTCATGAAAAAGTCCCTCACGCCTCGAGGATATCTGTCTGCCGGGAGAGATGGCTCATGGCATCAACTGATGTCACTGTAAGTCCCTCTGACCGGGAGGTCCTAGGTGGCAGGGTTTTCGACACTAGCTTAGGAGCTAGGACGAATTCAGTCTCTGTTTGGAGGAGAATTGTAGTGGTCAGCTGCTCTGATCAGTAGTTTTGCATGATTTCTCCGATCAACACCAGGCGAATTCCGGATCTGTACCCTATTAAACGGGCCACGGATCGCGCTCGATCTTTCCTACCTCTTCCTCGTCCTATCCTCACCCTCTACACTTACACTGACATGTACCTCACATGCCAAGAGACCGGTGGGGAGCTTAGAGCTTGTCCCGGCTGGGGCGCTACCCTGGTGGTAGGAGATACTTAGTTGTGGAAAACCCCCTAGCCCATTCAGCGGGGGAAGATCACCTCCCCAGCAAAAATACGAACTACACCGACGGAACTAATGACCTTAGTCGTTGACGCGCTCGGAATCACTAATATATAATGAATCAATCAATACAGGATGTCTCTATACAGAAAAACACTATTCTATTTTTGCTCTAAGAAATACATTAGATTGTATGTAGGAACTAGCATGGTGGTAGGAGGCCGGTTTGTCACGCAGATTGTGATATCATTGAACAATTATAAAGACATTAATTTATTAATTGCTATTATGAAAATCACCAAATTTCCTTGGAACTTTGGCTGAATCCTCGACGATAATGAGGATGATCATCTTCACGATGAAGATTGCCATTTTCTCACCTGAGGAGCGAGAGGTGGCTTAGGATTTACAACCCTTCTCATTTCTGGGCGGGGAGACGTTTTGCCTTTCACTTCCGCTGTATGAAGAACGATGAGGTGATGTTCAGGAATTCGTTGATGGATTAATGATACTCAGGTATAATACGTAGTGTTCGGATAAATTCACAATGCTATAACACAGTGGATACACTGCGTAATAGAGCGAAACGCTTAACCCTTGCGACCCTGGCTGGTTTAATATTAAACATTGAAAAATTCAGTGGTTTTACGCGATCTCGATTTTCAACTTATATTGGTATACGTAGTTTCCCAAGATTTCAACTAATTTGACTTGAAGGCATAAGCAGCAGCTCCCTGTTGACGCCCCGGTCTCGCCTGGCCCGGCCCTCCCCGCCCCGTACCGGCCCGGCCCTGTCCAGCCTGACCCGGCCCGGCACGGCACACCCGTCCCACATCTCACCCCGCAGTCCACCCGCTCCTAGTCCTCTGCACATCCCGCTCCCTTCCCCGCCTCGGCTCACTGCACCCAGTCACGCCGGACCCACCCAGTCACACCGTCCCGTGCCGTGATCCGCGCCCCGTGTCCCACCACCTCGCTCACACGCTTTCCCCGACAATGCCTCGTTCTGTTCTCCTCTCCCCCTGCTTCTCATACCAGCGTCCCGCCACGCGAACCTTGTCTTGCCTCCGTCCGCCTCCCCACGTCCCGCCCCGACCGTGCCCCACTCTGTGCCCCGTTCTGTCCCCGCCTCCACCCGTGCCCTACCCATGCACCGCCCCACTACCCGCGCCCTGCCCCTCGCCTTACCCCGTTTCCCGCCTCCCCCATACCCCAAGCAGTGACTCGTTCCTCCTCACTTGCCCTGCCTATCCTCACCCAAACCCACGCCACGCCACGCCACGCCACGCCACGCTCCACGCCCCGCTCCACGAGTCGCTCCACGAGTCGCTCCACGAGTCGCTCCACGAGTCGCTCCACGAGTCGCTCCACGAGTCGCAACTCTCCCTGTGCTCCTGCCCACTCTAACCCGCTCTCCGCCCCGCACTTCGGCCTTGTGTCTCCGCCCAGAGCACTATCTCGCGCCCCACCCGCACCCCGCACCCCGCTCCCCGTCCCTTCCCGCGCCCGTGCCCGCTCCAGCCCCGCTCTCAGCCCCGCGCTCTGCCCGGCCCCGCGCCCGGCCCTTCGTCCCCGCCCTAAGCTCTACCCTGCGCTCCGCCCGCCTCCCGCCCGCGCCCCGCTCGCGTCCCACGGCTCCAGCCCGCTCTCAGCCCGGTCGCTGCCGGGCGCGCGTTACCCCAATGCGAAATAGGGTCAGCGCCGTTTGGCCATAATTAGTGTTAGTGTTGCGGCGACTATGGCGGCGGCCCGCGACTCCGCCTGACGCGCTGCCCCGCCCCTCGCTGAGCCGCGCTGGGCTGCCGGTGGCCGCGTGGACGTCCGCTCAGTGATTTTGAACGGCACTAGCACAAACGGTGTACGAGGCTCTAGATGATATCTTGACGGCGCAGGTGGTGGGTCGCGTAGAACAACCCGGTCACTGGGGAGATAATTTCGACCCCCTAGGAATTTCTGCTCGTGTTTTTGTTGTAGAAGGCAATGAAATGAGACCACAGAGCGAATTCATTAATTTATTTGTTCATTTATTTCTTTCAATATTTTATTCGTTCATTAACTCCTTAATTTATTCATTCAGCATTTCCACAGTAATTTATTCATCACACACTCATCACTCACTCTGTAGTCACCTCTGTAATCTTTAAAATTGCGAGTTCAAATTTCCCGCGTGCTTCTTCCGCTGAAAAAAGTGTTTCTCAGTATATCTATAAGATTTTTAATATAGTTTGCAATATTATAATACGACTATTTCATATGTTACAAATAAAATATATGTGTGATAAAGTATGTGGACTTGTTTTTGAACATTATCCTTTTAGTAACTTTCTTGTAATTCTGGCCATGACTTTATCAGCTCGCAATACGAAAATAGAAAAGGTGCGATACGGTGATTTGAAATTCATAGAATTAGTTCTCATTAGTAAAATATCACGTTTCTTGCTTTATGGGACACAGTTTTGGATTGACTAATTTGTGTTGAAGTAGCCGCTTAAACCTAATGTTTCTGAACGTCATGCACTACGATTGATTATGAGTTTTACAAGTGATAGCAGAGATGTGTTAGTGGGTCAAGAAATTGTGTTATTATAATATTTAGTAACCTTTACTTACGCGAGAAAGTACGTGTTATTGGAGCACTGCTAGATTTCTGCAATCTCGCGATTTCAAAATACTATGTTTCTTATTTATTTGTACAAATCCATAATGAAATTGTCACCACATAGTTGCTCATCTTTCTTGATCACACAAGAGAGTTGCTTCTACTTCTTGTAATGTAGCAAATGACATGAACCTAAGACATCTGCCATTGTAAAGGCATGCAGCTGTCAAATATGAAGAAAAGCCTGGTCTATTTAAATGTAATAAATATTTCATTTCTTATTCCATTCAATATGGCACGAGTTTAGAATAAATACATCCCAAAATATGAAAAATCAGAGGTTTTAAAACGTAATTGGGTTTTGTGTTTGTAATCGGCGCTTGTATTTACTTGTGATGTGTTTCACACGATGGCTATTAGACAAGTGATTGGAATCGTACTGCATCACCTTTCCTTCTATTATTGTAATTATTATTATTATTATTATTATTATTATTATTATTATTATTATTATTATTATTATTATTATTATAATTATTATTATTATTGTAATTATTATTATTATTGTAATTATTATTATTATTGTAATTATTATTATTATTGTAATAATTATTATTATTATTATTATTGTGTTAATAGTGTTTACCTTACCCAGTGTTGTTTGGGGAAAAGATTCGGTAGAAGAATACATAAAAATACAGTTTGAATGCTGTAGTTTAGTAATAATACATGGATTGACCTGTGTTCATATTCTTGTTTGGTAGTTGAAAATTTTGAGATTTTGGGAATCTTTTGCTGACAAGGCTTTCCGTCGACATTACGCGTGGATGTATTTCATGTACCGTATAATTTCCAAATGTCTCGGTTCAAGACTTATTTTGCATTTTCTGTTTGGTGTTGTGGGATATTGATCCTGTTATCTACATCTCCCCTTCCTCTTTCTGTACGAAATAGATTGTGATCAACAGGACGGTCTGTTAGGATTAGTCTGCCCCAATAAAACAGTGTGGACCTTCATTCCAGTTCTGGAACGTCAGTGTATTTATATGGTGGTGTTAATTCATTTAAGAAATTATGCTGTATTGTGATTACCTAGTGCCATGTTTTCGCAACCTGATTAGGCCTTCCCAAATAAACATTGTCTGAGGAGTGTGCAGCTGTGACTTATCCTGTAGCTTCTGCAATCCTTCCACACTTTATACTTTCATCCACTATACCTTTAAAAAAAAATTCTTTCGACGATTCTTTTGTCATGATAAATCTACTTTGAATTGCCATTATATGCCCCCAATCTCGGAATATATTTGTTTTCCTAAAAGCAATTTCACCGAGGACTGTCTCTTCTTGTTGTTTACGTTCATTGTAGCTTGGCCGGTGGATAGACATATTTCATTCATAATTTACCCAAACACGGTTCAATGGGGTGAAGTCACAGTCCTATCTGTATTACTAAATTCCAATGTGCGCAGAAAATCAAAGCAAATTACACAGCTTGCAACCTTTTGAGATGAATATATGGTTTAGTGAGATACCCAAGAACTCGGGAAAAAAATAAATTATTTCGCCTATTGTACTGAGAATAACTGCCTGAATCTCATACTCACTGCGCACAAAACATCTTACGACGCAGGTGCCGACAGTAAATCTCTAAGCAAGATACCTACTACTATTAAATATTTGCTATTTATGTGTTGCGTTATGGGACAGCAATTTTTTGATATTCTAGTTATATAAAGAACTGCTTACAGTTTACAAATTCGCAAATAATTTGCAAGACTGTAATATACTAGCTATTGCGTCATTAGTAGCAACCCATATTTTGCGCTAAGTATTGTAGAGATACGTGCAGTCACTAGATTAGATCCTTAGGAAGCTGGTTGCAACCAAACGCTAACTTGTTGAGTCGGTTTTTAACTTCTCTTTTTTGCGTGGAAAATTCGTCAGGCGAAGAAATGCATTGTGTATTGCTGTTATATGCTTTGAGAATTGCTGATAAATGTATTCGCCTAGAACTTTACTTTTTTTCTGCATGAGTAATTGCTACGGATATTGTTGTGATTGGGGAGGGTATATTTGCTGATTTGCGTAAGATACGTGTGATATTCCACAGAGTGTGATCGATTGGGTTGGCGGTTTGGGGTAGGAATATTACCAAAAGATGTCTGACTATATTAGTGAGTAGGTTTAGGTAGGATTTTAAGGGACAACGATGTCTTTGGCCATCATTTTGTATATATCTTTTGTGATATAACACTTTCTGTAACACTGGTGGAATAAGAGGAAGTGGGTTGCGTGGACGTACTGGAGGAGCTGCTAGTTCTAAAGTATCGAGTGTGGTGTGGGTGAGGGAGTCAATGACTCAGTTTCTTGCGTGATTTTTAGATATGGACCAAGAGGCAGGATGCGAGAAATTAGGATCTGAAAATGAGATCATTTGACTTTTTATAGGTGATAGGTTTGGGCAGGGGGATTTTGTTTTTTGCTGTATTTTGGTAGAAAACAATAAGGGAATGGTTTGAAGGGAGAGCGATATGTGGCACTACGATAATATTATAGCTAATATTGCTAGAGAAACCGAAGACAAATATGTCTACCTGTAATGAACATTTCTAAGGATATTAACTGCGAATATTCGGAGCATGTACTGTTAGGTTGTTAATCGTTCAAAATCGGTTAGAATAATGCCGGTATAAGAATTGATACTGCTACTGTAGACGGTATTCTTTGCGTTCCTGTCCCCTACAACAATTGTAGTATGATTTGACGAAAACAGCCGATCGATATCATCGTTCTTTTTAAGGAATGCTGCCAGGCTTATCCATTTGATATCACGATGAAATGAGATTGCTCGTTTTGCTGTACTGCTAGTTTATATTTTCAAATATGGGGTTTGTATATTCAGGAAGCTGATAATGAGAGATATGCGATGCGTGCAAATCGGTTGTATACTACAACCTATAGTTTTCTCATTCAAGAAACATTTTGAAGAGGTAGAACGTTTGGGATAGTTCGTGTATATATGCCATCCCTTCTGATTCGCAACCCACCAGCCGCCACTAAATTGTGACGAACCCTTGATACTCGTTTTCTTGCACTTATCTGGCTGACCGGGCGGGACCGCCCCACGAGCACCAGGTCTAGGGAGAGTACAGTCCACCCACTAGACAGGATGGCTTCTGTGACATGGTTTAGTATTCTTTCGGGACGTAGCCGCCAGATTGGCGAGTGGTTTCTGCCCTCTGGTATGTCATGGACGATGTTTTCGCAGGATGGGACAAAGTAATTATCTTCTTGCGTACAACTACAGCGGCGGACACGTTGTTCTTCGGACCGAAAGGAAGACATGGATTATACGTACAGTTTAACCGGGAGAGATGTCTCAGGGCATCAACTTATATCACTGCAATCCCTCTCACCAGTGAGGATTCTAGGTTCGAGTCCCGACGGTGGCAAGATTTTCGACTAGCTTGCCAGCTAGAGCGAATTCAATCGCTGCCGGGAGGAGAATTCAAGCGGCCAGCTGCTCTGAACGGTAGTTTTCCGTGGTATCTCCGATCGACACCAGGCGAATGCCAGACCAGTATCCTTCCAAACAGGCCATGGACCGCGCTCAATCTTCCCTCCTCTTCCTTGTCCTATCCTCTCCCCGCACACACACACACACATACACACACACACACTTACACTAACACACATTACACAAGCACACATGCTTGGAGATCGGTCGCGAAGTTAGAGCTTGTCCCGACTGGGGCGGTGCCTTCCTGATTGGAGATAACTGGTTGACGAAAACACTGCTAGCCGATGGAGGGTCGGCGCCGGATCTCGCCTTACAGCTGGGAAAATATCACCGCCACCTGCCGATCAAAAACATACACTACACTTTGGCACTAATGATCCTGTTAGTTCGCGTGCCCGGAATTACAAAAACAATCAATCGTTCAGTTGTGTTGTAGTATTACGTTCATTACGAAACTGTTTTTTTGTTATTAAAAGTGAACAATGAATTATTCATGTATTTTGTGTTCTAATGACTCTTATTACAATACTGATCTCAATTTCGTAAAATTTCACTTTAGATAACCAAAGTGGGCAAACTCTATTATTATTATTATTATTATTATTATTATTATTATTATTATTATTATTATTATTATTATTATTATTATTATTATTATTATTGTTGGCGTATAGGCCATTACTGACCACGCTACACGACCAACGTGTGTAATTCTTCCAAGATCAGCTTTTCAGCTGTGTCCTTGGATTACAACAAGGCTGTTACGCATTGAAGTGTGAATTATGAGATGATAGGTTGATGATGAGGGGTGAAGGGACAACCACAAATACGACCATGTCTACGCAGGACTCTAACCTGCAGCCTCCTCGGCACAGACGACGGCTGCCGTCTGCGCCACGGGGCCGACTTTTTATTATTATTATTATTATTATTATTATTATTATTATTATTATTATTATTATTATTATTATTATCACCACGCCTTATTATTTCTATCACTTGTGAATTAATCTAAGGGGATCAACGCTACTACATTTTTACAGTTCGATTTCTTTTTGTGGTTGTAATATGCATGTCCACCAGTTCGAAATAAATTATGAATATAGTACGTAATGCTGTAAGAATATTATTTCTTTCAAAAGACTTTAAGACAAACGTTAATGTAAGTATGGAATATGTTAGACTAAGAATAAAGCTAGGAATTGGAAAGATTGTCCTCCATGCATTTTTTCTTGGAATTAATTGATTAAGTGATATTTAAAAAAACGGTTTCTTAAACCATTGAAGTACTTGAATGGATGCGAAAGATTTTTTCGACCGTTTGTTGGAAAACTGAATAGAAGTCGGTAATGTGAGTCTTGGGATCGATTTTATTTCGTCTTTTGAATTTATTTTGTTTGCGACTTCATTCTTATATATTTCTTTTGGATTGTGAAAAAGTAATTAATTTATATCCCATTTCAATGATTTTCAATGATAATGATTTGATAAAATCAATTTCCAATCATGGTCAATATAATAGTGCCCGCTAAGTTCATGACGAAGTATTTTGTGGGGGAGAGCAATTTAAATTGGAGAAAAATATTCATCATTTGTCCATCACAAAGCAAATCTGTTATGTGAAATCCTCTCATGAATTGATTCCCCTTATTGAATTCTTTTCAAAACCAAACATAAACTAATTTCACATTACAATTATGTCTGTGATTTCTAGATTTTTAAATATATAAAGATGTACTAAGTATATCTTTTCGAATTAAGCAAAAATGGCAGAGCACTGTAATGCACTCTTACCTGTATTTCTCTAATGTAAGAGTTGTACCGTTTAGAGTCCGTGATACGTTCTTCATTGACTATACTGTTTCAAAAAGAAAATCTACGTCAAACCCGAAGCCAATGGGCATTATTTACTCGAGGTTCCGTTTGTTGAATTATACTGCAGCAGCGGCGCAAATCTGTTTGATTTCACGCCCTCGCGCCGTCTGCTCCCGACCGCCAGCAACCGGCGCCGGAAGTCGCGGGCGCGCTGGACTCGGAGAACGCACCTGCCGCTCACGGACGACAAACTCGCAAGCACGCGTTTACCGCAGGCGGCCGCTGCATTTTTCAAGTTGTGTGCGATGCAGTGCAGTGCAGTGCAGTACTGTCCTGTGGCGCCCCCCCCCCCAGGCTGATAATTTGGGCAAACAGGCCGTGTGGGTTTGTTCGGGTGCGCTCCTCCCAAGCGCTGCTTCAACGCGGGCCTCAGTGTGTCTCGGGTTGCAGTGTGGTTCGCGGTGGCAGAGTGCGTGGGAGGGGGGGAATGGGGCGGGGCGGAAGAGAGCTGCGCAGGGAGGGGTGTGGAGAGGTCTGTTTATGGCGATTCGTTAACTGGGGCAAAAGCGGGTCGAGGGTGAGTCGGGGTGGGGACGGTGCGTTGCGGGGACATTGCGTGGCGGGGACGGTGCGTGGCGGGGACGGTGCGTGGCGGGGACGGTGCGTGGCGGGGACGGTGCGTGGCGGGGACGGTGCGTGGCGGGGACGGTGCGTGGCGGGGACGGTGCGTGGCGGGGACGGTGCGTGGCGGGGACGGTGCGTGGCGGGGACGGTGCGTGGCGGGAACGGTGCGTGGCGGGGACGGTGCGTGGCGGGTATGCTGCGGGGGCAGTGCGCGGCGGTGTGGTGGCGGGGCGTGAGCGGTGCGTGGACATAGACGGGGCGTGAGCGGTGCGGGGACATAGACGGTGCGTGAGCGGTGCGTGGACATAGACGGGGCGTGCACGGTGGCGGGGTGGAGACGGGGCGTGCACGGTGGCGGGGTGGAGACGGGGCGTGCACGGAGGCGGGGTGGAGACGGGGCGTGCACGGAGGCGGGGTGGAGACGGGGCGTGCACGGAGGCGTGGTGGAGACGGGGCGTGCACGGAGGCGGGGTGGAGACGGGGCGTGCACGGAGGCGGGGTGGAGACGGGGCGTACACGGAGGCGGGGTGGAGACGGGGCGTGCACGGAGGCGGGGTGGAGACGGGGCGTGCACGGAGGCGGGGTGGAGACGGGGCGTGCACGGAGGCGGGGTGGAGACGGGGCGTGCACGGAGGCGGGGTGGAGACGGGGCGTGCACGGAGGCGGGGTGGAGACGGGGCGTGCACGGAGGCGGGGTGGAGACGGGGCGTGCACGGAGGCGGGGTGGAGACGGGACGGAGTGTGGAGAGGCGGGATAGCTTGGATGAGGGTGTAGAGGTGTGGTTGCGGTGGCGAGGCCGGTGCGGGGGCGGTGCGAGGGCAGTGCGGGGGCGGTGCGGGGGCAATACGGGGCAGTGTGGTTGCGGTGCGGTTGCAGTGAGGGGGTGCAGGGATGGTGCTCGGACATGGACGGAGCGTGGACGGAGACGAGGCGGGGACGGGACGGGACGGGCTAGGGGACCGACGGGGACGGTTGGATCAGGGTGTGGCGGGAAGGGGAGGGTAGGACCGGGCGAGTCTATGCAGGGCAAGGGTGGGTAAACCGGAGCAGAAGAGGGCGGGTTGGATATGGCGGGGATGGTCGCGGCAAAGCGGGGTGCACGGCGGGCTACAAAGGGCCAGGGAGTGGCAGCGCGCGAGGACCCGGCAGCTGCAAAACAAATAAAAGGTCATCAGAGCTTCAACGAATAATGGATAATTACTATTCAATTAATAATTACCCTAATAAGTTAATTACTAATAATGTATCCTGAAATAATAGCAGATAAATGCTGCAGCCGCGCCTATCATGGGACGATTGGGCTTCTCTCTTCTTCCTCCCTCTCTCGTCTTCTCTTTCTCTCTTTGTACCACTCTTTGTTTCTCTCTCCTCCCTCTTTTCCCCATACCCCTTGTTTTTGTCACAGTGTTGTAATCATAGTCATCCGTACAGAAGAGGTGGGGCAGTTCGGATTTCAAATATGCTGCCAATGATTTGTTTTACGTGTGGTTATAATAAAAATTATAGGTCATTTAATATGTACTTGTAAGTGTTAAATGATTATTATTAAACGGATAGTGATTGAATTATTCATTAAGTAATTTTATATGTTGTAGTGAGGAATTAAATGACATGCAAACAATGCACCATTTGTATCTATTTAGTATATATTGAATTGTTATATGGTTGGTTACCTGTGAACTCTAGTGCTTTTATAATTAATTATGTATGTTCTTGGACAGGTTACTACATTTTGTATAATTAATGAGATACTGGCTTAGTCTAGGTATCGACTGCTTTTATACTAGTGTTCGTTTTGCTGAACAAATATCATGTTTCAAAGGAAACCTCCTTTCACTGACAGAAAACACTATTTTGATTACAATAAATTCAATATTTTAAAGAATGTGTTTATATACGATCACATAACCAGTTTCAACATCAAACGATTGTTTTGATTTCTATAAAAAGTTGATTGTACAAGACAAAACATACTACTCTCTCTTTATTACAGTATCTTACTTTCTTTCTTTCTATATTTCTTTTTTCATACTTATCTGCAAAAACAAATACTTACTTGTATTATCTTGTATTCAAGTAAGCGTCCTCGTTTTTATGCAAGTGCGACTGTTTGGTGAATTATGAAATATCATTTATAATGTTCTAATATTAATACTATTTAGGAATATACACAGGTAGGTTGATAGATATTATTTTTGCAGTTAGGTTTATTCAACCAGGTGGCAGAACACTACAATTTACCTATTACTATTAGGAATACTAACATAATGTAATTTTAAATTATTTTAAGAAAATAATGATGGTCAATATAATAATAATAATAATAATAATAATAATAATAATAATATGATACCAATAAAGGCAATAATAATAACAGCATGAACTCTACATTCTGTACAGATAATTGCACTTCACTGCACTTCATTTCACAAATTTGCACTTCACTTCTCTTTGTACTTCTTCATTGCACTACACTTCACAACACGTCACGACACTCCAATCCAAATACAAATTTGAATATAATTATGTATTTAACAAATCAATTCATTTAATAGTAACTTTCATAATAATAATAATAATAAAATATCTGTGTTAATAAACCTAACGTAATAAATAATAAAATTTACAAATTTCGTTAGTTAATAAACTTTTAAATCTTTGTTCACCTACAGGAAAGTGTTCCATGGCTGTCGCAGGCAACTTATTCTAGTTAGTCCGTTATTGTTCTATTTGTGAAGGACAATTTTCCAACACCTGTTCTCTGTAGCCTGAACTGAATTTTGTGCTTGTGATCCTCTCTATTAAAATTCGTTGGTCTATCGATTCGGATGTACCATAAATATCTTTGAAGCTGCGTAACCGACCTACGCTTTGTACAGGATACAGAGTCTTGCCTTAATCAGGGCCGGATTTACCTACAAGCAAAACAAGCAGTTGCTTGGGGGCCCCCATTCACCAGGGGCCCCGCGATTCGGAAAAATACTCATACCATATTTTTTTGTCTGTGAAATAATTGTTAATCAAGTAGTCTACTTTGTAACAAAATGTACAATTTTTTTACATCGACATCGAAAAGCAAACTTGGATTCTCATTTTTCTTCACAGATTGAATAAAAAAAAAAAATACTGGAGACAAGTTTTGCTTAGAGTAATAGCCGTTATTTGTACATTTTCGGAGAGAGGTTTAGCTCTTCGTGGCAGTACTGAAACATTTGGCTCACCAGATAATGGCAACTATCTTGGATTGATGGAGTTAATAGCAAATTTTGATCCTATTCTAAAACATCATATCGAGCAGTACCACGATTGCGGATCGGGAAACACGTCTTATTTATCCAAAAATATTTGTATTTAATGTAAAAAAAATTAAACACAAGTAAAAATTTCTATAAAAAATTATCAGTTTTCATTTGTATCTGTACAGAAAGTACATGCACTATAATACATTTTTTATTTAATAAAGATGGAGCTATTTTTTCGGGGGGGGGGCAACACAATTTTGTGCTTGGGGCCGCGAACTACTTAAATCCGGCCCTGGCCTTAATCCTCCTTATTTTTAGAGAATCCCATTTTCTTCCTATTGCTTCGGAAAATAAGTTTACACGCTCTTCTCTGTACTCTATTCAAATATTCCTTTTGTGAATTTCTATAAGGATCGCAACATATCGCCCCTATTCCAACAAAGGACGAATTAGGGATAAGTAAGCTAATTCTCTCACTTTCTCAGTACTATTTTTTTTATTCTCTTAGTAAAATGCAAAGACCTCCAGACTATCCCTATGACAAAGTTTACCTGATTATTTAAACTCAATTTACTATCAAAAAGTTTTTCCAGATACATATAAGACAAGACTCTTGGAATATTTTTGATGCCTAAACGGTATTGAGTTTCACTATATTTGCGTACCCCACAAAACGTGATGGTTTTGCTTGGATGCAATAATACGGATATAATGATATGGAATAATGTATAAAATAATAACATCATTCGGGTTTCCATGGCTCTGGTGCCGGAGATCTGTGTAACCGAAACTGTCACTGAAACTCCCAACCCGTGAGGTTCCAGCTTCGAGTCCCCATGGCGGCCGCTATCCAAGTAAACCAGTGATGCCACCATTGAAACTCAGTAGCCAAATGAAATCATCCTTCTACGCAGTTGACCTTCCCGCCACGAGAGAGCAGTAGCGAAAGTGGCTCTGGTACCGGATGCAATTTCGCGGGCTTTAGGAAAATCAATTAAAGTACCTTCTCATTAAAATAATTAAAGGTTTCGACCACGCTGTAACCATAGGAAACTGAGGTTGTGAAATACCAATAGTTTCCAACATAAGTTGAACTGATGAACTCGTGGCGTGTCACTGAGGCTCGAATCTTACTAGGGACACTATAAGGCAACCTTAACATCACTGGACAAAGCAGTGTCGTGTGTCGAAACGGCTACCTGGAAGAGAATCCTGCAGGGCAGCTGCTTTGCTCTCGGGCCTCGTCAAGGCGAAGAACGAAGTAGACGAGGTACGGACTACCCACGATTTGCTTCTAATTCCTTCCATTCCGACTTGAATTCATTGTATCCCTCACCGCTCATTCACTCACCCACCAACACCCACACTCGCACTCGCACCCAAACACAACCACACTGCTCCTTTTCGATCAGACGACACTGGAGATTTCACCAGAAAGAAATGAAATAGATAAAAGTTATCAATATGGTAGGAAACGTCGCATGGAAAGCGTCAGAAGAGAATTATTCGAGCTATTTTATTTACTTAACAAATGATGAGAGAAGCCTACTTTGGCGTGAATCTAAGAGCTTAGTAATAATGGACGGAATCGCGGAAACTGGAGTCAGAGTAAAATGCCAGCACACTAAAACACCTTGCATTGGAACGGCTTTCAGTCAAAGTGAATAGCTTTCCTAGCACCAGAACGGGCTTCGAGACAGTCTCTTATCCATAGGGCGAGCTGCAACTTTCAGAGCAGGTTCCGGGGTTGTGCACAAAGAGAGGAAGTGATAAAATGAGCGAAGGGATCATAGGGATATGCAGCGATACAACCGTGAGAAAAGAGGCAAATCCAGTAAAGTGGAGGATGGGGACGGAGACAGATTGAGCAGTAGTGAAAAAAAAGCATTGTAAAAACGAGATGGTGAAAGGAAGGGTGGAAAGAAGGAAAAGGAACTAGTAATATACACTGGGGTGAGCCGGAACGGAAGAATACCAGTTTCTTCTAGTTGAAAAAGCGCGGGGGAATGCAAATTATAGAAAGTAGAAGGGCTGATTGAATAGAGGGGAAGACGGCGAAAGGAATATTACGCATGAGGCAGCCACCGAAGAATTACCAAAGACATTTACGATGGGTAAAATTGTAAAAGCTGTGTAGGACATTTGTTTAGGTAAGCATTGATAAGGTTAGAGGTTTAGATATTTATTATTAATAATTCCGCAATTACGTTTTGGAACTGCAGTTAAGTGTTGGCGGCAGAGTACTGGACAATGTAGAGCTGTGAGGCTTTGTGAAAGGTGACGTTTCAGAGACAGGAAATTATTTCTGAAGCGAGGTGCGGGGGTGTTATGTCTGGCCGATGGGTAGAGCGTGAAAATGGTTGATTTATTAATTTATTCGTAAAAGTATGCAACTGATTTTGTTTATTATTTTAGGAGAAGTATCGATACGGAGAGTCGGTTCTAAACCTGAAGTATTGGTATTCCAAAAAAATTAAATTTATCGAATGATATATGCCATTTTGATTTTTTACTTTTGGCGAAATAGGATGCTTTACACCTTTAACTTGTCGTTTTTATTTATTTAACATCAAAAACTGTTAAAACTGTGATCTGTGGGGGAAAGGTCAATCTGTGAAAGATTTATTAAGCTCCAGAACAGGTACCCAGCTTTTTCTAAAATTTCAATTATATTTAATTAATCGCTTTATATTTCTCGTATTTTCGTACATAGTGGTTATATTAATTTTTTTATAGATGATACTTTTTAGGGACGAAAACACTTCTTTTTTCTCATTTGGTAAAAAGTCATTATTGGATTGAAGCAAAATGTAACAAATATAATATATTACCTTTTTCAAGAGATATTGGAAAAACTTGTACTCTGAAGATAATTTAATTTTTGTGTTGATGTTTTGTTTGTTGCCCAACAACTTTTTTCTATTAATTATCTTGACTAATCCAGAAAGTTTGTTAAAACTAGTGTGCTTTGGTGTTTCACCGATTTTATTAATGTTATACAGCGTGATATATTACCATTGGTAAAGTTTAAATAAGAGTAGGAGAAGGAAAAATGAGGAATTTTATCAAAA